>VZRI01004027.1:97695-114535 GCA_013397515.1 Upupa epops | reverse complement strand
GCTGAGGGGGCACCCAGTGCCACTGTCCCTATCACCGACAAAGATGTTACACAGCACTGGTCCCAGTCCTGACCCTTGAGGGACACCACTCATCACTGCTCTCCGTTTGGTCTTGGACCACAACACAGCGGTTCTGCTCGTGCCACCAGCCCTGGTGGTGGTGGGGAGATGCTTTGGTCTCCATCCTTGGTGACGTGTCACAGTTAACCCCTAACCTCTGTGTATGTTTCTTATTACAGGGTGGATGCTTGAGAGTGGAGGATAAGGTGCAAGTGTCTGGGACCGGTGGAATGGAGGCCTGATGTAGATGGCAAGATGGGTAAGAACTGGCTTCCCCGGAGCGATTTCGTTTGCTGGAGTTCCCTGATTCTGGCTGGGGCTGACACGAGTGGGGGGCACTGCCAGGGTGATCCGGCTGGATATTAAACAGCTTTCTAATACCTTCTGCCTGGAATAAATATGGGATCAATTCTCCTCGTGCTGATGTGCTGGGTTGTGTGCTAGGTGGAACCTGTTCCCAAGTCCACCTTGCATTTCTGGGCAGAGCATCTTCATTCCCTGTACTGCTTCCCCAGAGGAAGCTCCTGTTCCCAACACATGTGGAGTACATTGCTTTCTCCATCGGTGACCTGGTTTTGCTTGCAGCCTCTCACACTTCTGCTGGGACAGTTGTGTGTCAGATGCTCCGTGTGCTGAGGGAGAACTCTTTTAAAAGAAATCACTTAGGCACTTAGTTCTGGAGGTGTGTGATGATCTTTATCCCATCTGTACTGATAAAGAAAACTCCTAGTGGAATCCAGACCGCTTGCAAGTGCTGGGCTCTGTTCTATCTAGGATCCTTAGGGATCGTGGCCACAGCTGCTTTTGCACCCAAAAATGACCGGATTTCTATGAAATCCTTGGGATCAGAAAGGACTTTGAAAGATCATCCAGTCCAGTCCCCCTGCCACAGCAGGGTCACCCAGACCAAGTCACACAGGAACACAGCCAGGTGGGTCTGGAACGTCTCCAGAGAAGGAGACTCCACAACCCCCCTGGGCAGCCTGGTCCAGTGCTCCGGGACCCTCCCTGGGAAGAAGGTCCTGCTGATATTGAGAGGGAACCTCCTCTGTTCCAGCTGGCACCCAGTGCCCCTTGTCCTATCCCAGATGCCCTTGAGCAGAGCCTGGCTCCATCCTCCTGACACCCACCCCTCACAGATTTAGAGACAGGAATGAGGTCCCCCCTCAGCCTCCTCTTCTCCAAGCTCAAGCTCCCTCAGCCTTTCCTCATCAGGGAGCTGCTCTACTCCTTTCATCATCTTCGTTGCTCTACACTGGACACCCTCCAGCAGCTCTGTGTCCTTCTGGAACTGAGGGGCCCAGGACTGGACACAGCACTCCAGCTGTGCATGTGAATAATGAGGTCGCTGGAGGTGTCTCATGTGAGCAGGCCACAGCTCAGCTCTTTTTCTTCCCCCATAAAGAAGGGGAAAAATTAAGCTTTCACCCCATCCTGCCATGGCCTCTCTGGTTTTTCTGTTCCTTCTCCGTTACCTGGAAGGGAAGAGAAGAGAAAGTCCAGACCTGCATTTTCAACATAAAGAGTGACAAATTTCACTTGAACGTCCCTGGTGAGAATGTCCCTGGGGCTGCTGTGTCCCCTGGGAAGGTGACAGTCACTCAGTTGTCAATGCAAAGCTTTGAGAAGAAAAGATCAGACCCGCTCTGAGCACCAGTAGAGAGTGAGTTGCTGACTGCGGTCTGGATCTCAGCTGACAGTCAGTTTGACTCCTTTTCCAGAGCCTGGGGTGGGTACAAACGGCTCCAGGTGCCTTCTGCTGTAACTGCAGTGTGGATGCAATGGGAAGCACTGATTGCAGGGCTGCTGGAGAATCCTGGAGTCATTCAGGTTGTTGGAAAAGACCTTTAAGGTCACGGAGTCCCAACCATCAACCCCACTGTCCCAAGGCCACCGCTGAACCCCATCCCTAAGCTGCAGCTCTCCATGACTTTGAAACGCGTCCAGGGATGACGATTCAGCCTGTGCCAGGGTCTGGGGACCCTTTCCATGAAGAAGTTGTTCCTCATGGCCAACCTAACCTTCCCCTGGTGCAACCTGAGGCCATTTCCTCTTGTCCTGTCACTTGTTCCCTGGGAGAAGAGACCAGTCCCCACCTGTACAGCTTCCTCTCAGGTAGTTGCAGACAGCAGTGAGGTCTCCACTCAGCCTCCTTTTCTCCAGGCCAACCAGCCCCAGCTCCCTCTCTCAAGGTTTGTTCTCCAGACCCTTCACCAGCTTTGTAGTGAAGTGACCCCCCTTTTGCCAGGCGCTGGGACTCTCTTCTGGGCAGGTGAGCCGCATGGGTAGGAGTCTCGAGCAGACTTGCAGTCCTGCTCTCTCTGGAGTGTGGATGGCTTTGCAGTTGCACAGAAAATGGGGCCAACTGCTAGGATTTTATTAGTTTCACTTCCCTGTCTCCTTGTTCATCAGTGCATTTGTTTCCTCTGCACTTGGGGGTGAAGGAGGAGTTCTGAGCGAGGAGCAGGGAATTTGCAGTCAGGCCATTGATTCCCTTCTGGTAGACGATGGAGGAGAGGTGTTGGATGAGTGCTATCTGAAGGTCCATTTGGGGCCTCCATTTCTTCCCAGGGTTCTGTTTGTTCCCTGCTCAGTGTCTCTCTTCAACGAATGACTGTTTGCTCCTGGACGTGTTCTAGGGAAGCCGCATGACCTTGTGCAGAGACCACAAGATGGGAAGTGGGGACTGGGCTGTCGTATCTTGTGTAGGCATGGCCACTGTCATGTCACTGATCTCTTCGTGATGTTTAGAATTGAATAGGATCATAGAACAGTGTTGGAAGGGGTCTCCAAAGGTCATCCAGTCCAACCCCCTCTGCAATGAGCAGGGCCATCTCTCGCTAGAACAGATTGCCCAGAGCCCCCTCCAGCCTGACCTTGAATGGCTCCAGGGATGGGGTCTCTACTGCCTCTCTAAGCCTGTTCCAGGGATCCCCCACCCTCGTGTCCAGCCTGAATCTGCCCTTTCCAGCTTCAAACCGTGACCCCTCATCCTGTCATTCCCTGCCCTTGGGAGTCTTCCCCAGCCTCCTGACTGGCCCCTTTCAGGGATCGGAAGGTCTCTGTAAGGTTTATGAAGGACATAGGTATCTCTGCATGAGAGATCAAAGAGCTTCACTTGTGAGGGGAGAGCAACTGGATGCAGCATAGGATCCCAGGAGAGAGTTGTTCTGGTTTCACTTCAAGCTTTGGACTTCACTAGCTGACCTGGGCTCCCATTTACTGTTATCCTTGGCCAGTTCTCTGCAGATGTGATGGTGTTGTTTGCACAGAAGCGTTGGAGTCTTCCTATGTATGGAAAGGGATGGTGGAGAGCAGAGCAGGATGGTTGATAGGTGGAAATGATGACCTTGTGCTTCCTGGGTGCAGCAGGTCTTGGATCTGAAGTTAAAGTGGAGTGATATGACTGAGCATGGGTCCAAGAGAGGACTCCTCAGGAAGGCTGGTTCCCCACACAGCTCAGAGAGGACTCCTCAGGAAGGCTGGTTCCCCACACAGCTCAGAGAGGACTCCTCAGGAAGGCTGGTTCCCCACACACCTCAGAGGGGACTCCTCAGGAAGGCTGGTTCCCACACACCTCACTGGACACTGATGGTCCAAAATGATGTGGGAGCCTGAAGTGGTTGCCTGCTGTTGGTTTGGTGCTGTAATTCCTGCTGGTTGGAAGAATAGCAAGCTAATTTGCCATGGGGTGGTTGGGATGCCAGTCTTCTTGGGCTCACAGTGACACACACACACCTCTTACATTGGTTTTCTCAGCCTTGATAATAAGAGGAACACTGGAGTGTCCTAAAGCAGCCCGTCCTGCTTCTGGCACAGAGCTCACAGACCACTTCCATCTGCCACCTCTCCTTAAGGATTCTGTGACCTTTGTAATTCAGCAAACACGTGGATGTGAGTCAGTGACTGCAGAGGACGCTTGCAAAGAGGTCCCCATCTCCCATAAAAGAGAGTGGAAGGACCCCAGTCAATACCAGTAAGAACTGCTGTTTAAATGTGACATCCCAGTGAAAGTGATACTAGAAACTGGAGGGGGGGAGTGACAATTCAGTGAGCACTTGAGGGGCACTTGAGATGGAGAGAACTGCTGTGGTTGGTGCACTCAGACATTCATGGCTCAGCTCTCCTGTGCCTGGGTTCCTGTGCCTCTTTCCTCGCTGTAGAGCAGTAGTTTGGCTCTGTTCTTGCTCCTTGTACTGAACGAACAAGCTCAGGCTGGGTTGCAGCACTTTGTGTTATAGTAAGAGGCACCAGGCTTTCTAGCTCAGGTTTTGTTGCTGTTGAGAGGTGTCCAAGCTGAGAGGTGTCCAGCTCTCCTCCTCTGTTCGCTGGCACCACCTCATTGCGCCCAGACCTCCTGTTCAGAAGCAGAGAGTGATTAGGTTGGAAAAGACCTTCAAGAACATCGAGTCCAACCATGAACCCCACTGTCCCAAGGCCACTGCTAAACCCTGTCCCTAAGCTCCACATCTCCATGACTTCTAACGGTGTCCAGGGATGGTGATTTGATGTTTAGGGTCACGCCAGGCTCTTCAGGCACCTGGGGAACAGCAGGACTGGAACTGCTTCACTGTACTTGAGCTGTTGTAGCTATTGCTGCAGGAACAGATCAGAAGTTCATGAGCTCTGGGCTGTGGCTTTGAGCACTGGAGGTAGCTGAGCTGGGAGGGAGAAAGAGGTCTTTATGAGCCCACAAATAACATTCAGAGGTATCGGAGGCAGTCAGGGGAAATAACTTGCCAGCTACGCTTCTTGCTGGGTAAACATTTTTCTCCTTTCAAGTGTGCTCAGGAGAGAGCTCTGCGTTGTGGGGAGAGGTAATATCTTTTATTAGACCAACCTGATCGAGGTGGAAAAAACCAGGCTGTGTTTTTAGGCAGCTGCAGAAGTTGCAAATCTTAAGCTTAGCTGGAAAAATGACCCCCAGTTTAATTTCATGATGTTAATCCATTCAAGGAGAAGCTGGCGAGTGTCTGTGCAGCAAAAAAGCTGTGAAGGTTTGTTGAGGAGGGGAGATGAGAGAGAGAGGAGTCAGTAGCTGGTACCTTCTGAAGTGGTGAGGAGTTTTGCAGGCAGATGCTGTGGGAGAAAAAGCTCTAAACCCAAACAGCCCCTCTGTTTGATTTTGTTTCCCCTTTGTTTTAACGCCCAGCAGAGCTGTGAATCTGCAGGATTCTCTTCCCTTCCGTGTGGTGAAGGCTGCTTTATAAGGATCCAGCTGCTGCTTGCAGCTCCTCTGGGCTACTCTGCAAAAGCAAATGAGAAACAGCAGGTTTGTCCAGGGGTTGGATTTGTGGTTGGACTGGTGAGTCGTTCCCAACCTGCGTGACTGTGAGGCAGAGGTTTAGCCTGGCTTATCCCTGCACAATCTGGCTTTCATAGGAAAGCCCTGACTCTCGCTGCCGTGTTCCTGTCTCTGCCTCCTGTTTCCCGTAGCGCTGCAACTGGGAGCCACCCAGTGCAGGCTCCAGTTCAGGGCTGGGAAGCCCTGAATGGTCAAGGCCGGGGTAAGTTTCTCTGCAGTGCTCTGGAGGACAAACAGGCACTCTTTGGCTAACAGAGACTTATTTATTTAATCTCCGCTGTGCTTTGGATCTCTCAATGAGTTTCGAGGCTGAGGTTGCACCCTCTTCACACTCTGCACACCTCGGATGGTTCTGCAAACACACCTGCCTGCTCCGCTGCCACCTTCAGAGGTGCTTGGAGGCAAAGCAGCCTGCCCAGCTACACCTTCTTCAGCCAAGAGAACGCTTGCTCTGGCACTGCTGCTGTGGCTCCACTCCTCCCTTCCTTCCAATGGGGTGGTCCAGGGTGGTTTTTATTATGGAACCATCACACCTCTTGCTCCAGGATCCAGCTTGCTAGATGGATATGGGGGTCAGCAGCTGGTTCCCCCAACTCTATCCTCTCCAGCAAGTCTTCTCCCCCACCAAACACTACCTGATTTCAGCCCGGGTGTTTGTTCCATCACCCAGGGAGGATGATGGTCTTGGCTGGTCTCCCACAGCTTGTTACAGAGCCCAGAGGAAGAGGGTGGCTGTGAGAAGGAAGGGGAGGCTGGGTTTTGTGCCTGAGCCTCTAGCTGGAAGCAACAGGATAAACCCATTGGAGCAAAGGTTTGTGCCTGAGCACTGGACCAGGCTGCCCAGGGGGATTGTGGAGTCTGTGTTCCTGTGCGACTTGGTCTGGGTGATCCTGCTGTGGCAGGGGGATTGGACTGGATGCTCTTTGGAGGTCCCTTCCAATCCCTAAGGATTTTATCATCCCCTGCCCTTGTGACCAGTTCTTCCCCAACCTTCTGACAGTCCCTTTCAGGTATTAATCACCCTCTATCCCTTGAGCAGCATAGCTCCCTGATGAAGAGAGACGTGCTTTGAAGAAACGCCAGCCCCTCTCAGCGTTAGTTATCTATGTCAATGTGTGTGTCCCGAAGTGCAGACGTCAGCAGGCGAACTCCTGCCAAGCAGTCCTGCCTATCAGAAGGGTCTTTCCTCATTTCCTTGCTTCTAATTGCTCTGCTGGACCTGCTGAGCTGTGCCCTGCCCTTGCATCGTACACAGGGCTGACCTTGCCATCCCTTGGGTGGGGTTGCAGAAGGGTGACCCACAGCAGGATCCAGCTGCCGGTGAGCCTTTGCTGACTTGCAAAGGGAAGGTCCCCGCTGGCGTGGCTGCAGCAGCACACGCTAATTGGGACTGGGGGAGGGTAACTGCATCAGTTTTTCTCCTTATCAGGTGCTGGACACCGTTCCAGATGCTGGCAACATGATTTGTGTGTGTGGGGTTCACTTACATGGAGGTGTATCTGCATCTCTCCCTAGATGGGTGCATGGAGCAGTCCGTTTGTGGCCACAGGGCGTTCATAGAGGGACAGACAGACAGCCCTTCTGAGAGGGATGAGTTGGAAAACCCCTTTGTATCTGCCTGGGGAGAGCATGTAGGTTCCTGCTCTTGCTGAGGGGCTTTTGTTATGGTCCAAGACGCAGAATCACAGAACCATTACAGTTGGAAAGGACATCGAAGATCGTCAGGTCCAACCCCTCTGTGACCACCTTTGCATCTGAGGGTGGTGGATCCCTGGAACAGGCTGCCTAGAAAGGGGGTGGAGGCTCCATTCCTGGAGCCATTCAAGGTCTCTGAGCAATCTGTTGTAGTTAGAGCTGTTGTAGGGGATTGGACTAAAGACCTTTAGAGGTCTCTTCCAACCCATTGCATCCTGTGATGTGTTCCAGACAGGTTACTGGAATGAGCCTGTGAGCTCTTCAAACAGGGACTTGCTGGATGGCTTTCTGAAAGAGACTCTCTTGTGTGATTCTGGATCAAGGTCACGATGCAGAAGCTGCCTAATGAACTCACGTGGCCTTTGTGTGCAGCCAGGGAGGCAGCTCAGGTTAAATCCTTTTCTGAACATAAGCCTTCATGATTTGAGCTTTGCAGACCGCAGCGAAGAGTGTTCTAACTGCCTTTTGGAAGGCTGAGCGTTTCTGTGAGGTGTCTCACCCTCTCTTCATCCCCTCTCAGCTTTCACCGAACTCTCCCCTCTGCCTGGGGACATCCCCAGTGATTGCATCACCATCCAGATCGGTGGACGCTGGCGATGGAGGGTGCAGCTGGAATTTACACCGGCACGGTGGCTCAGCTGAGCTATCGCTATCACAGGCGCAAAAAAGCACGGTGGGATCTTCAGTGACCACAAGCGGTCACGTCTGTGGTTTTACTCTGGATCCAGGCGGAAGCTGCTGACAGCGTGCAGCCCTGTGCTCCAGCCTCGCTCAGTTGTGACTCACAGGACACTAGTCTTCCCTTCTGCAACACGCAGGACTTTTCCCCCCGACTTTTCTCAGCCCTGGTGTGTGCGAGAGCTCAAAATGGGCACTTGCCACGTTTTCCAAGAGTGGCTTTCACTCCCGCGGGCTTTTCTGTGAGCTTCTTCCAGCTGGTGCTTTGTTTTCTTTAGTGTTGATGGAAGCAGCTTCATGGAACTACTGTAAGCTGCCTCTTAGGAATGACCTATTCGAGAAGCCAACAACAACAGCGCTGTCTAGACCATCTGAACGCAGCTAAATTATTCCTTTGTCCCTTCCCTTGCTTCCTCTCCTGACTCTTGGATGGGTTTGGGTGGTCCGTGTTGACCTTCAGCCTCGTTCTTTCTCTCTTGCCTGTTTGAGCTTTTCCCTCTTGTTCAGCAGAGAACCTGCTGTACTAAGAGTGAAACTCGGGGTTCCTCTCTCGCACACGCACGCCGCTACCGAAGCCTTGTAGCCAGCAACGTGTAGCCGAAGGGTGGAGAGATGTGTCATCTTGTGGCTTTTTGATTTGCCTTCGTAGCCGCTTTTGCTAAGTGCTGAATGCCCTAGACGAAGCCTAGAATGCCCAGGACCTGTGAGTCTTAGCGGCTTACAGAACTGAAAACTTGATGAGAGAAGGAGATACCCTGGGGTTGATACAGGATTATGCCAGAGTTCCAGCGTCATAGGAGCCCCTAGGTTAGAAGAGGCCTTTAAGATCATCCAGTCCAGCAGCTAACCCAGCTGTCCCCAGCCCAATGGTAAACCCTGATCTTGAGCACTGTATCTGCACGACTTCTAAACACAGGTCAGGGTGCTTCAACCTTCCCCTGTCCACTGCAGCTCCACTCCTGGGAGTGCTCCTGGATTACCTCTGCTGCCTGTTCTGTGGCACTTGGGATGTTTCCCTGCTGCTGATTTGGGNCTAGAACTACCTGAAAGGGGGTTGGAGTCAGGCGGGGGTCGGTCTTTTCTCCCTGGACACTGGAGACAGGACAAGGGGTCACAGTCTAAAGCTCCATTGGGGGAGGTTTAGACTTGACATCAGGAGAAGGTTTTTCACTGACAGAGTGATCTGGGTTTGGAACGGGCTGCCCGTGGAGTCGCTGTCTCTGGAGGTGTTCAGGGTCAGGCTGGATGAAGTGCTGAGTGGCATGAGATAGATGTCAGATGTTTAGGGTGACTTGGTTGGTTTTAGGTTGGACTGGATGATCTTTAAGATCTTTTCCAGCCTCATCAGTACTGGGATACTGTGAGACTGTGAAACGAGGATGTTTAAGGCTTATTCTATTCGATTGGAAGTTTGGTTGGAGGGCTGGCAGTGGGGCTGAATGAGCTTTGTCAATTAAAAAAAGCATGAGATTGGGAATTAGGGGAGAAAGAAACGGATTTCCTACTGAGGGAAAAAGCTGGAAATAAAGAAAGAGCTGGGCATGGCAGAAGAGAGGCTGGGGACAAAGGGACAGTGCTAAACACAATTGATTTTTGTTTCATGTTTGCTGTCTGTAATCAGCTTTACTTTGCCCTGGTCCTCCATCACAGAGATATTCCTGTCTACGTGTTGTGCTGGGGAGAGAGCAGCCGCTGTTGTACAATTCATCCTGTCAGCTTGCAGTGCCTTAAGTGAATTTGTACCCAACAGCGCAAGGGTGAAGCTGGGCTGGAAGGCTGTGGAAGAGTAAGAACCTACTCTGCAGTGGTGAGACTGCGTCTGGAGTACTCTGTCCAGTTCTGGGCCCCTCAGTTCCAGAAGGACACAGAGCTGCTGGAGGGTGTCCAGCGTAGAGCAATGAAGATGATGAAGGAAGGAGAGCAGCTCCCTGATGAGGAAAGGCTGAGGGAGCTGGGTCCCCTTGAGCTTGGAGAAGAGGAGGCTGAGGGGGGACCTCATTCCTGTCTCTAAATCTATGAGGGGTGGGTGTCAGGAGGATGGNCTGCTGTGGCAGGGGGATTGGACTGGGTGATCTTTCGAGGTCCCTTCTGATCCCTAATAATCTGTGATTTTATGTTGCACAAAGACAGAGGCTTCCATGAGGCTCCAAGTCCATGTGAGCTCAGTGATTACTTCACTGTTGTTATTCAGCGCACAGCTGTTTTGTTTTAGAGCCAGGGCAAAGCCTGGGCAGTTGGGTTAGTGGTTGGACTTGATGTTCTTAAAGGTCTTTTCCAACCCAAAGCGATGCTAGAACTCTATAACTCTGACATAGTCTTATCTCAAAACCAGAATATCTACTTCTCTTAACAAGTTCAATGATCTTAAAGCTCTTTTCTACCCTAGACGATTCTGTGTTTGTTGTGTTGTTTCAATGCTGCCTTCTGACAAAGATCCCACAGGTGCTAGATCAGGAGAACCTGTTCTTGCATATCCCTTGGGCATGTTGATTCCCCAGGGACAGACATCTGCACCCAGTGCTGACCAGAGCGAGCAGCCTGTGCCTCCCTTATTGCTGGAGAGGCTTGTGAGTGGCATTTGGATTTAATTATCCTGGAAGCTCCAGCGCTTGCTTGAATTTTGACTGAACCGGCTGAGCTGGCCGCTTGTTTCCATGGCAGAAAGTTCTCCACCCTTCTAGGGAGTCAGCTTGGAGACCCCAAGAGCAGTAATTAGGATGGGCAAGAGGTTCGGTCTGGAAAGCATCAGTCCCTGTGCAAAGCTGTCATAGAGAGGGCTGGGAAGTGTCGGTTTTGCAACCGATGATGCAAATTGTGCTCCTGCTCTGAAGTTGCTTCAGAGCCTGGTGTGGGATTTTCTTTTCTCACTTTGTTTTGAACAGTTGAGGCTTTGGTCATCATCCTGCTGAAATTACAGTTCTCTTGGACTAAAACCACACGGCCAGAGGTACTTTGAAAGCTCCTTCAGCACATACAAAGACATTATTTCCTTGAGGTAATGATTTCCTTTCTGCTTGTGCTTCAGTCGAGCTCGTTCACGCTCCGGCAGCAGCAAAGAACCTTCGCTGCTCACACTGGGGGAAGTTTTCATCCTGGTTCTGTGTAGCAGTGATGGCAAGGATGTGGAGTTTGGATTTTGACTGGTAACACCCGTGTTTTATCACGAAAAGAATCTCACATGCTCTTCAGAAAGGTACTTTTTAGTAGGTGGAGAAACAACCATGCTGAGTTAACAGCCTGAATCATAGACGCACATGGTTTAGGCTGGAAGGGACTTTGAAGATCATCTAGTACCAACCCCCTAGCTGTGGGGCAGGGACATCTCTCTCCTACTAGACCAGGTTGTCCCATCCAACCTGGCCGTGAACACTGCCAGGGAGGGGGATATAAATGCAAGACTTTCCACTTGCTTTCTTGTTTGGCTTTCTGGTACCTGATTCAGGACAGCAAGAGCCTGTTTTACCCCAGTGAGGTTGATGGATTGGTATTTCCCAAACTGGGCTAAATGTAAGCAGTTACTGGAAGTGGTTGGATGCTGATTGCTTTGCTCTGTTGGGAGAGATGCAAGAAGGAGGTTCTGGCAGAGATGGCCTGAGTTTCTGTGGAATTTTGGCTTTCGTAGTCATTCAGGTGGAGTCGCAGCACCAGGAGTGTCCGGGTCTCTTATGTGATGGATCCAGAAGATTGTGTGGATAAAGGTTATGACCAAATCCATGGGTGGGTTAAGGAGGAAGCCTGTTGTTGCTTTGAGGGCAATGTAAGGTAAACCCAGCCTTTCTTGGAAACCCCTTGGTGTTCAAGAAGGCAGAAGTTTGTGGGAGATTGGCCATCCTTGCTTTGTCATCAGTAAACAATCTGCTGCCTGACTTGGTGGCCATCTCTGGGCAGCAGGGGTGCCCACGTTCTCTGTACACCCTGCAGATGTGATTTGCAGTCACAGCCTCACTGTGTTTTGCAGGGTTGCTCAATTCCAACTTCCTCCTAATGAAAGTCGGAGCTGGGGTTGTTCAGTCTGGAGAAAAGAAGACAATGAGGAGACCTAACAGAAGCCTTCCAGTATCTGAGGGAGGGTCTGCAAGACAGCTGGAGAGAGACTGTTTGCAGGAGCTTGTAGTGTCAGGATGAAGGGTAATGGCTTCAAACTGAAAGAGGGTAGAGCTAGATCAGATGGAAGGAGGACATTCTTCACTGTGAGAGTGGTGAGATACTGGAACAGGCTGTTCAGAGAAGTTGTGGATGCTTCATCCCTGGAAGTGTTCAAGGCCAGGTTGGGTGAGGCTCTTGGCAACCTGGTCTGGTGAGAGGTGTCCCTGCCCGTGACAGGGGGCTTGGAACTAGGTGATCTTTAAGGTCTCTTTCAACTCAAACCATTCTGTGATTCGATGAAACTATACAGCAGTCTCTTGTGAGTACTGATTGTACGAATGACATGGTAATCCACCCTGTAGGAATAGCACTGAAGCAGGATCCTGAATACTCTTCTGTAGTGGTGAGATCCAAGAGAGCTGGCTTTATGGTCTTCAGTGATGCCACGTGCTCATCAGACACCCTAGCGAAAGTGTGGTTTGTGCTGTGGCTCTTGGCTCTGCAGTTAATCACAGAATCACTGACTGATGGGGGTTAGAGGGGACCTATGGAGCTATCTAGTCTGAAGCCCCTGCCAGAGAGGGATCCCCTAGAGAAGGTTGCATGGGGACGTGTCCTGGCAGGTTTTGGATGCCTCCAGAGAAGGAGACTCAGGGTACTTCATGAGTACTTACAGGATCTCATCTGGGGGGTATTGGACCAGCTCTTGGGAGCTGCCTGATCTCCTCTTGGGAGGACTGGAGACAGCAGCTTCCACACACTCTAGCAGACCCTGAAGTTGCTCTGTCCCTTAGCTGGTTTATAATTACTTTCCATTGACCTCCAGCAAACGCTGCTGCCCCTCCTTGGATCAGGCAGCACTGAGTGCTGGGTACCCCAGCATCTCATCATGGGTGTTTCCAGACACGGACAGAGAGGTTTGGAGTGGGAGAGCTGCAGTGAATCGGGTGGTTTTGTCAGCAAAAGCCTGGCTCCGCCGCCTGTCGAAGCCCCGTTTCCCCAGGACGTTGTGGACGGAGCTTTGGGTCAGTGGGTTCAGGAAACTTTTGTTGTCACTGGGGCTGGAAAAAAAGAAAGGGGTGAAGGGCATTTGAGAGATGATGGATTTGGTGGAAAATTCCTGGAGGGTGGTGTTGGAGGGGTGTTTGTTTTTGTAAGGGGTTTTTTTCTATCTTGTTCCTCCCCCTTTTCCCTTCCTCCTCCATCACAAATGATTTGTGTTCTTTGTTGTGGTCTGGTTTTCATGGGGTTTGGTTCTGTTGGGGTTTTTTTCCACCCTCTCTACTACAAAAGTCTGCCTGGAAAACTCTGCTTCTCCCTAGAGGTCTCTTGTAACAATAATAATAATGATAATAATAATGATGATGATAATAATAATAATAAATAACAATAATAATAATTATAATTATTATTTTGATTCTATAGCTTCTTCCCAGTGAGGATGATGGGGCACTGGAGGGGGCTGCCCAGGGGGTTTGTGGGGTCTCCTTCTCTGGAGACATTTGAAACCCTCCTGGATTTGGTCTGGGTGATCCTGCTGTGGCAGGGATGATCTTTCGAGGTCCCTTCCAATCCCTAAGGATTCTATGGTATAACCAATATATATTATGAATATATAAAAATACACATATATAATTGTTTTCTAAGCTTCAGTTGTGATACAACCCAGCAGGAAGAGTAGGAAAAGAGGAGATGATGATGTATCTGACCATGAGGATCCAGAACATCGACCTCCGTGAGGAAAGAACCTCAGTGTTTGGGTCCAGTCCTGTTTGATGTATTACCTCTTGTGTCATCTTTCTCTACGTGGTGGCCTTTGAGTGAAATCTGCAGGCTGGCTTGGCCTAGGGGTGGCTCTGTGGAGACAATTTAACACAGGATCCAGTTACTCATGGGTTTGCAGTTCTAGCTCCATGTGTCTAACACCTGCCTCTCTTGACTGCCTCATGAGCTTGCAGTGTCCAAAAGGCTCTCACACCCTCTTAACGGCTGTACCCTGCTCCAGGTCCTGAGGGAGGGGTTTTAGTGCTCCTGGTTGGTATTTTGCAATATTATAGTTTATAGCTGCTTTGAGAGACCTCAAACAGAGATGTTTGAGATGTGTTGGAAAGGAGGAGGTTGGTTTTGGGTCATGAGTCCTTGGTCCTTCAGAGTTCTCTAGTTACTGCCCATACAGGTCTCTGTGTGTGTCTGTCTTCTATCCAGCATAGCTGAGCTGGTTACCTTTTTGAAGAGTTTTTTGCCCTCTTCTGTGGTTTCTCATTGGCTCTAGTTTGGAAAAATCAGTTTGGAGCATCTTTACTGAAGAGGGAGGAGAGGAAGAGGTGAAGAACTGTGGTGTGCTCACTCACCTGCTGTGTGTTCTTAACAGGGTCCCGAAATGTTTCCGTAGAGCACCATGTTATACCTCACCAACTGCATCCAGCCCATCTGGCCTCTGGGTCTCTCTCCAAAGGGCCCCACAAGCGGCAGATGTGGGCTACAAGCTGGATTGTATTTGCAGAGCGAGATCGCCTTCCACACTTCAGTTGTCTCTCCTTCTTTTGCAGATGAAGAAGAAGCTCTGAACTCTATTATGAAGGATTTGGCAGCACTGGGCAAATGTGTGGGGCTGCTGCTGGACAACAACAGGAATAAAAGCACTGTCCACTCCAGCAAACAGGTAAGGCATTGCTTGAGTCCACTGTGAACTCCGGTAGATGCTTACCATGCTGATGGATGATGCTGCAGAAGCTCAGAACACCCAACACAAAATAACTTTCCTGAGGGATTAACTTCGGGAGATCTTTTTGAAGAGCTGGAAAGAAGCTACAGGCACCCTCAGATCCCAGAGCAGGAGTAGAGGAGTGACCCACTATCGCTCACAGATGCAGCAGTAAAGCCTAAAGCTGGTTTTAAATCTCTAATCCAATCCTTGCTTAGCACTGGAAGCAGTAGGACCTGTTAGAGGCTTTAAGAGTTGGCTTAGTCTCGTGGTTTGTATCGACAGCAGTGATGAAGTGCAGTATTTATCAGGTATTTGAAAGACAGGCTGCCAGCTCTGCGCTGTAGACACCCAGGCTCCTCGGGGAGGAATAATGTTGTTCTAATATCAAGTGCTTACACACTCATTACAGGTGTTTATGCTCCTAAATCCAAACGCTTGGGCCCCGTTGCGCACTCAGAGTTGAGTCGGTGAGCAAAACCCGGTGTCCCTTGAGCAATGTCATGAATTAATGAAGCCTGGTTGTGTATGGAACAAATATTATGGGAAGGCAGAATTCCTAAAGAATTCAGCTGTCAAAATAGCAGTGAAAAAACAAAGGGAAAGACAAGAGGGCCGGGATGCTGCTGCGGGAACACGCGAGCAGATCCACTTAGAATTTCTCTACTAGCCCTACAGCTTAGAACAAGTTTGGGATCAACTGTGCCTTCACAAGGAGGAAAACAAATTGTCGTTGACTGCCGTCATGCGTGTTTTGATGGCACTTGTGCTGCTCACAAAGAACTCTGGATGCAGAGGGGAAAAATCCTCTCTTGAATCCCTCTAGATTTCCCAGCCGCATGCAGACGAAAGCACGTGCGCACGTAGCGTGGCTGTTCTTCTGGCGGTAGCAGCTGTGCAAGTTGAATCACTGGGGTTGTGTTCAGCTCATGCTGAAGTAAGGCCAAGATGTTTACAGAAGTGGCTGGAGATGTTCAGAACTGGCTCTCCGCAGCTGCAGGCAAAGCAGAGTGGACAATCCAGCGCAGCTTTGGATGGCTCCAGGGGGTAGCGTTTTCTGTGAGGCGCTGGGTGGGGACCATTCCGAGCCATCTCGAGTTGTTGCTTTCAGGATAGCAGAGCTTTTCTGATTTCTCTGAAACACTGGGTTTGTCTTCTCCCAGTGAGGGAGGATCGCTGCGGTCGGTTTATCAAAGTTGCTGGAAGTGCTGCGGATAGACTTAACCAGAGAATTGGTTGAAAGTACCAGTTTCCAGTGGCTGAATTCTTATCTACAGGCGTTGCATGAAGCTGGCACATGGCAATCAAACCTGTTCCCACAGCCCATCTGCTCTGCATCTTCATTTATAAATCACCAAGGAACTACTTCCCTGTGAGGGTACCCAGGGAGCACTGGACCAGGCTGCCCAGGGGTGTTGTGGAGTCTCCTCTGGAGACGTTCCAGCCCCACCTGGCTGTGTTCCTGTGTGACTTGGTCTACGTGATGCTGCTGTGGCAGGGGGATTGGACTGGGTGATCCTTCCAGGTCCCTTCTGATCCCTAATGATTCTAGGATGTCGTGCTCTGATATCCCCTTTGGGATTTTTCTTCCTAAAGACAACACTGATGCCTGGAACAGCGTTACCTCCATTCGGATTTTCCTTGTTCTCCATCAAAGCCGCGGCTCTGTGCTCACTGTTACTCAGAGCTCTCTGATGGAGAAGATGCAGCCAGCCAGCATCCCGCTCTCTGGGTTGGAGGGTTCAGACCAACAGGCCCCACGAGATGAAGGGCGTTGGAGTGTGTCGAATTGTTGCTTCACTAAATTGGATTAGCTGGAACAAGCCTGACTCGCGGGACGACAGCAGTCTGGGCCACGAGGTGGGGAGGGGCCAAAGGAGGTGGAATTAGTGGGGACTTGGTTCGTGTTTGCAGCTCAGAAACTTTTAATCAACTTGTTTGGGTCACTTTTAGGTTGTTTAATTATTTTCCTTGTTTTTTAATGCAGAAATCAGTGGTGAGGGGAAGGATTTGCTTTGGAAACGCTGTTGTCGTGCCTGTGATTTGTTACTCCTGTGGTCCTTGTTGTTCCCTTCCCTTTCCTGCTCTCTCTTTACTTATTTTCTGCAGTCAGGTTGGCTGCTTGGACTGAACGACACTCTGCACTTGGAGAGGAAGAATGAGGCAGGGGGAGGGGGGTGTTTATAGAGGCTAAATTATAGTTCCAACACCACTGAGGAGGGGGGTTGGAACTAGATCATAGAATCCTTAGGGATCGGAAGGGACCTCCAAAGATCATTCAGTCCAGTCCCCCTGCCCCAGCAGGATCACCC
>VZRI01004027.1:80365-97508 GCA_013397515.1 Upupa epops | reverse complement strand
TGAGGGGCCCAGAACTGGACACAGTACTCCAGATGCAGTCTCACCAGAGCAGAGTAGAGGGGGAGAAGAGCCTCTTTTGATCTGCTAACTGCCCTCCTCTTAGGAGGACCCTTGCAACCTGCACCGATCTCTGAATCTCATTATCCTCTTGGATTATCTCTCTTAAGAGACCCTGCAGCAGTGTGCTCGCACTGAAACACTTGGGTCTGGACATTCAATTGTTAGATTTAAAAAAAGAAATCAATCATTGTATTCTTTTTTGTTCCATGGAAAATTGCCTGGCTGAGGCCTGGGAATCCTTTAGTCAGTGCTCCAGATTTCCACTGAACACTGCGTTAGGCAAGAATGTGTTGACTGACTAGCCCCTTCCCTGTGTGGCTTTGCAGCAGTTTTTATGGCCCAGGGAGAACCACAACCAGAGTGCTATCTCATCCCTGTCTCCTGGAGGGCTTCCTCACTGCTCTCTTGACAGAAGTTAAAATTTAGAGCCTGCCAGACACTATCGCCGCTAGGCCTGGGCCACACAAGGAAGCAGTCGCTGGCGGTGTGGGCTGCACGGTGTCTCTTCCCAAGACTATCCCTCGCTTTGCTTTCAGACCGTCCCGTGGAGCAGAGCTCCTTTGGCAGATTGCGTAGAAGTCTCTCTGTGTTTTTAGCTTGCTTTCTTTACGAGTGAGCCTAGGAGCAGGGCTGGGTTTCTGCGTCTCTAACGTCTCACGGTGGAACAGGCTGGGAAGGAGAACGGCAGCGCTCGGTGTGCGGTGCTGAGTGAGATTCCTCCCTCAGGGTGCCCAGGCAGCAGATGCGGTGGCTGAGCTTGACTCTCCTGACTTCTGGTCAGGTGTGTGAGCCACGACGGGCTGCTGCTGCTACTGCCTTGGGAGAGAACGGGCTGGAAGGATAGAGATGGAGCACCCTGTTCCTTCTGCATGTGAATCACATCTGCAGAAGGGAACCAGTCCGCAGGAACAGGAAGATCGTCCTGACATTGTTCCTGCTGCATCCTCAGCACTAAGAATCCTTCATTATCCCTTCTATCACTTCGTTATTCCTCGTGTATGCTCTGGCACGGCTGGAAGGAGCCCTTTCAGCGCATTGCCTGGCCTGAACAGACCAGGCAATAGTGGCTGTGAAGAGGGGAAGGAGGAGACATTGCATTGCAGATGCCCTCAGCGCTCACCGGGGCAAAAGATGAGTGGGGATAAAGGAGGGAAGCCACGAAGATTCAAAATCCCAAACAGATGCTGAGCAGAGCATCTGAAAAGGAGCAATGACGTGACCACTGATTTTGCATCTGCCTGTTGGTGTGAGCATCCACTTACTGATATAAATAGAGCTTGGAAACCTGCGGCGGCGCTGTCTTCTAATGACACGACATCGGTATGAGCCTCCAGCCCAGCCGATGACAGTAGCAATTCCTCTGCCACATTAGCTCTGATTGCAACTTCTCCCCTGGCACTGAAGTCCAATATCCGTGAGGAACGTTTTTCCCAGGCACCACAAATGTCAGACTGACCCAGAAGTCATTTTTTCACTAAATTACCTCCGTTCTCTCTTGTTCTTTGGCGAGCTGGATGCAGGATGAGGCTTGCTCATAGCTAGAATAAAACCTAGCTCATGTTCTAGGGCTTTCTGTTCACAGGTTTTCAGGCAGCCTGAAAGGACTTTGGCTTTAGCTCCTGGTTTACAGGTGGGGTTTATGGAGTGGGTTGATAAATATCTCCTAGAAGCTGGGAGTCTCTGTGAGGAGACCTGCAGGGGCTCTGCCCCACTCGGGAGAGGCAGCCCCGGTGGGAGAAACTTGTCTGCAGAAGGCAAAGGCAACGGAGTCCCAAAGATTTGGGGAAGGGTCTTTCCCTTGCCTGTTGCAGAGCTGATTTGGGTGCAAAGAGGGTGACACCCAGGAGACATCCAGCTGGGAGGAAAGCAGTTCTGTGCCAGGTAGGAACTTCTGGATAAACGCTATAGGCTGCCCAGGGAGGGCATTGGGTCACCAGCCCTGGAAGCGATTAAAGTTCATTTAGATGCATGGCTGGAGGATATGGCTTAGGGGTGAACCTGGCAGACTGAGGTTATTGATGATCCCAAGGGTCTTTTCTCCAGGTCATCTGGTGCTAGAACAAGGGGCACTGGGTGTCAGCTGGAACAGAGGAGGTTCCCTATCAATATCAGCAGGAACTTCTCCCCAGGGAGGGTACCAGAGCACTGGACCAGGCTGCCCAGGGGGGTTGTGGAGTCTCCTTCTCTGGAGATGCTCCAGACCCGCCTGGATCTGTTCCTGTGCAACTTGGTCTCAGTGATCCTGCTGTGGCAGGGGGATAATCTTTGGAGGTCCCTTCCAATCCCTAATGATTCTGTGGCTCTGTGATTATGAAGCAGTGATTTCTGCTGCTGTACCAACAAACGATGTCTGTAGCAGGCAGCACTGGACCCTCCAGACATCACTCTTCCACCAGCCTCTGTGCTGTTCATGTGGGGGTCTTGCAAAGACAAGTAGCATTCCAGTGGGACACAGAGACAGAGAGGAGAAGAGAGGGAAAGGGAGAGGAGAAGGGAGCAATCCCAGACAAGCCCCTTTCTGTCTGATTGCTGAATACCCCGCGGCGCGTGGGGGGTTCTGTGCAGATAATTCCTAATGACGCAGCTTAGTCATCTCCTCCTGTGGTTTAGGGCTGTGCTCCAGCTGTCTGGCCTGTGACAAACGGCCCGTTGCTGAAGGCCGGGGCAAGCGCAGGACTGATGCAAACATCGAGCACGGTGGGGAGGTGCAGAAGCTCCCTCAGCTGGACCCTGGGCTGCTGGTTTCTCTTGGCCCAAGCCAGAAGTTGAGGAGAAATCCCACTGCTTTGTATAGAGGGGTAACTAGGGTGCTGGAGCACCGCACGGCTCGGCGGGGCGTTCTCATCCTTTCCTAATCCAACAAGTATGAAAAGAGAGAGGAGAATGTGTTCCCTTGGTGGAGGTGGGTCTGCTCCGTTGTCTCTGGAGGGAAACTGAGGCAAAGTAAGTTCCCAAGGGCTTGTGGCTGCAACAAGCCCCTCTTGGTGCAGTGCTGAAGGGAAGAGGAGGCTCCTTGTGGTCGCTTTTCCTGCCTTAGAAGGGTTAATGGTGGAGGCTGAGGCATTGTCCCAGGTGGCTTATGAGACAGCCATGGATCTGGATGGAAGGAGTGATCCAAGGGCTCTGTCTGTGTGGTGTCTCAGCACGGGCAAAGCTTCCTCTGGGTAGGTTTAAGAGCAAGCCACAGAGGCGGAGACCAACCAGAACACTGTTTCTGATGGCAGCTGAGTCTGGGAGGAGAGGGACGTGTTGGGGGGGAGGCTCTGAACCCAGTGCTCATGCAGCGTGGCAGTTGAGATGCTTCAGCTCTTGGTGCCCTGGGAGCACAGGTGCAGGGCTGTCACCTGCACTGCCACCAGAAACCCTCTTCCACAGGTTGGCATCGCTTAGTTTGGACCCATCCTGTCACCCAGTTGCCCCTCTCGGCGAGCGGGGAAGAGTGCCCAGCACTTTCTGTCTGTCTGAAGCCGCCGTTCTGCTCTCCATGCTCACTTTATTACAAACAGCAGTTCAGCTCTTTGGGGATCTCTGTAGAAGATCATGATTCACCTCCTTTGGAAACACTTTTTTCCCAACGTTTTCCTTAATCGAAACCAGCGCCGGGTCTGCTCACTCCAGCTCCGGGGGCTGAGCTTGGCCGAGCCCACCGGGTGCTTGGTCCCGGCTGAACGGGCAGCAGTTGCCCCCTTTCTCCCCCACCCCAGTTCCCGTCAGCGCTTCCTCCAGAGCTTGGCAGTTGTGGTGTTTTTGTGAAATGAGGAGTTTTTTGAGGAAGGAGCTGAAAATACCTCAGGGAAAGCCTGGAAAGATGGGGTTGTGGTCGCTGCAGTGGCTTTGCTTTTTCCTTTCAGAGGCAGATGGCAAGAAAGAGTAAAATACCGTTTGTTAGCGGGGCTGGAGGAAATGCCGGGGCCCAGGAGCTCGGAGGAGAAATGATTCTAGAAACGAGGGGAATTACTGTGGTATTTCCTGTTGGGCTTGTCGCTTATTTTGTTTGTGTCGCAGCAGGGTCTACAGGCGCCAGCCGAGAAGCAGGGTCCTCCGTGCCCCGAGTCGTACGGAAACGCGTGCGGAGAGGGGGTCTTGGTCGATATGTTCAACCCAGGCCATCAAATGTTTGGTTTCATGCTTGGTTCTGCTGCTCTTGTGTTTTACAGAAGGAATCACAGAACGGGTTGTGTTTGTGGGACCTTGTAAAGATCATCTAGTCCATCGGTCATTAGACCAGCTCAAAGCTTCATCCAGCCTGGTCTTGAATGCTTCCGGGGAGGGGAACTGGGCAATCTGTTTTAGCGTCTCCTCAACCTGGTAATAAAGAAAAGTCTTCCTTCGTTGCAGCCTAAATTCAGCCTCTTGCAGTTTAAAACTCTTGCACCTTGGCCCGTCACTACAGAACATGGCAGAAGCCTCTCTCCATCCTATAAAGCCTTGGACTAGATGATCTTTCGAGGCCCCTTCCGATCCCTAATGGCTCTGTGATTCTGAGTATGGAAAGGCTGAAATAAGGTCTTTTTGGTGGTTTCTCTTCCGTATGTTGTGCTTAGTCTTCACACCCTTAGGAAAAGCATCTCGTGCCTCAGTTTCCCCTGTTTGCGCCATGACCTGCGTTCACAGAGCTCTGTGAAACTGCTGCTGGAGTCGTCTCGCAGAGCTCAGTGCTCAAGGCTGGTTGATGCCCTGCGGCATGGCCTTTGCCCTTCTCCTGCACTGTGTTTAACACGTGCCCTCCTTGGATGCTTCAGCTTGTTCTTCTGCACCTACAATGTCCCCTCGATTGTGGGGAGAACAAGGCTGCCATTAACCTCATTTGACTGTGGTGGTCGAGAGAGCAAATAGCACAGCTTGGGTTGTGCCAGGACGTGCTGTTACCCTCAGTCCTCACTACATTGCAGAAGCGAGCAGCCTCCACCACCCTCACCTCTCCCGCCGCCTGCCCTCAGGCATCCGCAGGTTGCGTTGAGGAGATGGAGAGGATGCTGGTCCTGCCCTCCCGCTGATCGTGCGGTTGAGGCGCTGGGCGCAGCCTCGCGTGAGGTTCTGCTCCAGCACTTGGCAGTGCCCCAGACGCTCTGTGTAATCTCAAACGGGTTAGCTCCAAACCAAATTTCCATGGGTGTAAAAAATCACAGCCTGCTTCGGCGTTTAGGAAGTGCTTTGCAGCCCCCTGGGACTTCTTAGCGCTTTGGGCACTGCCCACCTATTTTTTGTGTGTTATAAAAAGGAAAAAAGTACTTGCTGCTGATAGCAGAGATGAATTCAGCTCTCGCTGTGGATGAAAAACACGAGGCAGCCAAGGGAAGACTGAAACATAAAGCTGGAACCAACTTCTCAGGCTGGTTTTATGGATAAATACACACGGATCCCTCTTCCAAATGCTCGGGTGTTGAAGGTGTTGGCTGCTTCGCGGTGGCCAACAGCATCCTGGGGGGGATCAGAAGGGGGATGGTTAGCAGATTGAGAGAGGTTCTTCTCACCCTCTACTCTGCTCTGGTGNGATCTCATTTATGTCTCTAAATCTATGAGTTGTGGGGGCAGGAGGATGGAGCCAGGCTCTTCTCAAGGTCATCTGGGGATAGGACAAGGGGCACTGGGTGCCAGCTGGAACAGAGGAGGTTCCCTCTCAATATCAGCAGGACCTTCTTCCCAGGGAGGGTCCCGGAGCACTGGACCAGGCTGCCCAGGGGGGTTGTGGAGTCTCCTTCTCTGCAGACGTTCCAGCCCTGCCTGGCTGTGTTCCTGTGTGACTTGGTCTGGGTGATCCTGCTGTGGCAGGGGGATTGGACTGGATGATCTTTTGAGGTCCCTTCCAATCCCTAATGATCCTATGATTCTGTGACTGTGTTCTATATCAGAAAAAAATACCATAATTAGCAAATTCAGGGGGTTTTCATTCCCCTGGTGCAGCCGGTGTGTTGGTTGCTCTGCTCAGAAGCTGAGTGGAGCAGCGTGGGGCAGTTGACTTCTGGCTTCAGGCCACAGCACATCAGCCCTGTTGTTGATGGAGAAGAAAAGGATGCAGCAGGGTCATGGCTCCTTTATTTTTCCCTGCCTTTTCTTCTCTCTCTGGAGCTCTACACGAGTGTTTTGACATTTCCCAGGCACAAGCTGTTTTTCCAAACTTATTTGTCTGCAGAGGTTGTGGTGCTCAGCACAAACGGGGAGCTGGGTGCTGCGTTCAGTTCCGCGCTGAAAGCGAAACCCGTGTTTTGAAAGGTTTCCTGCGGTGAGGCCAGAGCTGCGTGAGCTTTTCCCCCAACACGTCCTGCTCCTTTGTAAGGAGAAACCTCGAAAGTTCCTTGCTCTGTTATTTATTTATTTACCTCTCGAGAAGGGGTTTTGCAGAGAGCTCGGTGCAGTGAGCCCTCACGGGCTCTGCCAGGAGGGGTGAAGCAGCCAGGTCCTGTTCAGAGAGACCCATGCAAATGAAAACTGGCATTAAAGAGCCCATAGCTGTTTTCCTTGTCCAACAGAGGTAATCCAAGGTGACGATCCCACCCGTATTTGCCTGTCTTTACACTGGCTTAGACCTTGAAAACTCGGTTGGCTTTGGTCATCTCTTCTCCTTTTGAGTTTTGGACGGGTTTAGTTTGGGGTTTCTGTGAGTTGGGCTTGGTTCTACAAGGAGCCCTGGAGTTTGTCCAGATGTCGCGGGTCTGGCGAGCTGGCTGTGGACGCTGAGGTGATGTAAGAGCTGCTTTAGGCTGTAATGCTGCTGGAGTGCCCCATTTGGTGACTACTGGCCCAACACTGGTTCTTCCCAGCCTTTCTGGAACCACCAAAAAAGCCACGAGCAGAGATAAAAAGGATGCGTTTTGGATGATCCAACGTGTTTACCCTGAATTGGCTGGGGTTTTTTTATAAGGTTTTCAACTGAATTGCTTCCAGCTTTGACTTCCTGAGCTGCACTGGGTGTTTGCAGAACTGGAGGAGCTGTCAGTTTAAAAATAAACCTAAGGACGCCTGTCCAGCTCATTTTCCTCATTAGAGACAAAGCTGTTTCGCTGGGGCTCTGCTCTCCCTCTGAGAGGATGGAAAGTGTGTCTTCACGCGCTGGCAGCCCCGGGATAGCGATAAGGCCCTCGCTCAGGAAGGGCTGTCACCCTCCCATTCGGGGATTATCCCAGTGAGATGCCCTTGGTGTGGGACCAAGCCCTCCCTGGTGTTACACCTCAGAGGATGGAGCGGGAGAGTTCTTCTCCACAGGCAGAAACCTATTTGAGGAGGCTTGTGTGCACTAGTGGGGGCAGAGTTCTGGTTTATTGGGGTGAATACAGCGGGTGTGGGAAGTAAAGAGGGTTTTGATCTGCCTTGGAGACCATCAGAAAGTCCTGGATGTGCCAAGGGGCGCTGGGGGGATGCTTGGCTCAGGCTCCAGTCTGAGAGCTGAATGAAAAGGCTCCTTGTGGTCTCAATCACTGCTAAATGTGCACACACAGAGGACGGGAGAAGTGGCTTTTGCCAGTGCCTGTGCAGTTGTGCTCTCAGTGTGGCTCTTGTTTGAATAAATTGGATGATTTCTTTTGAAGTGAGCAACAGGTCAGTTCAGGGTGGGCATTTACTGCGTGATGTCTGATACTCTTACGGTTTGTGGGTCCTACTGACATAAGGAGCACCCCAGCACTGTTGGCTTTTAAAATCCACGACTGTCTCTGCACTTCCATTGTAGTGTCCTTGCTTTTGCTTTTTAGTTCTTCACCTTGAACGTCTCTGTATTCTATTAAACATCAGCTGAGCTTTGCTTCTTGGGTTCCAAGACAGTTACCGGGGTGCAGGCATGGGCAGTGCTGAAGATGGACAGAGATCAGACGCTTAACATGTTGGTCTCTGATGACAGTGCTTGAACAGAGTGCAGGGCACACACAATTGTGTGGAATCGCAGAATGAACTGGGTTGGAAGGGACCTCCAAAGGTCACCTAGACCATTCCCCTGCAACAGGCAGGGCCATCTCTAACCAGAACAGATTGCCCAGAGCCCCATCCAGCCTGACCTTGAATGGCTCCAAGGATAGGGGTCTCTACCACCTCTCTAGGCAGCCTGTTCCAGGGATCCCCCACCCTTAGATTCAAGAACTTTTTCCTGACGTCCAACCTCACTCTGCCCATTTCCAGCTTCAAACCACAACCCCTCGTCCTATCATTCCCTGCCCATGTGAACAGTACATTTTGCACTCTTATTAATGCATTTTTCTGTAGTTCTGTTAAAACTAGCAGTTCCATGCATGAGAAGTGTCCTCTCGTTTACAGAAGACCTTACGCTTTGACAAGCACATTTGTCAGCAGTGTGGAGTTTCCCCAAGGCTGGGAGGTGCAGGACACAGCTTAGTCCTCACCAGCCCATGGTCAGTGGGGTTAGGGGAGTCTCTCTGAGACTGGGAGTCAGTCTGGGATACAGTTTGGGACTTAACCCTTCTCTGCTTTTTCTTCCAGCAGCGGAATGTCAGGATCAAGTTCGAATATGAAGGAGAGAAAAGGTTTGTACCCAGCCCAGTCTCCGGCGTGTACAGGGACAAGTGACCTTTTCTATCCAGCAGCACTCTGCTGACTCCAGGCAGCTGCAGATGAGCTCACAGCAGTGTTTGTTACCCTAAAATCAACTACAGTGTTCAATGTAGGAGCTTTGCCTTGTTCTGCTTGCCACATCCTGGGATTTCAGAGGCAAAGTGGTTCCAAGCTGGAAGTCATTAAATGCCTCTTACCAGGGACACTGGGTGCGCTCTTGCTTCCCATTTTAATTCTCGAGCCTGCAGCTCTGCAGGCCTGCATCCCTTGATTAGCAGCCTGTGACACTTACTTAAGATAACCAGATTTTGGGCATGGGGCCCATAAAAATAGAGCTGGGAGTTAAAGCTCTCCCGCCCTTCCCTGCTTGACATTTTCATGGAATCACCACAGCTCGGTGCGCGGTGACTGCGGCAGGGCAGGACACAGGGCTGGAAACTCGCAGGCTGCTGCTCCAAGTTGCATGGAAAAGCCAAAGACAATGTAAGAAATGTTACTGCAGGACTAGGTTGTACCTGCTGGTATGGACCTACAGAGCTGTGGGGCTACAGGAGTCCCAGGATGCCAAACTGCTTCATTCTCTCTCCATCCCTCCTTGCTGTTCAGAGCTGCTGAGTGATGATAAATCACTGACCAGTGCCTCCCCCTGGCCCTTCTCCAGTGAAGGGCTGCTGGACCTTCTTCCTTTCTACCTGTACCCCACAGTAAGGGGAGGAGCAGAAGAGCTGGGATTTTGGTAGATGTTCCTGCAGGGTAGGTCAGGTCCCCTCTTGGCCATAGCAGCCTGGCAGCATTTCTGTGAGTGTCAAAGCAAGGAGGGAGATCGATGCTGCTTGATAGAAGAACACAGGTCCTTTCCTCTAAACTGTTGGTCTAATCCCAAATTCCAGTGCTCTTCCACTGAACGGAGACTGTGTTTGTCTGTGTGCACAGGATTATCCAGTTTCCAAGACCAGTCAAATTTAAAGAAGTGGTGCAGAAGGTCACGGATGCTTTTGGACAGACGATGGACTTAGTGTGTGTGAACAATGAGGTAAGCTTCACCTTGGAGCTAGTGTGGGGGCTTGAAAGAGCCTGGTGCCCACTGCAGAAGTGAGCAGCGGGTCGTTCTGAAGACCCTGATTTAGTGCTGCATGTGGATGTGAAGCAAAATCATCTTACTTTGTTGTTTCCAGCTAGTGATCCTGCAAGGGCTGCTGTCTGGATGCAGCTCAGTTGAATTCTCAGACTCTACGCCAGGCTTTTCCCTCTTCAAAACTCTTTCAGTTAACACCCATTCCTGTCTCTAAATCTGTGAGGGGTGGGTGTCAGGAGGATGGAGCCAGGCTCTGCTCAAGGTCATCTGGGGATAGGACAAGGGGCACTGGGTGCCAGCTGGAACAGAGGAGGTTCCCTATCAATATCAGAAGGACCTTCTTCCCAGGGAGGGTCCCGGAGCACTGGCACAGGCTGCCCAGGGGGGTTGTGGAGTCTCCTTCTCTGGAGACGTTCCAGCCCCACCTGGCTGTGTTCCTGTGTGACTTGGTCTGGGTGATCCTGCTGTGGCAGGGGGATTGGACGGGATGATCTTTCGAGGTCCCTTCTGATCCCTAATGATTCTATGATCCCATTAAATGGTGATGCTGGAACATTGTCTTTTCCCCCAGAGCAAAAAACCTCTAGCAGGAACCTTCCCTGTGATCAGAGAATCATAGACTCGTTAGGATTGGAAGAGACCTCCAAGACCATCAAGTCCCACTGTCAACCCAGTGCCACCGTGCCTACTACACCACGTGTCCCAGAGGTTTGCAGACCTCTCCTCTGCGGTCTGCTTTCATGACAGAGGCCACTGTATTTTTCCAGCTCTTTCTCTGAGCCCAGCACTGAGTCTGAAGAGGGTACTGATGAGCCCTTACCTGGAAGGGGGCAGTCCTTGGGCTCTGTGTGCTCAGTTTTCTCACGGGGCACCTTGCCATGAGCTGGGCAGGCACCTGAAACCGCTGGACTCTCAAGGGGGCTTTGGCTTTGGGAAGGAGGAGAGGGTCAGATGATGAAGCCTGGTCAAGTATTAATTACAAATGACTAATAGCCTTTCATCAAAGCTTGGATGCAGAGAGAGGTTGTGGAGAGAGCTTTGGCTGTTGCTTCTTTTTGTTCCCATTTGTTATTCCCTCCTTGATCCACAAAATAAAGTCTCCATTCTTTCAGAATAGGTACCTCACGATAACCAAAGTGTCCTCTGGGTTTTGGTTTTGAATGCAGTCAGGTTTCTAATCTTGGGCATTCTCTGTCAGCCCTCCTGGGAAAACGCTGCCATTGAATTCTCCAGGAGTGACTCATTTCATTCCAGGTTTTCTTTCCAATGGAAGAGGACTTTTTTTTCCAACAACAGCAAACAGAAGCTTAAAATAATGCATTTTATCCCCTGTTAGAGCCTGGCTTCCTGGACACGTGCTCAGCGCGTAGCGGGACCATGACTCCCAGCTCCTTAGGGTTGAGGATGACTTTCAGGATTTTGTTTTCTCTCTCTATAAAAATTCCTCCTTGTGGGAACTTTTGGGATAGGTCTGAGCAGTAGTAATTCAGGGTTGTTATTCTGCAAGCACTGTAAGCAGGCGCAAGTGGTCTTTGAGGTGGTAGCCTATGTGTCCACATGGGGACACCCTGGCATCTGGCTCTGGCTCAGGTTTTCAAGTCTCTTTACTACAAAGCTCATTAGTAGGTTGAGCAGAGACTCCTGACGATGAAGTGTTTCATGCACAAAGGGAACTGTGCAGGAGTTTTTTGTTGCCATCAGCTGTTTCTCTTGCAGCAGCAGCAGTTTGTAGACCAAACTTAGAGTGAGGTCAGCAGGTGCCTGCAAGAGCTCATTCAATGGCAGTGGCTGTCCTGTTGAAGCAGGGCTCCTGAAGCCGAGCTCAGCAAGATGAGCGTGCCAGCTGGGTGGAGCAGGGGCACGCATGAATCACATCCTGGTGGGACCATGAAATCAGAGCAGGCTTGGGCTGGGGTAGATAAGAGCAGGGCCTGGTGTGGGTGTACCGCATGGGCCATGTCTGCTAGGCTGGGCTCATCTTTCTGATGAGTGGGACAGCAAAGTCTGGCCACGGGCGGCACGGTGTGGTGTTTTTAGGCAGTTGGCCATGTTACAGGTTGAGGGATTGGCCTCTGTGGCAGATGCTTCTTCTAAATTTGAAGTATGTGCACTGCTACATAGCTGCTCCAGGTGTGACTGAGAGTTAAATAAGGTGTTGGGAATTAATAGGGACTTTTTAGTAAAGCTCTAGTGCTAGGATGAGGAGGATGGTTTCAAGCTAAAAGATTTAGGTGAGACCTTAGGAATTCCTCCCTGTGAGGGTGCTGAGGCGCTAGAACAGGTTGCCTGGGGAAGCTGCGGCTGCTGCCTCCCTGGAAGTGTTCAAGGCCAGGTTGGATGGGGTTCTGGGCAAGGTGGTCTGGTGAGAGGTGTCCCTGCCCACAGCAGGGGGGTTGGAAGTAGATGATCTTTAAGGTCCCTTCTGACCTACGCTGGTCTGTGATTTGCAGTTTCTCTTTGGGATTTCTCTTGGTTTCCCTCAACACTAAGTGTTCAACCATGCAGCTCTGCTTCCTAGGAATGTTACTTGCTAGAGGCTCTCCAAAGTCCCTTCCAAACCTGATTCTATGGTTAGGTGTAACCTTTCCACGTCATCTCCATAACCAGCTTGTGATGTGACCTCAGGCAGAACAGAACACTGACCCTTGGCGCGCCAGTCTGATGTCCCTATGCTTGTCTCTTCTGAGGCTGTTTCAAAGCATCATTTCCGAACGTTAGGGAGAGTTAAAGCCTAGAGAAGTGATCGAAGCTCGGTTACAGGGTGGGAGGAGAGAAAAAGCTTATTTAACAAACATTTGTCATGAACTGTTGATGCCAGTTGGTCCTGCATTGGGCAGGAAGATGAACTAATTGACCCCTCGGATTTTTCTTCAACCCCATTTCCTACTATTCTTTGTCTTTCTGCAGTGTCTTGCAGAGGGAGGTTGTAGGGTCTAGCAACACTACTGCAGGCAGTGGAAACTCATCCTTTGCACTCACTTTCTTAGACTCCACTTGATTGACCACCAAATGCCTTACTAAAACCTTGTGCTGCAGGGGAGCCCGTGGCTTTCATGCAAGCAGAATCTAATGAGCTCTATTTAGAATCATAGTGTCATAGAATGTAATGAGTTGGAAGAGACTTCCAAAGGTCGTCCTAGTCCAACCCCCCTGTAACAAGCAGGGACATCTCTAACTAGAGCAGTTTGCCCAGCCTCAATCTACCCTTTTTCCAGCTTAAAACCATGACCCCTCATCCTATCGGTCCCTGCCCTCGTGAACAGTCTTCCCCAGCCTTCTAACAGCCCCTGTCAGGGATTGCAAAGTCTCTATAAGGTCCCCCCCAGATTCTTTAGTGGAAGTTCTGTGTAGATGAGCTTTGCTGCTCACCACAGCTGCTCTCTCCGTAGGCAGAGTGAACCCAGGTACTGGAAACGCACCGTGGTGGCAGTTACTTCTGTGGTTCCACGTGAGTCTGTGTTTAGTTCCATGCCTAGTGGGTAGCTGTTCCTGAGACCCAGATGTGCCACCAACTGGGAGTCAAATGGAGCAAAATCTCCTTGCCAGATGTGGGTCATAGGCAAAGCCAAGCTAAATACTGGCTCCAGTCCCTTTTACAGGAGGGCAGTTTCTGCCTGATGTTTTTGGCTCCTCCGAAGCAGACAGCATAACGTTGTGATTTTGGAGCGCGATGCAGTGACCTGCAGAACATTCTGTTCGGAGCAGCAGCTGAAGGGGTGCTCTGACCATTTGTGAGCAGCTCAGTAAAGGGATGGGTCAGCAGTTGGACTGTACTTCAGAGTTCAGAGTCAAATTCTACTTTGTGGTAAAGTGAGGAGGGAGCAGCTCTCCACCACTCATTGCTGTTTGGGTGAGTGTAGGGGAGAAGGTTTTTCTGCTTCATGCACCTGTTGGAGCCCTTGTGGACTTCATTAGGGTTAAGCCCAGACAAGATTGGTTCTCTGATCTCTGTAACCCGCCTGCCCAGCTGGTTAAGGCCCTTGCTTGGGAGGTGACAGTCACCTTGAACGTTTCCCCATCTGGTTTCGTTGAGAACTCAGGTCCTTCCAGCCTGAACTGGCAGTGTTTTCCTCAACAGTTACCCCTGGTTTTGGTGATTTCACCTGGCAGCTTCCTCTTCTTGTGTGTTCATCCCATTTTTCAGTATCCCACTCGAGCTGTAGGGCTTTTAGATATCTAATTTGGGACTTTAAGCTGTACAGAGCAGCAGGTTGCATTAGACCTATCTGGGCCTTCACCTAGACCTGGGTTTTCATATCTCAAGGCTGGGTGCCTTAGGTGCAGGTAGAAATTCAGGACCAGCTGGTCTCTACAGCTGCAAGAGCTTGGTGGAGTGTTTTGGGCTCCTCACTCCCAGAAGGACATTGAGGAGCTGGAGTGTGTGCAGAGTCAGGCAATGAAGCTGGGGAAGGATCTGGAGCCTTCTGACGAGTGGCTGAGGGAACTGGGGTTGTTTAGCTTGGAGAAAAGGAGATGCAGGGGAGACCGTCTCATTCTCTAGAGGAGATGCAGGGGAGACTGAATCATTCCCTAGAACTGAAAGGCTGTTGGAGTGAGAATGGAGTTGGTCTCTTCTGCCAAGTAACAAGCAACAGGAGAGAAGGAAACAGCCTCAAGCTGTACTAGTGGAGGTTAGGTTGGATGTTGGGGAAACATTCTTAACTAGAAGAGCTGTCAAGCCTTAGCACAGGCTGCCCAGGGCAGTGGTGGAGTCCCCATCCCTGGAGATATTTAGAAGCTAGGTAGATGTGGTGCTGAGGGACACGGTTTAGTGGTGGTCTTGGTTTGTGGTTGGACTTGATGATCTTTGAGGTCGTTTCCAACCAAAATGATTCTGTGATTTTTATCTTAAGAAATAGATGACCCACACAGGGCTTGGTTCTGTGTCTGTAAAATGTGGATGGAGGGTAACTTTCCCATCACACAGGAAAGGAAAACTCACCCCAAACCTTGAGGCAGTCACGCTGTAGATACAGCAGCCTCACAAATACCTAAGATGGAGCTTGGCAGGCTCAGGCTGCGGTCCTTGGGTGGAGGGAGGTGACTCTAGCAGCTTCCCAAGGTGAAACCTCATCTCTGTTGACCAGCACCCACAGGTTTCCCTTGACCTGGTCAACCCTGAAGCCGTAGTGTCGGTGTGCACACTCTGAGGTGTATTTGCCTAAGGACCAGCAGCCAAGCCCTTGACAACACCCTGGCATCAAACCTGTAGGATACAGGCAACTTTTGAGGGGCACTCTCAGTGGCAGATGATCTGAGGTGCGTTTGCTGTGGCTGGTGGCAGGAACCCTGATCACCTTAGGGGGCGGATCTGCCTTTGAGGAGTTCCAGGAAGCTGTGATTCCCAGTAAGACCAGTGAGAGCCTAGCTGTGGCTACTCGGTCGCTTTGGTAGGTGGAACCGCTGTGTACTTTGGCACAGGCCTGGGTGGAACGTGTGCTGGATTCAGTGCCAGTGCCCAGAGCAACCTACGGAGGCCAAGGTCTGGTTTTTATGAGATGAGGCAGAAGGCCTCTGAATGAGGGGCAAACAGTTGTGTCTTTAATCTTAGCCAGGGGCAGCAGGAGGCCACAGAGCCTGTCTGAAGTGCAGCTGTGCTGGGCGCTGGAAGCTTTGCAGGACGTGGTACACCACACAGCCATGTCAGGAAGGTTCCTCTGGACATATGGGACTGCCACTTACCAGGAAAACATCAGGAGCTTTAGCTGCCCGATAGGCATGGCACTGTGTAGCTCGCTCTTCTGTTTACCCTCTGAAGGACAGAAACTGAGTTTGTCCTGCTGGGAGATGAATAGGTGGCTCTTGGAGAGAGAGCAACACACACTGTTGACATCAAAAGGGAAGAACCTCTTATTTGTGAGATGTTCCCTGATTTCTCCTGATGTCCAAACACCAGGGAGACTGTTAGTGGCAGGAACACAGGTGGCAGCAGCAGGGTAAATCCGTGGGTGCAGCTCACTGCTTTCCTGGAGCACCACTGCATGGCTGGAAGGGGCTGTTAAGGGACTGGGTAGCAGCAGATTCTGCCTATGAACTCCAAGACGAGAGCAGCCCCAGGATAGCAGGCAGCAAGCCGAAGGTTTTGTCTCAGCTCTCTCCTCTTCCCACTAGCTGAATTGGTGATGTGACCTTTAAGCTGTCTCCTTGCAGATGTTTTTTGTTGTGATTTTTTTTGTGTCTGTTCCTTGGTAGATGAGAACTTGGAAGAAAATGTTAGAGCTCGGCAAGCTGAAGGGCACAGGGGCTCTGTTTTCCATCCGCCTTCTCGGGTTCCTCCCTCATCCCCCTTATTCCCAAGCTCTCGCTGCAAGGTTCTGGCTTCCTCTGTTTACCCAGAAGTGTGACACTGCCTTTTGCCGGTGTTTTTCAACCCCTTCCAGCTCTTGATCCCGCTGAAATCCCAGGAAGATTTGGACAAAGCGATGGAACAGTTGGAGCTTAGCCCTTCCCTGAAGAGCCTGCGGATCCTTGTGAGCGCTCCAAAGAAAGCGAATGTGAGTCCTTCACCTTTTCTGCTCTTTTGTGTCCAGCGTGAGGTGCCTTGTTATTGTGTTAGACGAGTGGAAACGAGTCTCCTGACGGTGCAGAGCAGAGGGCAAGCTGGTCATGAAGGGGGTCAGCCCTGCTCTGGCTCAGCTGCTTGGAAATCTTCCTATGGTGGAAGCTCCAGCTCCTCCTGTAATCTGTGAAGGGTTAGACACCACACTGATCCTCAAACAAGGTTGAACTCCTTGGGCTTTCTACCTAGGAGTGCTGTCACCCTTCCTCTGTCGCTTCTTCATGTACAGGGTGATGCCCGGACCCTCGCTGTGCTGGGTGAGGGCATGGAGACCATATCCTCTGTGTGGTTCTGCAGTACTAAACCCCAGGAAGACCCAACTGGAGAATCCCCCAGTCTCTTGCAGAACTGTCTGTTTTATTCCCTGTATTTATTTATTTGGTTTTGCTGAGCTGTGTGGATTTGCAGTTCAGCTCATCAGCTTGACCTCGCCTGCACGGGCTGTCTTGCCAAAGCACATGTCGTGCTGCCCCGAGCACAGGCTGTAAAGCAGGGGATTTGCAGATGTTGCAACTCCCTTTCTTCCTTATATTTCCTAGAAGTACTGGAGACGCTGGGAGTCTTGAAACTCGCAGTGTTTGTCTCCTCATGCTACCACTGGTGCTCGCTGCTCCTGGAACATCTCCAGTGCTTTTGAGAGATCCTGGGGGAAAACAGAGCCATCAACAGGGGTATCCTCAATCCGAAAATGGGGTGATCTGCCCTAGCAAGTGTGGGAACAGTATTACAAATTGGCTACTAAGAGCAGGGAGGCCATGTAGACTCATCCATACCTTTGAGAGTAGGGCCATCTCTTCCCAAAGCATGTAGCCATGTGCCTGCTTATGCAGGAACGTACAGTTCCAGGCTCATGTGTAAAATTGTCACTGTGTGGTGTAGCATGTGAGTTAAGACTTGGCTGTGTAAGGTGGGCTTAGGGACAGGATTTAGAGCTGGGCTTGGTGCAGAAC
>VZRI01004027.1:11088-79968 GCA_013397515.1 Upupa epops | reverse complement strand
CAGCTCCTTCAGTTGCTCCTCATAAGATCTCTTCTCCAGACCCTTCCCCAGCTTCACTGCCCTCCTCTGCACTGGCTCCAGCCCCTCGGTGTCTCTCTTGTCCTGAGGTGCCCCAAAGTGGACACAGTACTCAAGGTGTGGCCTTACTGGTGCTGAGTACATGGGGGGGACAATCACCTCCCTCTTTCTGTTGGCCACACAGTTTCTAATACAGGCCAGGATGGCACTGGCTTTCTTAGCCAGGTGGGCACACTCCAGGCTCCTGTTCAGCCACTGTCAATTAGAACCCCCAAGCCCTTTTCAGCCAGACTGCTTTCCAGCCACCCCTGCCTGCAGCACTGCAGGGAGTTATTGTGACCAAAGCAGGGTTAATGGTTGGACTCAGTGATCTTGAAGGTCTTTTTCAACCTGTTCTCTGATGTAAGTTGTTAGCTGGACACGTATTTGCTCTTCCACTTGCCTGTCTTTAGCAGAGTCTGGTCCTTCACTCTCTGTTCCTCTGCTCTGTTACTGCTGCTGAAGTCTAGGGAGATGGTGGAGAGGCTCCAAATTTGGGATTGCAAACTTGTGTTCAGGCCAGGGATCAGTGTCTGTATCTGTCTGGAGATAATGCAGGGCAGCAACAGTCTTTTATGTCAAGTATCTCTATTTATCATTATCAACCAGAGCTTAATCTTTCTAGAGTGTTTTAATAACACACAAGAATGATTTGTGAATGCTTGTTGGATCACTCGGGATTACGTGCACATCTCTTTTTTTCCCCCTTTTAAACAGTTCTTGGGTAATACGGTCATGGGGAGCCAGATAGAAGGGTTCACGTGTGTGTCCGCATGGCCTTTGGCTGAGTCTGATCTCTCCCTTCGTTTGCTTAGCAGCTCCTCCAGCCGAACAACAGCAAACAGCATGAAATGAGGATCTCCAGGTCCATGGGCGATATCATGGGATCCCTGTACAAAGACAACGAGAGGACGCGGAAGTATTCAACAGGTCAGTGAAAGGCAACGCTCTGCAGGGTTTTGTGCTGTCACAAGGTGGCCACCATCCCCTCAGTGCGTCTTGTTGGGCATGAGAACTAAGAACAGCAAGGGATTGGGGGTGTAACTGGAGGGGTGAAATGCAGGGATGAAAATCTCCAGGGAATTTGGTTGTTCTGAGCTTTACTAAAGTGGAAAGAAGATCTGCAGACAGCCAGGGCTTTCTGAGACCTCGTCATACTTCTGCTTTTAATCATCTACTGTCGTTCTCTTGGTGTCTCTCTCTGGGCTTAGGGTGTCTTTGCTCCAGAGCTGAGAGCAGCTTCACCACATAAGGACCAAATATGGGTCTCCATGCCACCAGTCTGTGCTTGTTGGGGAACTGACATCTGGTGTAGCCGCTCGTTCCTTCTCTTGGGAGGATGGATGGGCAGGGTGTTGTGCAGTGGTTGCAATTCAGATGAAGGGGAGCAGCCCTTTTCTTCAGAGCTGCTGGGAGTGGATACCTGCAGCCTCTGAAATGCCGTTGCTGGTCTCTTCTCAGAGCCCTGCAGGGACCAGAGTTAGTTCATAGTTTTTTTTGGCCTTTTCTTTGGTTTTCTGTGCTGGAGTTTAAGCTTTGCTTGCATTCTGAAATAGTCTGAGCTGTTTGAAATGACGAGAACTCCTGGCAAGCTGTCTATAGGACCTTCTTTGTGCAGAACCCTGTAGGGTGTTATAGAAAGCAGGGTAGCTTGTGCAGAGCTGGTAGAGCAGCCCACATGCCATGCTTTGGCCTTCCCTGACTGTTTGGTGCTGCTGTAATACCAGGAGAGGCCTTGACCAGGTCAGTGCACTGACTCTGAGGCATCTCTGCCTTGAGCATCCTGTAGGTAAGTCACGGTAGACAAAGGAAGAGGTGTCAGCTCTGCAAGGCTGGAAGCCTGAGATACAGATGGGCTTCGAGAGAGTGCGTGATAGCGGAGTAGAGGAAGGGGCACAACATGCTGGTTTAATCTGTGTAACAGAGGAGGAGGACTGAGCAGCACCAGATGTAGAATGCACAGAGTGTGCCAAGGTTGGGCTCTTGAGGAGGGTCTACGTGCTGATTGCCAGTGCCTTAAACCCAGTGTCCTCAGCGCTGTAACACAGGTAGAAAAGGTAACCAGCCTTTGCTACCACCATCCCTCTGGTTGTTTTCCCTTACAGACCCTCGTAGAGTGCAAAGAGGTTGTGGCAAACCCTCTGTATGGTCACAGCACACCAGACCTCTCTTAGAGTTACCTGGGGTCTGTGCAAAGCTACTGCAGCTCTGCTTAGGAGGTGTTCAGCATCCAGCTGATTGTTTTCTTTTTGGACCTCCTGAGTCTGAACTAGCTGATCCAGCAGCTGGGCAGGAACGCCAGAGAGCTGAGAAGGGAGAGCGGTGTTGAGCCTAAATCTGAACATCAGGCTGTAGGCAGGCACAGCTGACTCTGTCTTGGGGTTCCTTGAACCAGAGAGCTCACTGAACTTGATGGGTAGTCGAAAGGCAGCCCAAGGGGCTGGCGTTTCCATAGAAGAAGGTGTTTCACAGAGTTTGCTTCTGCTGTCATCGAAGCGGGTGGGTGCTGTCAAGAGACGATCTTCACTCCCTTCAGTTTCCCTCCTCAAAACCACCTTGAAAGAGCGTTTTAAAGCGACTTTATACGACAAGGTGGCTGGGGGTCATGTGCTCAGTGTTTCTGAGGTGCCGTGTGTTTTTCTGCTGACTCTGCCATGTTAGCAGCGGCGAAAAATAATAAAACTGCAAGCTGTTGGCACGAGCACTTTGGAAAGGGGAGGGAGTAGATGGCCTGGGGAAGATTGGGATATTTTTGCTGCTTCTGGACAGAAAATGTCTTCATACCATGTCCCTGAAAAACCTTGTGCAGAGTCAATGTTGTCTCTTTTTTCCCCCATAAATGTTTTCAGTGGAAACCCCTCTCGGCCCCCCCTCCTCTCCGTGCTTGCTTTCTTTTTTATATTTTTTTGTGTGTGTGTGTTGGGAAGTGGAAAATGTTCCAGTCTCTTGGTGACCAGCATCTGCAAACGTTCAGCTGAGTGCCAGGAAACTTTGGCTACAGTCCGGTTGGGTTCTGGATTTACAGATAACCGAAGGTTGTTTTTGTTTACATGGAAGAAATTCACAGGTTAGAACACAAGCCACAAATTATTCACGAGCCCTGCTCTGGAATCACCCTTTCAGTGGAAATAGCCACCAACCTCCACCATTTTTAATTTCTTCTGTGTTTTCCCCCTTGGCAAACGGGGTTGCTGAGCTGTGGTATCGTGTCCCTGCCAGCCCCGGTCCAGACCAGGCGAGAATGGTGTCTGGGGCTGGGCTGACAAATACGGACCGACCATGGGAATAGCAGCCACCCCAGTGATGCTGCTCAGGTGTCTGTGGCTGTCTGGACACACATACAGCAGCTTTTAACCCTTGCTAGCACACTAGGAGGATTTTAATGTCTATAAATATGTCAGGGGTGGGTGTCAGGAGGATGGAGCCAGGCTCAGGTCATCTGGTGACAGGACAAGGGGCACTGGGTGCCAGCTGGAACAGAGGAGGTTCCCTATCAATATCAGCAGAACTTCTTCCCAGGGAGGGTCCTGGAGCACTGGACCAGGCTGCCCAGGGGGGTTGTGGAGTCTCCTTCTCTGCAGTCGTTCCAGACCCACCTGGCTGTGTTCCTGTGCCACTGGGTCTGAGTGATCCTGCTGGGGCAGGGGGATTGGACTGGATGAGCTTTGGAGGTCCCTTCAGATCCCTAAGGATTCTGTGATTCTATGATTCTGTGGTTTGAATGCAGAGCTCTGGCCAGGGATGGTGCAAAGACTGCTGGTGCACACAGACTGGCCAGGTGAGTGAGGAATGAAGGCCTGGAGGTCCTGTCCATGCTGTTAAATGGACCAGAGCATCAGCACTGGCTTGGCCGCGGATGAGGTTTAGTAATCACTAGCACATTCTCTGGACATCCCTGTACCATTGCAACACGTTTAGAAGTCATTTAGATGTGGACCTTAGGGACAGGGTTTGGCGGTGGCCTTGGGGCAATCGGGTTAATGGGTGGACTCAATGGTCTTAAAAGTCTTTTCCAACATAAATGATTCTTATTCTATGATTAACATGATCTCTGGCCGACTCTGAACCCATGACTGCTATTCCAGCAGTGTCCAGGTACAAACTGGGGTAGCATGGGCTAGGGACCTGTTTCTGGAGCTGGGCTGGCTGGGGGCCCCTCTGTTTAGAGAAGAGGAGGATAATTTGGCAGTGTGCATCATGCCAGCTGCTTTTGTGATAGAAAATGAGCTCTGTCCTGGTTCTTACTATAGATGTGCGCTAAAGTTTACCTTGAATCAAGATGTAGGGAACCATTCTCAGAGGTTCAGCATGGAGAGGAGGGAAACTTGTAGGGATCCCACTCAAAAAGAGGAAATCAAGGGAGATTTGGTCTGTTGGTTCACATCTCCCCTTGACAGTCAAAGAGTAAGGAGTTCTGTGCAGGTTGGTCTCTTCTTGTGCCACCATGTCTGAGCTGTGTGTTTCTGCTGGGGCTCAGCACAACAGCACATCCTGACATCAGAGCCCTTGTTTGGCTCTTCAGCAACATCACCCCAGGGCTGGGCTCTCCCTAGCTGCAGCTGCAAGCGGAGGTGTCAGCCAGCAAACCCTCCCCAGCTCTGACTTTTAAGGGGCTTCTGTTGTCCATTGGGACCCCTGTTTTGTGATTGAGAAAGTTTGGGGGAGGACCTTGCAGGGCAGGGAAAGGGTGAAGCCAGGGAATGCGGAGGCGGAGGGAATCCAAGACTGGCACAGGGGAGCTTGGCTGTACGTGCAGCACCACGAGCTCTGCACATCCTGCATGAAAGACACTTCTTAAATAAAAATAACAGAAAGGAACATGAAAGACCCCAGCGGATGCCAGCAGTGACTATAAGTCTCCAGGCTGGCCTGCTTCACCCTGCTCAGGACATGCTGTGCTCTAGTCTCAAATATATGGCTTTGCATTAGTGTGTGTAACATGGAGCAGGTACCTTGCTCCAAAGGGTAAACGAGGTCAGATGCTCAACCACTGCCAATCTGCAGAGTTTCTCCCAGTTTAGGAACCCTGAATAGAGCTGCTGAGATCTGGCCAGTGTTCAGCTTATAAAGAAACGCCTGCCCCATTCCAGCGAGGTCTGAGGTCTGGGGGTCACATGTAATCCTGTAGACCCTTTGGGGGTCTTGTTTCTCTGCCTGCCGCTGTTTCTTTAGGCCAAGTGTGAAGAGCAGCTGTAATGTGTCCATCAGGCACCTCTGAGTGTGGGTGGGTGAAGCAGCAGTGTTTCTTTTATATATCCAGCATGCCTCGTGTTGCCCCCGCTGTGATTTAAACCTTCCAGTGAGTTCCATAGTTGCTCGCTCTCCCTGATCCTTATTTTCCATTCCCACCAGCACCCCCAGCATCACTGAGATTGCCTGAGGCTCTGTTAGTGGAGCAGGGAATCAGCCATAGGCTCCCCCCACCTCCCAGGTGGTTGGGTGCACTTGGATGTGAAGCAGCAGCAAGCACTGCTCCCGGAGGTGTGAAGCTGCATAAATTACTTCAAGCAGCTTTTCTACTCAAACTGCCTGGCTGATAGAGATCTGGTTCAATCCAGCAGTTTCCAGGCACGCAAAAGCCTAAGCGTTTTGTTGAACTTCCTTGCCTGCTGGGAAACGGCTGGTGTCTTATCCCCTTCTACAGCTTTTGGCAGGAAACATGACTCTGGAAGGTCAAGCACCACTGACCCAATGGCTGGGAGTAGTTGTTACAGGCAAAGGCTTGATGTGAGATCATGCAAAGGCTTCACGGCTGTGATAGATCTCCTTTAACTCCCTGGATTCAGAATCAAACAGAGCATCTACAACCCTTGGTAAAATCAGAACCTAAGACTCTGTTGGCACATAGTGGGTTGTTGGAGTGAGAGATCCCAGCACTGCATGAGGACACCCCACACCTCAGTTACAGTCATTTATTTTGGAAAACACCTTTAAGATCGTAGAATCCAACCATTAACCCACCTGTCCCAAGCCCACCCTTAACCATGTCCCTAAGCTCCAGATCTATATGATGTTGAAACACATCCAGGGAAATACTGAACAGAGCTAAGCTGTTATAGAACCATAGAGTGCTTCAGGTTGGAAGGGACCCTACAAGGAGCAGGGACACCTTCAATTAAATCAGGTGGCCCACAGCCTCATCAACCTGAGCTTGAAGGATCTGCAGGCATGGGGCATTTACCATCCCCTGGGTAACCTGTTTCAGGGCTTCACCACCCTCATTATTAAAAATACGATGCCAGTCACAAGTCCTCCAGCAGCTTTTTGGCACAAGAGCCACCCCAATGTCCTTACGCTGCATTCTGCATTGACATCTGCTGAGCGAACGAGGGGGTGACGGTGCAGCCCCAACCGTGGTGAAAGGGTTAAAGGTTTGTTTGTTTATCTTCAAAGAGAGGATGCCGTACTTCCCAACTGGTTTTGTTTTTAGGGCTGGTGGAAAGCCAGTTCATTATGAGCGCCACAGCACTCGAGAGATTCTCTCCCCTTGATCTTGGCTGTACTTCAGTTGGACTTTTTTTTGTCGCTGTGCTCTTATCCTGCAGGAAATCTGTGAAGGAGAAAATAGGAAGAAATAAAGAATAAAGTCACTCAAATCCATATGACTTTTATTTTTGCTGTGGGAGTGAGGAGTCTGGAGGAAGATGTGCTGTGGGACAGAGATATCCATGTATTTGGTATCAATCCAGCAGGGCTGATTCTTAACGCTGGTGTGATGCTGTTAACATCAGGAGCTCCTGATGTGGATCAGTGTAAGCAGCAAGTGGGGGCTCTGCTCTGGTGGATTTGTGTCAGAGATCAATCAGCTGCAGTAACTGTGGTGCAGAACAGAATTAAGGTTGGAAAAGGTCTCCAAGATCACCAAGTCCGACCTTCAAGCCAGCATGTCCCAACGTGCTGCACCTACTTGCCTTTTGATCACTTTCAGAGATGATGACTCCACCACTTCTTGAGCTCCTGCTGCAATGTCTAACCACATTTTCTAAAGAAATGTTTCCTAATTTCCAATCTGAACTTCCCCTGGTGCCACGTGTGGCCATTTCCTTGTCCTGTCAGTTGTTTGGGAGAAGAGGCCAAAACCAGCAACCACTCAGCCTCCTTTCAGGTAGCTGTAAGGGCAATAAGGTCTCCTCACAGCCTTCTCCAGGCGAAACAATCCCAGCTCCCACAGTCTCTCCCCATCCGACATGTTCTCCAGTCCTTTAACCGCCTGTTGTCTTCTCTGTCCTCGTTCCAACACCTCAATGTTCTCCTTACACTGTGGTGCCCAAAACTGAACCCACTATCCAAGTGAGGTCTCACCAGTGCCCAGTACAGAGGAGCGATCTCTTCCCTGCTCCTGCTCCATAGCAGCAGAAGAAGCTGAAGTGTTGTGCTGATGGATCAGTGTAGACTTTTCCCTAGGGAAAAGACCCCTTTCCCAGGACATTTTCCTTGAAACACTGTGCTTAGCCTGAGCGTGTTGTTACCAAACGGGACTAATGAACCGAAGAACTGGCAAGAGTGAGGCAAAAACAGATGCCAGGCGTATGGAAATGCATCTCCATGTGCTTTCTAGCCCTTCAAGGACGTGTGCTTTTCCTTAGTCTGCTTGAAAACAAGCTGTTGTGATGTGTAAAGGCTCACGTTGCACCATGCCGACTGGTTAAAGCTCCAGCACGGACTTCTGTCAGCAGTTCCTTGCCAGGGAGTGATGACAAGCCCAGGCATGGAGGGGAAGCACTGCAGAAAGACAAGAGGAGCCAAGTGGCTGCCTGTGCCAAGTGAGGGCCACACTCCCTAAAGCCTGAGAACAGACGAGGAATAGGTCAGGGTGGGTTTGGAAGAAGGGTGAAGGACAGGATGTCTGCATAATGAAGCAGTGGAGATCCCTCTCTCAGATGCAAATTAGGAACTCTCTTCTGCTAAACAGGCCCTGCAGGGTCCCTCGAAGGTTCCTGGAAGCCTGGGTGTCTGCACTGCAAAGCCCCAGGGGTTTCCAAGAGGCTCTGCCTGCTGTGGGAACTCTGCCAGCTGCAGGCCTGACACTTCTGAGTCCATGGACCAGGGAGACAACTCTCCCTTGGCAGGAGCTGGGACAAGCTAATCCCATAGGTTGTTCTCCTCCTTGTGCTTCTTGGATTTGAGGTCTGGTTCTTCTTTCCTCTTGACGTTTGCATGGGGAAGGAGGAGAGAATAGGCCTGTTTGAATGAGGCTTGTTCTCCTATAAGAATCGTTTGAGGGACGTGGCACTGAGGTCTGCTTCCCAGATAGCTGAGCAGGGCAGTGACACCACCCAGTGAGGACATGCTCAGGGGAGGTGGGTTTGGGGTTCGTGTTTTGCTTTGAGGTGGACTGACTGTATGGCAACAAAACTCTGGAGCCCTTTTCTTTCCGGCATCAGCAGAACACCTGGATACGTTGCATGGCTCTTAGGATCTAGGATAGACTGAAGGGCAAATCTGCTAGATGTGTGGCCCCACAGTAACACAGAAGCTTTGTGGGATGTCCATAAGCAGTGTCATATCTCTAGCATCTCCACTTTCACACAAGTTCAAAGCCAACAGCATCTCAGACCTTCTGTCTGTGATCACTGGAACAGCATCTCTGGAAGGACTTGGATGTGGCAAGCCCTTTACTTGACCCGTGTCTTTCCTGCGTCCTAGGCTCTCTGCACACTGGCCGGAGCTCTCCACCCCCGGGCAGCGTTCCTGAAGAGCAGCAGCAGATTGCTCGCCAAGGATCCTACACCAGCATCAACAGTGAGGGCGAGTTCATCCCTGAGACCATGGATCAGAACGTAAGTGGGGCCAGGACAGATAGGTCAGACCAGGCCAGTGTTGTGCTGTGAGAGCTGTTTTCACAGCTAGATCCCCAGCGGGCCCCTGTGCATGGGGCTCAGGCCAGCTCTTTCCAGGAATGGGTGCCCCTGGTCTTGACAAGCTTGAGAAACTGTGGGTTTGATTTCCAGGAATGCTAAAACCCAGCTGCAGTGGTGATGGCAGCGTGTTCAGGCACCACAGGTAACTCTGGAGGAGCGCAGATCTAGGACACACATGTGTGCCAGCTGCAGAGCCCTTGTGGCTGCAGCCTTCCCAGCTGAGTGTGCCAAGGGACTGATTGCCTGCGATTGCAACAGCCTGGGGGTGTCAGCAGCACTCGGTGCTTCCCACGTGTTCCAGTTACAGCTCTTGGCTCTGCCCACAGCGTCTCTTTATGATTTTGTTGCAGTCCTGCCCCCACAGCTGGGGTTTTTTTTCCCTCTCTTAGTAAAGACTTTGTGTATTCCAATCCCTCGGTAATAACAGAGCAGCTAGTGATGAGCAGGACCTTTTTCCTTCTGTCAGGGGAAACGCTGCAGCGTTGAGGGGCCTTTTGAATCTCCATTCAAGCTCCAGAGAGCTTAGTACAGGTCCTGTAAAGTGATCTGGGCACACAGTTCGTCGTTGCAGAGCCCTTAGAAGAGCAGGACCAGCATCCACAGTTTGCAGGAGGGCTAGCTGTGCGAGAGGACCATGCAGAAGGCACTAAGCTCACTCCACTGCTGTGATAGTCTCCAAAGAGTTTGCCTGGGGGAATGTTTCCTACACTCTTAACACCACCTACTAGGTCATTTTCATGTGGGGGCCGTGCCGGTGTTTCCATGGCAAAGCTGTGTTTTCATGGTTTATTATACAGCCATTAATAAAACGAGAAGTCACCCCGGGTGAGTCTTGGCAGCGACAGGAGTGCAGATGGATCTTGTGCTCTTTGCAGCCAGAAGTTGGCTTTCTATTGTTTTCACATGCCTTCCAAACATGTTAGGGAGGACTGAGACAAACTGCCTGTGCATGCAGGGGGAGGGTCCCCGTGACTCCGCTTCGGGTGTAAATCAGCACAGCTCCACCGACTGTTGACGGAGCTCCGTTAGCTCTAGCTGAGCTCTGAGCCTGCTCCTCATGAAGGTTCCCAGATGCTCTCCTTGCTTTTCCCCAGCATCACGCTGTGGGTGGTCTGCTGCCCTTCTCTGGCAAAGGGAACGCAGGAACAAGGGGATTTGGGGTTGGGGTTTTTATTGTATCTTCTCATTGAGCAGTCGTGCCCTTCCCCTTGTGGCCTTTGCCCACAGAATGTCCTTGCACATGTGCTTCCTGGAAAACCACCTACAAGTTGCTCCTTGCTCCCTTTTTGGGGGGTGTCCCTGTGCGGTCTGTGCCTCGAGACCAACTTGGCAGGTGAAGAGCTTCTGACCATGCAGCTTTTTTATGCTTTTGAGAAATGGGACTGTTTCAGCAGTGTTTGAACTCCAGGGAGAGCCCTGGCATGGCTAGCAGGGGTGGGGAGTGGGGTCTGGCAGAGGTGGGGAGTGGGGTCCCGCAGACGTCTCTCTGCTCCTTTGTGGTTTGCACATTTGGAAGGATGAAACTTTGGGGTCAAAACTGGAAAGCAAAGCAAAATCGCTCTGTCCAGCTGGGACTGCCCAGCCAAAACAATGAGAGCTGTTATGACAACCGGTTGAGGTGTGGAAGGGAGGCTGTTGCTGCACATGGGGAATGAGGAGCAGTGTAGGTCCAGGAGCCAGTGAGGAGTAGGTGACTCCATGTGGTGTTTAACCCTCATTGCTCAGCTTTCCCAGGACTGAGATGGGCTTGGGGCTGGCTGTGGAGTTAGGGATTAGTAAGTGGTCCACAGCCAGGAGGAGAGACATCATCCTGACTGCAGCACTCAGAGCAGTGGCCCTGAGCGAGTTCTGCTCCACATGGGTTTGCCACTAGGTACAAAGCCTCTGTTGTTACTAACCTGCTATAAATAACCCCATCCAGTACAATGTCTCATCCAGGAAGCAACACAAATGCAGCTTTTGACTCACTGAGTCTGGCGAGAGCCAAGCCAGTTCCTCCAGCCAAAAGCCCTGATGATGCCTCTCTTATCACTGGAGAGGAAGGCTGGTCTTATGTGCCAGGGCAGCTCGGGGGAGTCAGGAGTCCAGGGCTGCAGCACACAACATCCACTCGGCCTTGGGCACGTTGTTTGTGTCACCATTTATTTTTGTAAAGAATTCTTACTAGTTTTGACTTTCAATGCTTTGAATCTCATTGACTCCTCAGCATGGTTTGAACACCAGGGTGCTGATTAGGTTTGCCTCGGTTTCTCTACTAGAAAACAGCAGTTGGAAAGAACATAGTCCAGACGGGGCTTCGTAATGGATTTCCACTGGGAAGAAAACTTTTGCTAGGTTGGATCTCATCCCTGCAGGGGCTGGTGTCACTCAGTGGGCTTTGGTGGAACTTGTTGACCCTGCAGAGATCTGGTACTGCTAGAGTATGAAGAGCTACAGGGCCTGGTTTTATTGTTTTCCCTTTTTTCCTCTGTCAGATGCTCGAAGCTTTTATCAGCCCTGACGAGTCGCTTTCTGGGAGCTGCCAGTCACTGGACAGATCCGTAGACAGGTGAGTCGTGCGTGTCCCCATGATTCTGGAATTGTGTGGCACTAGGAAACATCTTACAATGAGCATGGCATCGGGTTGATGGTTGAACTTGATGATCTTGGAAGTCTTTTCAAGCCTTGATCTGTAATTCTATGGAACAAGTTGTCAGGAGAGGTTGTAGAAGCTCCATCTCTGGAAGTGTTCCAAGCCAGGTTCGATGGGGCCTTGAGCAGCCTGGTCTAGTGGAAGGTATCCCTTCCCATGGCAGGGGGGTTGGAACTACATGACCCATAAGTTCCCTTCCAACCCAAATCATTCTATGACTCTGTATTTACAAGCCTCTGTTCCACAGTTGGAGAGGAGTGGAATCAGCCAGTACACCTTGATATTCCTGTTGAGATGAGGATGCACCTGAGAAAAGCAAATTTATCCTGAATGCTAAAATACCAGATCCTAGCACAGCCATCTGTGCCTTGCTATGGTTTGAACTGCACAAATCTGAGAGGGACGAAGCACCTGGGGATCTGCAGACAGGCCTGACTTTGTTTTCTGCTTCGGTCAGACCGCTCTCCTACCCCTCTGGCTTTCTGCAGTCACTGGGTCAATACTCCATTAGCCTCTCCATGCCTCCTCTCGGGGCACGCTATCTGCTCTCCATTCACCACTTGTGAATTCAGCACCCCCTGTGCACTGCCAGCAGCCACAGACGTGTCAGTCAAGGTGCCGAGGACACCAGATGAGCAAGAACTAAGTTTAGCTTCTCAGCAGGAAGCAACTAGGACACGTTGTACTAACTCAGGCTGCAGTTCAATAGCTGGTGCGACGGGTTGGTCCAGGCTCACACGTGCACAGCTCCTGTGTGTTTGCTGCTGCGCACGATAGGCTGTGGCTAAGACACAGTGTCCTTTTGGGAAGCAGTTTTCCCAGATATTTTTTTCCATCCAAGCGGTTTGTTCCCCCTGTTGCTTTTGCCATGCAGCACCAAGGCTGCGTTCCAGCAGGTCTGCGCCGCGGTGATTTGATTGTGTGGCGTGGTTGGGGTTTGCAGCTCTGTACAGTTTGGATCTGTCTCAGCATCAAGAGCCATTTCCTTTTTGTGGCTTTTAACAATTTCCTGAGATACAGTTGCTCGTTGTTAGGGCTGTTTCCAAGCTGGATTCCTTGTGCTCCCAGCCTCTGTGCCCCAGCTTTGCTTTTGCACAGGCTTTGCCAGGAAGAGCAGCAGAAGGAGCACAGCTTGGTTCACACTTCATTTTGAAGGGACTCGACAAGAGACTCCAGTGACGGGACTAGGGGGTTGGTTTCAAGCTAAAAGAAGGCAGATTTAAATGAGATCTTAGGAAGAAATTCCTCTCTCTGAGGTGCTGAGGCACTGGAACTGGTTGTCCAGGGAGGCTGTGGCTGCTCCATCCCTGGCAGTGTTTGAGGCCAGGCTGGATGGAGCCCTGAGCAGCCTGGTCTGGTGAGAGATGTCCCTGCCCATGGCAGGGGATTGGAACTAGATGATCTCTGATGTCCCTTCTGATCTAAATGCTTCTGTGATCTTGTGAACAGAGGGAATATTGTAGACACTAGAGGGTAGAGCCAGTGGATGTCACATATGAAGAAGCAGGCAGCACTGTTCTGTCGTGGGGTCTGGGAGCTGAAAAAAGGAGGAGGGCTGTTTTCTTCAGAGGCAGAAAGAATAGGACTGTACCTGCAGTGCTGTACCAAGTCCTTGCAGCCAACTGTTAGGGATGGCATTAGCCTCAAGAGGGCAGAGCTCAGCGGACATGATCACCAGTCTGATGTTAAGAAATAATAAGACCAATTCGTGTTCAACGTGGCAAACCTGCTGCGATCTGCTCTGACAGCTTTTCTGTAAGGAATCTTACAATGCAGATTTCAATGACAGTGCCTGTTTTATTAACAGGGAGAGTGGGCAAGCACTGTCTCCCAGTCACCCTGTTGGCCTTTGCAGATGCTGGGGTGAAATTTGAACTGCTGAGATGCCCTTGCAGTGCCTTAGCTTCCTCTGTGTAGTTTGAGGACCTTGAGCCTTGAAGCACCAATCCCACATTCTCCCTCGTGGTCTCCTGGGACAGTGCTCATGCCTGGTAGTGGTACAGACCCTCTGGTATAAGGAAGATGGGGATTGTTGTTTCAGAGAAGGGAAGACCTGCATGAATCAAGTGTGACTGAAATACCCCAGTGTGAACATCTGCAGAAAGTAAGGAACATTCCTAGGAAGCAGAGTTATGTGGTTGAACTCTTAATGCTGAGAGAAATCCCAAAGATTGGGATAAATCATAGAATAGATAAATCATAGAATGGCTTAGGTCAGATTGGACCTCGGATATCTTCTAGTTCCAACTGTCTACCGTGGGCAGGCATTCCTCTCACCAGACCAGATTGCCCAGAGCCCCATCCAACCTGGCCTTGAACACTTCCAGGGAGGAGACATCCACAGCCTCCTTTGGCAACCTGTTCCAGCGCCTCAGCACCCTCAGAGTGAGAATTTCTTTCTAGGATCCAATCTAAATCTGCCCTCTTTTAGCTTGAAACCAACCTCCTTGACCTATCACTAGAGTCTCTTGTATGAAGTCCCTCTCCATCTGCAGCCCTCCCATGCTGTCTTGTGTGTTGGTGTTAGTCTTTAGCTGACACCTTTCACCCTGGCATCTGTTTTTTGCAGCATTCCTCTTATTTGGACACAGGAACAAGCTGTGATCCAGCAATAAAACCCCCAGTCTTTATTTTGGTACAGTCTGGGAATAGGAGCTTAGTTGGGCAAACGGGGCTGATTACTGTCCTTTCAACACAAAATAACTTGCTAACGTGTTCCACAGCCTTGTGAGATACTAAAGCTTGTCTTTAATTCCCTTCACAGCCCTCCCTTTACCCAAACCCCCATTCCTGGAAGGAAGACCCATCCCAAAGACAGTCTTGATTGCATGGGTAAGCCCTCTTGGAGGTTTGTATTTGCTTAAGGCGTGTAGTAAAGAGAATGGATGGAGGCTATTAGAGCATGAGAAGTAATTAACCACGATCAAGCAAACCAGCTCCACTGCTTAGGTTGCACTTCATCTTTGCAGTGGTCAGACACAAATGTTTCCTAAAATCAAAAGACCCAGAACATCAAGCACAGATAAGGCTGCTCTCATCATCATTAACCCTTTTAAGCTCTGCACCAGTAGTGGTAGCACTGGAGAACCTTTGGGACTGGTTCAGGAATCAAGTTACAGTGACCATAGTCCAAACTGGGTAGCTGGAGGGGAATGGGTACAAGAAAGTAAAGCTGTTGAAAGATAACTCATGAGTTCTGTGGTGGGAGAAGTTGCTCTTGTCTGAAGACATCTGCAAGCTGGAAGCAGCCTTATGGAATCACCTTTTGTCATTCTTAGAACCCATGAACTGCACTTCCAGGACTAACATTCTAGAAAGTAAAACCAGAGTCCCAAACACCGTAGGGAGTTACACCTCTTCTCGTGCATTAATAACAATCAGCAGTACTGCAAATGCTGTTAGAGAAAGTGCACTGCTAACTTGCAGGGATCATAGGTTACTGCTTAATCACTTACAAACATCCAGCGGCTTAAATCATGGAAACTCTGTCATATTGTAATGACTTCCACTATTAAAAATGAGCAAATGGCAGTCAGCCTGTGGCATGATAACTCATTTCTGGTCTGAGGCAGGACTTTTAGCCTGAACCACTGAGACAAAGCTGCAGTCGAAAGGTTTGACTATCTCCTTGCTGGTAGGACGTGTGTTTTGCTTTGAGACTCCGCTCGGCATTGTCACTCATGCACGGGGCAACAAGAACCTCCTGACTTGTCTTTGTTGCCTGCCTTGCTGACTGTATTTCAGCTGTTGTGTGCTCCTCTTGCACACTCTGTAATGGGGAAATCATGCTGGAGTGTGGCAGAGGCCAGCAACAGTCTCCAAGGAGCAGCTGCTGGCTCCAGGCTAAGACAAACAAACAATCAGAACGGACTGTGTCATTAGAGTTGGATGGAGGAAAAACAGGAGGTGAAGGATGGGGGAAATGACAGATATTTTAATCTCAGATTATTCAGTGCTACCAGCAATGGCTTCCTGCGCTGCGTTTTTTAATTAAAAAATAGGTCCTTATCTCGTGCGTCCATCCATCTCTCATAATGTCATGCCTGGTCTAAACTCTGATGGTCTCTAGTCCCTTCTGTATAGACTAAGTCTGTCTTTCTAGCACTTAATCAAAGTAAATATAAAAGTTGGGAGTTCTGAGGATATAAACTTGGTCTCTAGCTTTCAGAGGTCAGGAGTCACATCTGAGGAGCAGGGGAGAGATTGTTCATTGCGGGCCAAGTGCTGGGTTTTTTTGCATGTCCCTGGAAATAGCTGATAGCAGAGCAGAGGTTTTGGAATAGATGAGTCTGGGCTTGACACTGCCTGGCAGATCTGTTACCCTGTTCATTTTTGCATTTTCCATGTGCAGATAACACAAACAGAAAACAGACATGGCCTGTGTTAGTCCCTGCCTTGTGCTTGAATGGTCTGGGCCAGGGCCCGTAAGTCAGCAGTTAAACCCCTTTGGTTTAGGAGGACCAAGGCCCTTGTTTTCTACTGAGGAATATGGGACTGTGGGTAGATTTCAGGATGAGCCTTGGGGATTGTGACCTTGTGTAAATGAGCATCTTGTCCCCTCGTGTGAAGACCAGGATGCTTTCTCAGCCATATCACTCTGGGTATGTGATGCTGAGCTGGTCTCACAAACTGTGTCATCTTCTCTCCTGTCAGATTTCGATGTCCCGTTCTGCGAGAGGTTTGGGAAGGGTGGGACCTTCCCAAGGCAGTATCACCTCTCCCAAAGTCGCAAGGACTACAGTGATGGTAAGAAAATGTTGGGGGGGTTCGGGAGGGAGGTTCTCAGTCCAGGATCTTGATGGCTTGTGACAGTGCCTAGGACTGGAGCGATTTGGGAGAGAGAGGTTTCGAATGAAGGGAGAACCAGCAAGTACTGTGGTATTTGCTTGCGTATTGTGAAGAGCCTCCTCTGTGAGACCTTGCAGGTCTGTTCTTAGGGAGCACTGAGCATCTGCAGCATGTCTGAATGTCAGTGCTTAGCTCCTCCTTGGCTCACAGCTGTTGTTTTACCTTTGCCACATGGATGATTGACATTTTTCATCCCAGGCAGTGTCTGCCTGTTCCCCTGAATGGCTTCCTTCTGAGGATGCTGGTTTGTGACTTTCACAGCAGGTTTCGCAGAGAGCTGTAGGGAATTTCAGAGTAGCAGTATTAGTTCACATCTCTGCTTTAAGCCTGAGGAGCTCTGAGCTTTGGGGACCAGTCCATCACCTTCTCACTGCACCTTCTTTCACTGTATGAGACTGCAAGTGGTGGGAGGCAAAACTGTAGAGAAGTTAAACTCCCTTGTCAAACAGATATTCCTGAGGACTTGCAGGCAGGATGCTGAACCTTCCAGAATGAACTTCATCGTTGTAAAAGCAACTGTCTCTGCTTGTGTGGTCTTTTCTCTGGTGGACTTAGGGGATGGCAGGGATAGTTTGCAGTGTAAATCTCTGCCTGTTCAGAGTTTGATTAACAGCCACCGAACACCCTCATGTAATGGAGCTGTTGTGCACCCTTCTGGAAACATCTGCATTAGGTGGGATGCCTGCTGTTGGCAGCTCTTAAATTGAATTGAAAATGTTCACAGGGCTTTGCTTCAGTTCCATTAGACTGTTTAGCTGGAAAAGGTGCATCAGTGGATCTGGAGAGGGATGTGAGAAGCTGGTGATAGGTAGAGCTAGGCTGGTGTGTGTGTCCTTGCTGTAACTCTCCCCCTTTTCTCCTACAGGCCGAAGGACATTCCCCAGGAGTTACTTCCCACAGGAGAACCTGTTTCAGCTTGTCCCTTCTAGCCGAACCAAGAGCTTTAATGGGGACAGCAAGCTCAGCACACTGCAGTACGACGAGTACAGGCCCAAATGGAGGAACAACTGTGAGAAAGGCCTGAAGGTCTTCAACACCTCCCCTACAAAAACTCAGAACTGTAAGTGAATCAGAGCCCTTGATAGCTGAGATCTCAGTACATCCAGGAGCTGCTGGGTTGCTAGACATCAGCTAAACTAACTATGGGTGGGGGCACTTGCATTACACCCCCAGTATGGGGCACATTGTGATATCTTATGTCCCACAAAGGATATTGAATACAACACACTGCATCTTACTGGCTAAGGGGAGACCTTATTGCTCTCTACAACTACCTGAAAGCAGGTTGTAGCGAGGTGGGAGTTGGTCTCCTCTCAGAAGTAACAAGTGATAGGACAAGAGGAAATGGACACAAGTTGTGCCAGGGGACATTTGGGTTGGATATTTCTTCACTGATGGAGTGGTCAGGTGTTGGAACAGGCTGCCCAAGGAGCAGGTGGAGCTGCTGTCCCTGGAGGTGTTCAGAAACCATCTGGCACTTGAAAACATGATTTAGTGAGCAGGGTGGTGTTGGGTTGATAGTTGGAGCTGGTGAGCTTGGAAGTCTCTTCTAACATTAATGATTCTGTGATTGCCTTGGTCTTGAACTGAGAGTGTCATCACTCGCTGAGCTGCAGAAAAATGCACGTGTGTTGGACTGTCAGTGGGCTCGTGCAGCAGAATCTCCCCAGAGACTGGGATGTGGGAGCAAATGTGCTGTAGAATAGGACTACATAATCATTAAGTTTGGAAAAGACCTCTAAGATCATCAAGTCCAACTGTGAACCAACACCACCATGCCCACTGAAACATGAACTATAGTGATGTGTCTGCATGTATTTTGCATACCTCCAGGGATGAGGACCCCACCACTTTCCTGGGCAGCCTGTTCCTCTGTGCCCAGAGGCTCTGTTCTATCACGTGTGTGTGGCCCCAGCACCCATAGATGGTGTCACAGGCTGCTCTGCTGTTGCAGGACCAGCCTGTGACAATGAGGCCTGAGCCTGTTCAGTGATGAAGAACAACCTAGGAATGACCAGTGAGATAAAGATCTTTAGTGGTCATTGCCTGGGTTGCTGCTAAGCTGAGCTCTCTTCTGCTAACTGCTCCTATAGCAGAGCAGTGAAGGTCTGAAGAAAAGACCAAGGAAAGGAAGCAGTTTTTGGAAGAAGGGCTCTTCGATGTGACTTTTCTGGGGTTTATTTCTGCTTTACACTGATGTGGACTAGGAGACATCCCCTCCCCACACACACTGGTAGCACTAGTGCAATGGAAACTGGTTTGCCCAGTGACCCTGGGAGAGGGTGGCTCACTGCCTGCCCTGGTGAGCCTGCTCTGCACTCTCTAAGATTGTATGGATCCTGATGCTGAAGTCTCTCTGCTGTGCTCTTCACTCACCCCCATTCTCTCTCATGCAGCCCTGCAGGCACCTGTGAACTGGAGGCTGGGGAAGCTCTTAGGAAGAGGAGCTTTTGGGGAAGTTTATCTCTGCTATGATGCTGACACTGGCCGGGAGCTGTCAGTGAAGCAGGTGCCTTTCGACCCTGACAGCCAAGAGACAAGTAAAGTGAGTAGGAGGGCAGGACTTGGTTCTGCAACAAGTTGGGAATTGTGGGCAGGAGGCTGAGGGTAGAGATGCAAAGGGGTCCGTGTCTCTGATGGAAGGCATTGTGTGGAGAGACAGTGTATGGTGTTTGTACTCTTCAGCATGGTCTCAAGTGGCTTGTGTTACCAGTCAGCATGGTCTGGTGACTCCCCTGCCTCATACTTCCTTGGCCATGCTGACCAGCTTAGTCTTACATATTGCTTCTTGCGGGTCTCTGCTCTTCCTTTGTTACGGCCTTCTTGCTCCTTTCACCTTCCCATCCTGGGCTCTGCATTACCTTTGCTGGTGGTTTCATTCATATCTTTCCAAAACAATCTCCTCGAGCACAAGTACTAATCAGTAAATCTGCCTCAAAGCAAGTCCTTGTGTGCCCTGTCATTCTCCTCACCCTTGTCTTAAGGCAGCTCATTTCTCCTGTCCTCGTGGGCAGCTCCAGAGATGCTGTTTAAAGAATGCTCGGCATCCAGCTGTACTTGGGTGATATTCCCAAAGGAACCACTCCCTTATGTCACAAAACGTGTCTGTCCTCATGCAGGAGGTGAATGCTTTGGAATGTGAGATTCAGCTGTTGAAGACTCTTCGTCACGACAGGATAGTGCAGTACTACGGGTGCCTGCGGGATCCTGAGGAGAAGAAACTGTCTATCTTTGTGGAATACATGCCAGGGGTAAGGGTGATTCCTGCTAAAGATTGTCCTGAGCGACTGGGAACAGACTTAAACTGCCCTGGGGTTGGGTAAAATGTGGATCTGGAGTTAAACTGGTCAGCTGAGCTGCTCTGTATCCAGTGAGCCAACCCAAACCACTGGATGCATCCCTAAGGCTTTGGAAAGCTGCAGTCATAAGTCAGATGTCGTGCTGAAGTCCTTCAACATGCATGGGGAGATACCAAACCCCTTGAAGGCAGGTTTTAGGTTTGAATCCTGGAGCAGGGTGTGTTCACTGTCTGGAATCTGAACTTGATGAAAGATCTGGCTCTGAAGACTGCAGCTTGAGCCTGATGTTAAGTATTTATTTGCAAACCCCTGCAGGAGGAGGTGCAGCTGTCCCCTCACAGCCATCACCGATTACTTATGGCTTTCAGCGTGCGAGTGTTCAGAACAGTGCTGCTCACTGCTAAGTCTTGTGTTCAGCACAGAACTTCTTGCTGGTGGCATTACCATCTCAAGCAGGAGTGGCTTCAGTGTGTGACTTTGCTGGTAGGGGATGAAATAGCTCTAAGGAAAAAGGATCATAAAGCTTTGAGGGAGTCTAAGCAGGGACTCATGTTCCCTGTTTGTGAGCGCATGAATGACATCAGGCACCTAGCAAAGTCACTGGCTGGTATAAACCAGTACAATGCTATTTACATTGCTGGAGGATCTGTTTTCCAAAGTCCTGCCTGTCCAGCTGGATTAATTCCCCGGAGTGTGGGAGAATAAACCCTTGTTTATACAGAGATTTGTAAGGTCAGAAGGGACTATTAAGTCATCTGCTTGCAAATAATTCTGGTCATTAGTAAATGTGCTAGAAGCTCTCTCTAATGTGTCTTGCACGTGAGTGACCAGGTGGGCTTCCACATGTGCTGAGCCCCCAAGCCCTGTCTTCCTTCTCTCCTGTGGGCAGGCGTCTCACCTTCAGACTCTTCCACAAGCCATAGCCCCCGAGGAGGAAACCCCAGGAGTTTCAGCAGTCCCCTTGCTGCTTGTTCTGCAGCTTGCCAATGTTTGGTAGCAGCCAGGAAACCAACATTGGATGCTGGGGCAGCGTCCAGCAGGGCTGGAAGTGGAATGTTTGTTTTTTTTAATGATAAACCAGAGCTCTGACCAAACACAGATTGACTTTCGTGCTGCAACAATGGCTTGTTTCACAAAAGCAGCTCAGGGCTTCGCTTTCCAAGGCCGGTGGAAGTGAATGAGTTCCCAAACCGCATAGGACCACGGCTCTGCAGTGCTGGGTCTGGACAAGCTTCTAATTTAACACAGCTAGCTTGGCCAAGTCTTCCCGGGGCCAGGCTTGTGTGCACCTTTAGCCTGATGTTCAGATAGTTGTCCCCATTAGCTGATTCGATTTTCTGTCCTGCTCTGCCCATAAACTGATTTTGAATTGGTGCTTGGGAAGCAGGATGGTCTGCTTGACCACAAGCCTTGAAGACCTTGCTTCCTTTTCTTGTTTGATGTCCCCTGGTCAGGATGAGGGAAGCCACAGGTTTAGTTGTGGGTGAGGGTTTAGTTGTGGGTACCATGCATGTGAGTTGTTTGAGGGGGCAGTTTCAGAGCATCCTGAGTTACTTCAGCAGCACTGTGAAAGGGAGAGGCTCCTCCTCAGGATCACCACCAGCTACCAAAGAAGGCCAGAACAGTAGCTGGGCAGAGCAACAGCAGAGGTGGGTGGATATGGAAAAGCTGATGCAGTTTGAGTGACTTGGAGAAGAGCAGACACTGTTCCCAGAGCAGAAGGGCTACAGCAGTCTTGGATGAACCCCGGAGCTGCAGGACAGGCAAAAACAGGATGAGTTTCCCCTCCTGTTTTACAGCTAACCTGAACGCTGGAGGTAGAGCTGGGTGTGACCTCTTGAACCCCAAATCTATCTCTGGTTCATCTGTGCTAAAAGTCAGGGACATCCATTTGTAGGTGTCCAGAAAATGCAGGACAGTCTCTTGTAGATGACAGATGTCTTCACTGCAGCTGCCTTTCCTCTGCAGTCGATAAAAGCAAACCAGCAGGAGCCTGCGTGCCTGGTCAGACATTCAAGTGCTTGCAAACTGTCTGCCATGGGTCATCGTATTGGTGCTGTCCTTTGTGGGGTCGATGATGTCCTCCATGAGTCTGGCTGCCTCCTCCTTGCAGGAGGACTGACTGATCGGCTGCGTCCTAAAGAACTAGTCGAATTGATCGTCTCACCTGTAACTCCTCAGCAGCTCTGTCCTTCTCCCAGAGCTACTGTAGACGATCAGCCACTAGAGGGGGAAAAAGATCTGTGGTGTTGGCAGGAGGTAACAGGGTAGCACCAGACCATACCAGTTCCTCCACTGACCTGGCACGTTGAGGACAAGGCTTTGCTGCACTCAGTGCATAGTGGATTTCTCTCTTGCTGGATTTTTCTCAGCTGAGAGGGGTCGGTATTTTTGAGCTGGAAGGTAGGATGGCCGGGAAAATTGGAAAAGTCACTGTGTGGTGACGGTCTGCTGCTCCTTACAGCTGGCCTGTGTCTTTTCTTTGCAACAGGGCTCCATAAAGGACCAGCTAAAAGCTTACGGTGCTCTGACCGAGAATGTCACACGGAAGTACACCAGGCAGATCCTGCAGGGAGTCTTCTACTTACACAGCAATATGATTGTCCACAGGGACATTAAAGGTGAGTAGATAATACAGAGGGGCTTCTTGCTTCCTTGAATTGGAGCAGCCTTCCTGTGCTCCTCACTGTGGCCACTTCAGCTGGGGTTGCTTGGAGTTTCTCTCGTGGTTCATCTCTTGGGGTTTTTGTTTTCACACCAGGTGCCAATATTTTGAGAGATTCTGCTGGAAATGTGAAACTTGGAGATTTCGGGGCCAGCAAACGCATCCAGACCATCTGCATGTCTGGGACTGGGATTAAATCTGTCACAGGAACACCGTACTGGATGAGCCCAGAGGTTATCAGTGGAGAGGGCTACGGAAGGAAAGCTGATGTGTGGTAAGGAATGCAGCTGAGGCACCACCACTGTCATCCAAATCATGCAAGCTCTTTGGGAAGTTGTAATGAGAGCAAGAGGTGTAACTAGTAGTTGGAAGATGGGGCAATGCGGAGGGTGGAAATAGGAGCAGAGAATATTAGGATGCAGCTATCCGGAGGGAATGTGTTGTAGCTGGAGGTCCCAAAACAGGAGCGCTCAGAATCACAGCTTGCTTTTGGAAGCTTGCTGTCATTTGTGAGGGTCATGTGCAGTTCAACCCTGTAGCTGCTCTTTAATTCTGGAGAACAGGTTGATAACAGAGTTGGCTAAAAGAGCTGATTTTTAGATTGGCTAAGCTCAGCTCAGAGGTCCAGCAGGATCCTAAGCTGCATCTGGATGTTTCCACGTGACTCAGGCATGAAGACAACCAAAATCACTGGCTGTTAGTGAATCTTTTGATCTGTGGAGGATGTCAGCTGGGGCCTGAAAGCGTTAACACTACTAATCCTCCTCATAAACCAGGAGGAAGCACTGTCTTCTCAGTCTACTTTCTGTTGAGTGCCCAAGCAAGTAGGGGCCAACAAGGACTAGTCCTTCCAACAGAGCCCCACCTGGGGGGAGACCCTTAGGGCAGGCAGCCAGGTACCCTGCACCACCTGCTCTGGTGGTGGGAAGGAAACATGGTTCATTTTTCAGAAGCAGCTATGAATGAAGGTGGCAGAGAGGGTTCTTGCTGAGACAAGAGCTCCTCAGCAAGCACAGGGAATCCTGTTGGGCTCTTTGACACTCCTCTGAAGCGATGCTTGTGAGATGCCTGTTGGAGGTGAAGTTGGGTGTAGGTAGGCATGTTTTATTGTGGATCAGCTTCCTGGTGAAACTTGTGTCTGAAGGCACCCCTTCAGGGGATGCTCTGACAAGGACTCAAATGCCTTTATGGAACTCAGTATCTGCCAGTTAACATAGGCAGAAAACCCACCAGTTATAGAGCAAGGCTTGTAAGTTCAGGACAAGAGGCAACAGGAACAAACTGGAATGAACAAAGTTCCACCTAAACATGAGGAAAAGCTTCTTTACTTTGGAGTGTGGCTGAGCGCTGATACAGGCTGCCCAGACAGGTTGTGGTGTCTCCTTCCCTGGAGAGTCAAACCCCTCCTGGACATGGCCCTGGGCAGCCTGCTTTGCATGGCAAGGGGGTTGGACTAGATGATCTCCAGAGATCACTTCCAACCCCCACCATTCTGTGATTCACTTCTGCCAGTGAGAGTGAAGAACCCAGTGCCAGTGACCTTTGTGACCAGTGAGCTTCAGAGGGCCACAAGATCTGCTCCCTTTCTCACAAGGGTTTGCTCCCTTCCAGGCAGGTGCAGACCTAGAGCTGATTAGACTTCAAGCACGCGGTCACCACCCCAGTCCCTTGCCCTGTCTCAGCGCCGTGTGCTTGGTATTGTTGCAGGAGCGTGGCCTGCACTGTGGTGGAGATGCTAACGGAGAAGCCGCCCTGGGCAGAGTTTGAAGCCATGGCGGCTATTTTTAAAATCGCCACCCAGCCGACCAACCCCCAGCTCCCCGACGGCGTCTCCAACTCCTGCCGCAACTTCCTCAAGCAGATCTTCGTGGAGGAGAAGCGGAGGCCAACAGCCGAGGACCTGCTGAGACACCCCTTCGTCAACTGCGGGCTCTGAACCCTGGCAGCAGGGATGGGGAAACGCCGGCGGGATGGGGGCGGCTGCCAGACCTGCAGCTGCTTGCGGTCTGCGGTTCAGACCTCCACCCCAGGACGTCCTGGCCCCACGGGTCCCTTCTCGCTCGGCACTTGCCGTGTTGTTGGATTTCCAAGATGCGCTCGGGACTGTTGGCACCAGGAATTTGGAATGAGGGATTTCCTGGACCATGTGGGTGCTGGCCTTGGACCAAGAAACTGCTGCCAGCAATACCGGGGTCGTCCACCCTCACCATGTTGCTTATCTCTTGGGGAAGGGGTGGCAAATGGGATCTGTCCCCCACCAGCATGGCAGCAGGTGCCCGGGACTGGCAGAGGAATAAGCTGCTCAGTGGCAATCACCACCTTTCGCAGGGGAACAGACAGGGGCTTCAGCCAAGCCGGAGGAGATGATCCTCAGACCGCAGGGTCGGGGGGACCCATGTGTCCCCATTCATGAGGGGACCGAACCCCCTGGAGGTGGTGGGACAATCCAGCATCTCCAGCGGGGCGGCGTTTCATACTGTTCTGTGCCTTAAGCGGTTACAATCAAGGAGTGACGCTCGACTCGGCTTGAAGCACGGAGTCGGGTGCAATGATGTTGACTTTGGCCGTGTTGACTTTGCCTTTGCGCGTGAGTGTGTGCACGTGTGTGTGTCTTGCAAGAAGGGGTGGTCTTGGAGTGCAAGAGGTCTCTGCGGGGTACACCCATGAACGGATGCCTGGGACCTCTGCAGAGGGATGGGGTCGATGCCTGCAGTGGGCAGGGCTCAGCACCAGCCAGTTGGTGCTGGGAACCAGGAAGGTTTAGGTGGGAGCTTGGTGAGGGCAGGTCTGCTTGTCACCACGACTCTGCAAGGTGGGTGCCTTCTCCATGTCTTGTGGTACAAGCCCCAGGTGCCGGGAAGGGAAACATCACCCCCGCCGTGATGCCCCAAGGAGCAGCTGCAGGACCATGAAGCCTCAGACTGGGAGAGTAGAGCTGCATCTGTCAGGAGCAGCTAGAAGCAGAATTTTTCCCCATGGTATATTTGTAAGTTGTAGGAGAAAATGGGCCAGCTGAAAGCAAAGTTGAGCTACAGTCTCTCTGACCTTCACTGCCCTGCTGGAAAACCCCTGTAGAGAGCACACACAGAGACCCTGGAAGCTAATTAATCAGTCAGTCAGCTCTTTCGTTACTTGGACAATTAATTTCACCATCCCACCTCCCCCTTCCCTGTTGCATTAGCTATTTCCACCCGGCTCAGCAAAGGGTTAAAGAAGGAATTGGCATCTTGAGGCCAGGGTGTCAAACGTGGGTTTATTTTGTGTTTAATTGGAAAAGGGAAGTGTTGCTTGGACTGAGGAGGAGATGAAGAAGTTGGTGGTTTGCGTGACTTCACACATGGAAAGGATCAGGACTTTGCGCTGCTGGGGTGGTGGTGGGATCCATATGCTTGTCCACAGCTCTGAAAAGGGGAGCAGAAATCACAGCGATTTCATCTGAAGAACCAAAGCACTGGTAGGGTTAGGGAAAATGAAAAGAAATAGCTAAATTTATGTTGTCAATTTGTCTGCAAATCTGCAGAGGCCAGTTATTGCCCAGGGAAGGTTGTGGCGGGGCATCTCCGGATGTCTGTCCCAGCTGAGCACGTGGTGTTGGGCAGTTCTCCTCGGGGAGGGGGGATCAACGTTGTCTCCTTTTTCTGAGGGGGAATGAAGAATTTTATTCTGTGAATAGCACCGAACCCATCCAGCTGTTCTGTCGTATGGGATGGGTGGGAAGAAAACCCAAGAAAAGAAAAATCACTGTTGGCCATGAAGGGTTTTGTCAGAAGAGGGTAACAAAGAGCATTTTCACCAAAGCTAAACCCCACCATTTACGAGCTCTTGTCTCCTCATTCACTGAATCTCTTTGGGTTTGATTTGCTCAGCCCTTCAGTTATGGGTAGGTGTTTTCCTCCTTTCCAAAGCCTTGAGAGCAAAAACAGGGTTCCTGAGCACCAAAACACTCCCATAGCCCTCCAACTGCCCAGATCCTCCCATGGATGGATGTGGCTCGTGTCTGTGTGTGAGTGTGGGCATGTGTGTGCGTGTGTGTGACACATAGACGTGGGGGAGCACACAGACGTGTGTATGGGGCCTGTGTGTGGTCGTGCGTGTGTGTGTGCATGCAACTCACTCCTCAGGTGCCTTTGCCTTTGTGTTTTGGGAAACCCTTGCAGTGTTCTGATGTACAGAATGAAACTAGGAAAAGAGAATGTAATATTCTGCCATGTCATGTTGGGTTTTGTTTGGTTTCTTTATTTTATTTTCATTTTTCTTTATTTAATTGCCCTGCATGTTGGCATCATCATGTATCCATCAACCAGACACCAGTATAGTGTCTCTTTCCAGTAGGACAGAGGGGTGAGAAGCGGTGCTAGGGGCACAAGGGGCCACCTTACCGTCCCTGAGGACAGTGGGGCTGGGGTGACAGGGAAGGGATGGAGCTGGTGGTTTGGGGAGGGGGGGTTCCTCAATATAACAAGCCAGTGCAGCTTTGGACCCTGTGGCTCTGTGTCCCTTTGTCCAGGTGTCCTGCTTGACTCAGTGCTCCAAACGCACGGTGCAGTGTATTCTCGACATTTATCTCATTTTCGTTTCTTTTTTTATTTATTTTTTAATATTTTTATTACCTTTTGTTTAGCTTTGCCCTTCCCCCCTCTTCTCCCCTCTTTCCCTCCTTTCTCATCAGTCTCTACCTTTCTCCCCTCTTTCCCTCTCCCTTCCTCCAATTTTCAACCTTCTCCCCCTTCTTTTCCCTTCTTTCTGCCCTCTACCCTCTTTCATCCCCTTTTTCGTCTCTTTTTCCCCGTATTCCCCCCCTTTCACCCTCTTTTTCTTCTCCTTTCTCCCTTCCTTCCGCCTCCCTTTCCCGCTCTTTCTCCCCTCGTGCGTCTTTACCCCCTTGGTCTGGTTTTTCATTGTTCTGCCACCATTTCATCCTTTGCTTCACATTTACCCCATTATTTTACAATTTATTTATTTTCAATAGATTCTTTCTTGGCGTTCCTGTTGGTTTCCCTCATTAATTGTTATCCCCGGGTTAATTGAGGGGGAGCGGGGGGGGGTCCAAGCGCGGGAGCTCCGTGGCCGCGGGGCCAAGATGGCGGGGGCGCGGCCTTGCAAATGAGGAGGCGAGTCCGGCCGGGACAACAAGATGGCGGCGGGGCCATGCAAATGAGGGGCCGGCTCAGGCCGCGGCACCGCCCCCTGCTCCCGGCTGCGGGGACAAGATGGCGGCGGGGCCGGCTGCGGTGCGGAGGGTGCAGTTGGTGTTGGGGCACCTCTCTGCTGCTCCCCCGGGGGCTGGCACCGCGCTCCAGGCCTCTCCGGGATCGGGTCGGGCCGGGGTAGCCCCGCGGGCGGCAGCCAGCCCGGACGATGTGGTGGTGGTGCACGGGCGGAGAACGGCCATCGGCCGCGCCAAGCGCGGCGGCTTCAAGGTACGGCCGGGGGTCCCCTGAGCTCCTTGCCTCACCCCAGGGCGAGCTGCTTCCCTGACACCCCCCTTCCTCGTACTGTTGAGTGCCCCTGTAACACCGCAGGGGCTGACAACCTCCCATCCTTCCTTCCCATGGATCTGCTCCTCTTCATCCTTCCTCACCGTGTCGACTCCCCGCACCGCCGTTCCCCACCATGAACGTGCTCTCCCTCGCCCCATTCATCCTCCCCATGGCCCTGACCCCATCATCCTTCCTTGGCACGGGTCTGCCACCCTCTTCCTGGAGCTTCCACTTCCCCCCCCACCCGCTGCTCCTGGATGGCCCAGAAGGGTGTGGGTTGCTGGTCACCCTTCAGGGCAGGGCTGGAAGGGTCCTTGGGCATTGGAACAGGCTGCCCTGGGCAGTGCTGGAGTCACTGTCCTGCAGGGATTAAATGCTTGTGTAGAAGTGGTGTTGAGGGACATGATTTAGTGGTCAACTTGGCAGTGCTGGGTTAACAGCTGGATCTTAAAGGTGTTAGGTCTCTTTCAGTCAAAGATTCTGTGAAGTAAAGGTCCTAAGCAGTTCACAGTGGCTCTCGAAAGTGGTCAGAGGGTGAACTGGTGATGGGACAGTTACTGGTGTCACAGAGTAGCACTGATCCACTGTGCTCTTAGGATACTACACCCGATGAACTGCTGTCTGCTGTTATGACAGCTGTCCTTCAAGATGTCAAACTTCGACCAGAGGCCCTGGAAGACATCTGTGTGGGTGAGTGAACAGCCTCTGTCCAGACCTGGTTTGGAGAGAAATCCAGGACCAGCTGCTCCTGGTGTCCCATGGGATACCTGCAAGTAGTGTGGGATTGGAAGGGGTTAGTGCTTAGTTCAGTTCATGGAATTGGTGTCTCCCTCATGACTGTTCTGCCAAATGATGGGGCTCTGCTCTGGGTGTTAGATGATACTGAGCCGTGATCATGTTAACAGCCCTTCCATGCCTGCAGCAGATAGCAAGGGGAATGCAACCTTTTGACTGGATTCATATCTTTGCACTCAGGAAACGTGTTGCAGCCTGGAGCTGGTGCTTTGATTGCAAGAGTTGCCCAGTTTCTAAGGTAAACCCTCAACCAGACTAAGGTTCCTCCCCTTCTTGGGCCTTGGCTATGGAGCAGTACTGGGTTAGAGGGTGTGATGAGGTTAATGCAGTCCTAGGAAGTTAGAGCAAATCGCCTTTTATCTAGAAATTAGACTTTGATCACATGTTTGGAGGACTGCGAGGGGGTCTAGAGGACCCTGCCAGCAAAGGATAGGGAGTCAGAGGTAAGGCTATTTAATCTGAGCTACCTGTGAGGAGCCTTCAAACTGAAGAACTTGTTTTGTGGGCTCCATAGTGCAAGGCTATTTCTCTTTGCTCTGCATTGCCCTCAAACCTCATTGCCCTCATTGTCTGTCCTTTCCTGGCTCATGTGGAGCTGGATCCCAGCTTCCAAATAGTTGAGCCTGTGTCTCTTGCCCAGTGATTTGTGTCTGTAAATCAGTGTAGAGCCAGCACTATGGAGAGGTGGAGGCACAGCCCACGAGCAATCGTGGGTTATTGCAGAGCCTTTCAGCATTTCTGGCCCAGATCAGACCTGAGGAACGAGGCATGTGTGCAGGTCTGCTTGCAGAGGACCTTCTGAAGACAGACCTGCAGGGAAACAGTGCTCACAGCTGCTTGTGAGCGAAGTGTAGGAATTATCCATGAACTTTGCTTTCTCCTGGTGCAGGACCAAATAGATCAACAAGTGGAACTCCTGGGTTTAAGTTTAATCAGATGGCTTAATGCCCCCTGTGGAGATTTGGTTTGTTGTGAGGTTGAGGTTACAGTGCCAACACCATCCTCTCTTCTAGCGGTATCCCAGAGACGGTGCCATGCTGCAGCGTGAACAGGCAGTGCTCCTCGGGGCTGCAGGCCATCATCAATATTGCTGGTAAGTGTCAGGGTCCTTTGGATCAGAGTCACTGCCTGCTCCCCACTAATGCAGGCCTCATTTTAACTGTAGCAGGTGCTTCAGGTGTTTGTGAAACCACAGCAGGGGGGAAGCGTTTCTGCTCCTGCTGATGGTAAGAATGTTTGTGCACTGCTGTTACAGGTGGCATCCGCAATGGATCGTATGACATTGGCTTGGCCTGTGGGTAAGAGCATCTTCTTATCTTACTTGCTTAGGATTCCCAAAGCCTCTGTTCCTCTGCAGCAGCTCTTATGTCAGGAATTAGAAACTTCTTTTGCACAGATCTGTTCCCCAAGGAAATACAGTCATCCTCATTTAGCAGATGGGTTAAGATGGGTTAACAGACTCCACAGTCAGGACCTGAATTTACCTGTCGGCCACAGATGCAATTTGTGTATTGCCAGAGCCTGCTGGTATAAAATTGCAGATCAGATCATCTGAAAGGGTTTGAGAGTTGAAAATCTTTTAGCTAGGGAAGGTTTGGTCTCAGTGGTTTGATAGGGTTGCAGTACTTGTGCTGTTAACTGCTCTGTAGACTTAGAGATGCTTTTCTGCAGTGGAAGGTTGTGCTGTTCTCTGCTTGAGCCCTAACACTGTCCTTCCAGAAGAGCCTATATTTTTAGGATTATGTAAATGTTAGGTTGGCTTGGAGAAATCCTAGTGGCCACATGTACCTGGTTGAGTAAGATCCCATGTTGAGAGCGCTCTTCCCTTCTTAGACTGCAGGGAAATAATCCAAGGCAGGCACGTTACTAAAATTGCGGCAGAGCACTTGGTGTCCACAGGGGTTGCTTGTGCTGAACCCGAGATGCTTCTCAGTCGTTCCCTCTCTCCCACTCATTTCAAGAAGGTGCTTGGCAGTGTCTACCACAAAGATGCCCTAAAGAGTCTTGAAAGGCTCAGAGGGGTTGGGGTCCAGCTTTTACTCTTTTGGCTATGCAAACATCGCATTTCGTTGTGGGAGTTTTTCTGGCTCGTATCCTGTGGGGTCCTCACTGAAGACACAAAATTTATGAAGTCACAAACAGGTTGTGTGAGTTGGGTTCATCCCAAGTCGTGCTCCTCCCCCGGGTGGACTCACCCACTCTGTAGGTGGAGTGATACTGGGTGAAAGCACAAGATGCAGGAGCGGTGGTTTGGTCCTACTTAAAACTGATTGTATAGCTTCCTTCAGGGAGAAGGTGCAGCTGAAGTCAAGTAACTCAGTGTCACACATTGGGTCAAATTCCTGACAGCCCTTCAATTAGAAACCTTATCTCCTCCTGTCTTGCATTTTCCAGGAGACTTTGTTACTTACTTTCTGTGAGAGGAGAGTGGAACTCAAACTCTGTTCCCATCTCATGCTTCCAGGCCTAGACTGATTTCACAAAAAAAACACTGATCTTCACAGATGGCTGCATAGTTCTGCAGCAAATTTGGGTGTCTTCAATCTGTGAACTCATTTGTAGGTCAACGACTAGGGCTCCATGTCTTAAATTCCTCGTGTTGTGAAATTCAGCTGGCACAACTCACTGAGGTCTCCATCATCCTTCACACTGCCAGCCAGTTCTTAGGCTCCAAGCGGCATATTTGTGGCAGCTTCCAGTCTCTCTGGAAACTCATAATCCTAGGACCTTTGGTTTCTTGTTACATTTGAGGAATACAGTGCCCTAACAGTTAGAAATTCCTTCCTCGCTGTGGCAGCCTGAGGAATGAACTGTTGACGCTGGTATATCCTGCCCTTGGTGAAACAAGGACGGGTTTCAGTCTGTTCTCATCTCATGATGATTCTTCTGCTGCTGAAGTACTTCTGCCTCAGACAGTTCTTAATGGCTGGCTCTATTTTTGTGGGGGGATAGGAAAGGATGTTGTGAAGATACCGAGCTTTGATTTGGAAACAAACTCAAGTGTTGGGGTTCTTTTGGTGTTTAGTGTGGAGACGATGTCCCTTCGAAGTGCCAGTAACCCTGGTGATGTCAGTTCCAGCATGATGGACAACAGCAAAGCTCGAGATTGTCTTATTCCTATGGGGTAAGTGTAAACTTCCCAAAGGTGAAGGGTTTCCTTGACTGTCTCCTCAGTGACTCTACTGCTTCACATCAGCCTTAAGGAGGTCAGCCTAGAGCTCTGTGTGTTGGCATCTTCCTTGGCTGTGGCAGAAGATAGTGTGAAATGAGGGAAGATCAGCAACTGAGGAAAGATTTCCTCATGTGCCATCTTGAGCTTGATGGCTTAATGAGTGAGGAAAATGGATTGGAACCTCATTTTGGTTCTAGATTTGATGTAGGATCTGCTTCTGCCAGGCAGTTGTAGGTTGAGAAGGCAGCAGTCAGCTCTGGGACTGAAGCCAGTCCTCGTGCTGTATTGTCTTAGTAGAGCCCTTAGGTGTGTCATTGCATCGTCTGTTTTCCCCAGGATAACCTCCGAAAACGTGGCAGAGAGGTTTGGAGTTTCCCGAAAGAAGCAAGATGCCTTTGCCTTGGCTTCCCAACAGAAGTGAGTGGTTTGCTTGCTTTTTTTTAACCTTTGAATTAAAGAATAAATACAGATAGAAGATGCTTTGCTGCTTCACAGTGAGGGTACTGGAGCACTGGAACAGGCTGCCCAGGGCAGTTGTGGAGTCTCCTCCTCTGGAGATGTTCCAGACCCGCCTGGACGTGTTCCTGTGCAGCTTGGTGTAGGTGATCCTGCTGTGGCGGGGGGATTGGACTGAATGATCTTTCTAGATCCCTTCTGATCCCTAATGATTATATGATTCCCAAGAGTCATTAAGTGCAGCTTTCCGAACCTTAACAGTGAGTGAAGAAGCTTGACACGAGCAGAGCTATGCCCCAGGTTGTGTGAGAAGTAAGACTGAGCCCAGAGCTGCACTGGGGTCTGTGGCTAGTCTTGCACACGAATCACTGGGCACACAAGCCTTGAGCAGGGAGTGCCCGTGTGTTTTTCAGCATCCAAAGGATACAACCCCAAGGACGTCATCTGAAACTGAAGGTGGGAGTAGCAGCAGAAGGCATCTCCTAGGAGGGATGTGAAATGTGGCTGTTTGTAGAGCACTACTGAGCCTGAGAGCAGCATGGCTTGGCTTTGCTGCAGGTGTTTGGCTCCGAATGAGGCCAGTCCTACCTCTAGTAACCTTCCTGTGAGGTTAAAATCGCTGCCAAAGTTAGCTGACCCCTGAAATCCACAGGGCTGTGCTGGCAGTCCAGTGGCAGGTGGGACATGAAAGCTGCTGCCATCAAAGGGTTAAACTAACTTTCAGAGCTCAGCTGAAGCTTTGCCCCGGTCCAATTATTTATCTAATTCAGGAAGCCACTGCGCAAGCCAGTTAACCTTTAGATTCTGGCCCTGCTTCTCAGGGAACTCGAAGTGCCAGCCTTTCTCACTGACATCGAGCTGATAACGCAGAAGGGTATGTGAATGTGATCCTCACCCCTCACATGAGGAAAGGGGTGATTTTCTGGCCTCACTTGCAGGATGTCTGTGGAGTTACTGATCTGTAACTCTCACTACCTGGAACTATTAAATATTTTCGTGTTGCTAGTAAAAGCGTAATGAGATGAGGGGTTTCATTGAGCTTTCAGACCTCAATTGGTGTTCCCTGTAAGGGTGTTCTGCTGATGGATGTTATGTCAGCTTGACTGTGGAGGCTATTAAATACCTTGCTGACAAGAAAGATTAAAACTCTGTGCCCTGAGCCAGTCCTAATTTAGCTAATTGAGTTCTGCCTACTTAACTGCTCTGGTCCTGTTGCTCCTTAGTGCTGCTGCTGCTGTCTCAGGGACCAGGTCCTATTTCTGCATGCTAAGTTGATACTGAAGTTCAGCTGCTCTTTGCTAGGACACAAGTGGGAAGGAGTGAAACATGACGCATTGCTTGTCATTAGCATTATGTGGAGACTTAGCCCACCTGCCCTGCTCAGACTCTCTGAAATAACAATTGATGTTGAAACAGCAGGATTCGCTTATTTCCTGACAGTCCTACTGTGACTGCACCACCGGACAGGTACAGCCTCATGCTGGTGGTGGTCAGTCAGTCGTAAAGATGTTTCTCTGCAGCGTTTCCATCCCTGGAGGGATTTCAAAGACTTGTAGAGGGAGGCTGAGGTACATGGGTCAGTGGTGACCTGGCAGTGCTGGGTTAATAGTTGGATTTAATAATCTTAAAGGTCCTTTCCAACGTAAATGATTCTGTGATTCTTGCTCAGGCGTGTGTGGTCCTGTGATCCGGGGTCGGGACAGTGCCTGCAGTGTTAGCAGTGTATTTTCCATGACAGAAAGGTACAAAGGTTTTCTTCCCGTGAGTGGAAATAAATGTTGTCCTGTCATCCCACGCACCGCTCAGCGATGATGTGCCTGTATGCCGAGTCCCAAACACCATAGTTCATTCTCTTACACACTTGTTTGCTTGACACTAGTTCTCTTGCAGTTCATCTGCAGGGTTTTTTAACCTTTGATACCTTTCTCTAACAGAGCAGCAAAAGCTCAGCAGATGGGACTGTTCAAGGCCGAGATTGTTCCAGTGAAGACCACTGTTGTAGATAATCAGGGCAACCAAAAAACAATCACTGTGCACCAGGACGAAGGGATTAGGCCCTCCACAACCCTGGAAGGCTTGGCAAAGCTGAGGCCTGCCTTCAAAGAGGATGGCAGCACTACAGCAGGTGAGCTCTGGCTAAATTCATGTTGTTCTTCCGATTTACCTGCTTAGGCAAAACAAAGGACTTGACTTAAAATAAATCTCTTCCAACAGGCAATGCCAGCCAGGTCAGTGATGGGGCAGCTGCTGTTCTCCTGGCAAAACGCTCAAAAGCAGTGCAGCTGGGGCTCCCAGTGCTGGGGGTGCTCAGGTCCTTTGCTGTGGTTGGAGTCCCCCCTGATGTCATGGGCATAGGGCCAGCCTATGCCATCCCTGTGGCTGTGGAGAAGGCAGGTGAGAGCCACTTGTCATTTATAGGGTGTTGGGCACGTGGCAAATCAGACTGTGGGCTGGAGTTAACTGTGGCACGTGCAGCTGTCTGCCACGGTGAACTTCAACTGAAAACCTTGGCAGATCCTGCCTCAGAGTGTTGCGATTCTGTTCTCGTGTGCTGATGGGTGAATTGTCCTTCACTCTCCTGTGAGCAGCTCAGGACTGAGGCCCAGTGTAGTCTCAAAACAGTTACCATGCGACAAGTGACTCGGTGTTGATGTAGTACTGCTGCTTTTTCTCCTTGATGTGAGCAGAGTCGGGGGAAGAGGTGATTGGTTTGGATTTGTGGACTTTCTCCTTAGAATTCTGGCATCTGCCCAGCGGGACTGGCTTTCCTCGGGCTTCTTACCACACTCCCCCTGTTAAACAGCTTTTGTAGCTGATGATAATTGCTCTGTCAGCTTGCCATTGCTTTGCTCACCTATAGGTTTTACCCTTCAGGATGCCCTTTGATACGTTTTGATGCCCCCTCCCTGCAAGGAGGACATGTTGTGTGGTCTGTAGATGTTGTAGGTGTCCCACATAGAGCCAGGGTCCCCCCCTCTTTTGTCATTAGAAGTAGAATTTATAAAGGGAAGCTGTGAGAGAGTAAGTGTCTTTGATTCAGTCCTAAGGCAGAAACACCTCCTGTTAAACACTGACTCTTCTGCTCTGTAGGTCTGACTCTGAATGACATTGATATCTATGAAATCAATGAAGCCTTTGCAAGCCAGGTGAGTGATCTTCCTGTCGTGAGCTGCAGCACGGCTTGGAAGCTGTGCAGATCTGGAGCGCAGGGACATGGTCTTGCCAAGTCTGTCTCACAAGGGCTGTGATTTGTTGCTGGGTGGTGTCAGTGGGGGTGATGTTTCACTGATTTGGAGGGAGGTCCTTGATAAAAGGTAGAAGCTTCACCCCTGTGTCTTCCACACCCCTGTGATGTGTCTGTCAGACTGTACGTGGGCTCAGCTTGAGGTGAAGGTGGTGGGCTCATGTCTGTGTGCTTTGGGCTTGTACTGTAGTTCCATCCCTTTCCAGTGGCAAAGATGTTCTCACTGGGGTTGGACCTTTCAGTACAAACTGAGCAGCTGACACAGTGAGGTGGAGTTTGTGTAACAACATAGTTTGAGCTGAATTAATTTCCAGCACAAACCTCCTGAAGCCCCTGGAGCTCCCTAGGATGATTTGCTGTCTCTGTGTAGGCAAGATGAGGTCACCAGTGTTCCCAGTCCTCTTTGTTCTCAGCTCTCCAGCAGAGGCGAGAGCAGGTGTGTGAAGCCATCCCCTCTGTCTTTGCAGGCTGTGTACTGTGTTGAAAAGCTGGGCATTCCCATGGAGAAGGTCAACCCCTTGGGAGGAGCAATCGCTCTGGGGCACCCCCTGGGCTGCACTGGTGCTCGGCAAGTGGTCACTCTGCTTAATGAACTGAAGCGCAGAGGGAGAAGGTGAGCACTAGAGGAACAGCGTTAAGCTTAACGCCATAAGTGTATGGGACAAACGTGGGCTCAGCAGCAGCACAGATTTAATTCCTTCCCCCCCCCTCCAGATGATCTAAACCTGAGCTGTCTCTTAATTCCACGGGTGTTCTGTTGCAGAGCGTACGGTGTTGTATCAATGTGCATTGGGACAGGCATGGGAGCTGCCGCCGTGTTCGAGTACCCCGGAGGACACTGAACTCCAACTCCGCCTTCTCCAGGACCAGCAAATGATTCGCACTGTCTAATCGAGTGGATTCAGGGATCTGTTACCAGATCTACAAATTCTCTGTGCGAATTGCAAAGCAGAATAAATCGTGCAGATCTACTAAGCAGGTGGGAAAGGGGCAAGACTGGCATTTGCTTCGGAGTTAAAAAGCATCCTGACACGAGAAGAGAGATGAATTCAGCTGCAGTTCAGCTGCAGGCCCTTGTGTGGTGATTAGGAACTAATATTTGTAATTGAATCGATCCCTGTACTCTGAACGTTCGCAGGGAGCAGCAGTTCCTGGTGCAGTCTGTTTGTGTGACACACTGCCTGTGAAAGTTGTAAGGTTTTGAGTAACCCTAAAAGATTTCAGCATCTTGCAGGAAGCTGAGCTGGCCCTGCCTTCACTCATTCCTGTGCTGGAGCATCTGCTGCTGCTTTCTCTTTCTAACCAGGTTGTTCCGAGGCCTCTGGTGGGGGGAGAGCAAAGGGACTAGTATCTAATTTACAGAGGGGGAGGTGTCTGAATTAAAGGCTCTGCTGGATTGCTAGAAGCCAGGATGCTGTTCCCCCTTTTCCAGCACTTTACTAATGATCAGCTTGTGTAAGTCTGGGCTTAGAGGATGAGCTCATGCTTAGCATTTACTTCTCTCACCTAAAACAGATTTCAGCGTTACTGTAAGCACTGCAGGAACATCAGTGACACCTCTGTGCTAACACAAATGTGTATTTCATCTTGTAATGCTGGCGCTGCTCTGTTCTTTCTCCCAGGAGCAGAAACTTTGCTGAAACTCAGCACTAACAGCCTGTTCGTAGTCTTTATGTGTTAGACAAGTTCAGATTTGTAACACAGACCCGAGGTCCCTGTCCTGGCTCTTGGTTTTGCACTGACAATACAGCTGGGTTCTTGCAATACATCTGTTTCCTTCTGGTGATTGTGAGTTGAAGGTCACGAGCAGCTGGAGCTGTTTGACATTCTCACACTGAGATGCTGTGGCCTTAGCCCCCTCCCCCTGCAGCAGAGAGGTTCCACAAGTGAGAGGAAGCCCAGAGGCATCCTCAAGGGTCCTTTTTTCACCTTGAGGTATAAAGTGTCTTCTGGTTTAATGGAAGCAGAAGGCAGCTATCACCCAGGTCTTGTTCTCCTCCAGGGTGGACTGCAGCCTCCTCCCTCCCCTTCGGCCTTTGACAAACACCTTTCATGTGAGGGGAATGGAAAACGGACCATGCTCAGAAGTGGGAATGTCAGCGACCTTTAGCTAGAGTAACACTGAAACCAGATAAAGAGAATAGGAACCAGGTGGGGGGAAGTAACTGAAGAGAAGGTGCCTCCCTCTGAAGCTGAGGGGAATGTTTTCAATCCCTGATGAAACACGTCAGGTGGTGATCTTCCACGGAATCCTCCAGGTGAAGAAAATGGCTCTGGGAACGCCTGCTCACTGAGTCCTGCTTTTATCGAGCGTTGGTGTCCACTGTGATGTCAAACCTAAGGCAAAACAAAAGCAGCTGCTTAAGCTTCAGCTGCAATTTGAGGTATCCTGGGCCATGCTCAGGGTTTGGCCCAAGCCTGTAACTGCTGTGCAATTTAAACTGCTACTGTGTCCAGCTCTGGAGCCCCCAAGGCAAGGAGGATGTGGAGCTGTTGGGGTGTGTCCGGAGGAGGCCACGAGAAGGAGTGGAAGACAGGCTGAGAGAGCTGGGGCTGCTCAGACTAAACAGGAAAAGACTCTGGGGGGACCTTACACAGTGACCTTCCACTCCCTGAAAGGGATCTGTCAGACAGCTGGGGAAGACTGGAAGCAGGGAACAATAGGATGAGGGGTCATGGTTTGAAGCTGGAAAAGGATAGATTTAGGTGAGACGTTAGGGAAAACTCTTGAATCTGAATGTGGAGAATCCTTGGAACAGGATGCCTAGAGAGGTGTCGGAGGCCCCATCCCTGGAGCCATCCAAGGTCAGGCAGGATGGGGCTCTGGGGAACCTGTTCTAGTTAGAGATGGCTCTACTTGTTGCAGGGGGGGTGGACTAGATGGCCTTTGGAGGTCCGTTCCAACTCGATATATTCTGTGATTCCCCGGAGGCTGGGTCCATGGGTAAGGGACAGTTTATCACAGCAACCAAAGCAGAACATAACGAGATGATCACTGTTTTCACTGAAGTGCTTTTTCTCATAACTTAAAACTGCGTCCTGCTGTAATTCCCACCCCCCCGTACTAAAACAAGCGAAGCAGACAAAAATCCAGGCTCACTGGTGTCACAGCTGCAGCCAACCCGTTCCCTTGACGTTTGGCCCACACTGTCCTGCTTACATTCAACACACGGCTCTGTATTTTTCATCGTATGATCCTCGTCCCCTGAGCTGTAGCCTGCAAGGCTTCTCTCCCAGCAATCCAGAAATGGTCACGATCGCCTCATAGTCGGTGTCAGTCCTAAAATGCAGAGCAAGAAGGCAGTTTGGTTACAGCTAGACACAGCTCTGTGTTTAAGGATGAGGAGATTCTTCCCAGAGAGGGTCCTGGAGCACTGGACCAGGCTGCCCAGGGGGGTTGTGGAGTCTCCTTCTCTGGAGGTGTTTAAGAAAAGACCGGCTGTGGCCCTAGTGCCCTGGTCTGGCTGATGTGGTGATGTCAGGTTATAGGCTGGGCTGGATGAGCTCAGAGGTCTCTTCCAGCTTCAATAATGCAGTGATTCTGTTAAATGCAAAGCCTGAAATTCTGGGTGCCAAATCCCAAAGAAATCCCATACAGAGGGGCAGGGCAGGGAACACAGGTTTACCAGGACAAAAACACCAGCTGGAAGCACAGGGTCAGCAAATGACAGAAGCTAAACCAGCAGCATGAGAACAGGAGAGCAGAGCAGAACTGCTCTTTGCTGTTAGCGACTGCTCACACCGAAGTCCAGCCTTGACAGGGAATAACAGCAGCAGTGCATCGGGTTCACCATACCTGGCGGTGAACTTGATGTGCAGAACCACTCCAGCAGGGGGGTCCCCTTCGTGTGCCTCCACAATGCCATTGGTAGGGGAGACGGAAAATACACCCAGATCGTTTTGTCTGTCCTGTTCATCTGCAGTGAAAGGGGCAAACATCAAACAAGGCAACGCAAGAGCCCTTCGTGTGCTTCTGTCCAGCACACACTGCTCAAAACAGTCAGCCTCCTTGCCAGCCAGCTAGTAACAGAGCATGGTGAAACACAGCAAGCCCCATCCCTGAGACATTCAAGGTCAGGCTTGACGGGGCTCTGAGCAACCTGATCTAGCTGAAGATGACCCTGCTCTCTGCAGGGGACTAGGATTAGAGGAACATGAAAGGTTCCTTTCAACCCAACACATTCTATGACTCTAGGATCATGTCTGTGCTGTCAGATGCCTGTGGCCACTGTGTTTTCATCCTCTAATCAAGGCAGAGTGATCAGTGGCCTCCACATCAAAATAATAAAGCCTTGATCTTCTTTCCCTTGAAGAACATCATTAGGCACAAGTTCAAACCAAACGCACAAGGAGCTGCTGCTTGTTGTTGGCTGTTGGGATTGTTATCGATGAGCAGAGCACGTCCAATACTTGGGAGGGTTGTGATAGAATCATAGAGTGGTTTAAGTTGGAAGGACCCTTAATAATCATCTAGTTCCATCCCCCCAAACACCTCTCAGAGGACCAGGCTGCCCAAAGCACCATTCAACCTGGCCTTGAATACTTCCATAGATAGAGCAGCCACAGCCTCCCTGGGCAACCTGTTCCAGTGCCTCAGCACCCTCACAGGGAGGAATTTACTCCTAAGGTCTAAAATATATCTCCCCTCTTTCAGTTTAAGCCCACCCCCCTTTTCCTATCACTAGAGTCCCTGGTAGAAAGTCTCTCTCCAGCTTTCCTTATAGCTCCTTCAGGTACTGGAAAGCTGCTACAAGGCCTCCCCAGAGCCTTTTCCTCTCCAGGCTGAAGAGTCCCAATTCCCTCAGCCTGTCGTCACAGCAGACACAACGGTTTGGTTAAATCTGGAGCAACTGCTGAGATCAGTAGAAACATTGAGGANGAGGAGGAGAAGGGAGAAGAAGGGAAAAGGGAGAAGGGAAAAGGGAAAGGAAAAGAGGGAAGAGGAAAGCAAAAAGGCCACGTAAGTAGACCTGGGCTGTTCGCAACCACCGTCATCATACACTGGCTATGTACTGAGCGAGCGCACCCCGTCTTACTAAATAAACACCACACAGCAGAGAAATTCGGTTGCAAAGCCAGAATACCCAGCTGAGCAGTCCAGTAACTTCTGCAGCCGCTCCTGTTACACAGGAAGACGTGTTCAGTCTTGGTCTGTGCAACAAAGCAGGTCCTGAAATCAACCGTGTTGCAAGAGAGCTCCAGAACTGGAACAGTGAGGTAGGCAGTCACTGGGACCAGCTGCAAAGCAGGGGAAAGGGAAAGGAGAGAAAAAAAGAATGAATAGAAGAAAATCCCTCATTTCTGTAGAACCTCAGTAGTATCTGCTGCAGCTGGAATGTCCTCACCNCACAGTACTCAAGATGAGGCCTCTAGTTGGTAGGCACTAGTTGCTCTGTGGCCTTTTGTAACGGACTACAGCGTTGAGTGAATGAAGCTGTCACTTGTTTTACTGGCTAGGGATTGGTTTTCAGAGCAGGCACTGTGGTCTCAGTGAAGGAACATGGAGTGAACACTCTCTTCTGCTGTTAGGATGCTCTGTGGAGATGCAGACATTACAGCATCCCAGTGTCCCTTAGGACTGCATGGCCCACTGTGAGTCATTCAATCTATGCAGAGGGGCCAAGCCTGTGAGCTGACTGTGTGTTAGACACAGTGCTGGGCTCTGACACGGAGCAGAAATACCTGGTATGAAAAACACAGCCTGCCTGCAGTCTGCTGGGGCTGCTGCTGACTGGTTGGGGCTCACAGCTTCCCACCTGGAAGAGGTCGGTCTTTAAACGTGTGCAGGCTGCTGACCAGGCCACATGAGTTAGATAGACCCAGGAGACTTGGAATTCACTGGGATACTGCAGGAGGCAGTGCTTGTTGACTCAGCTGCTGGCGTGTTCACCCAGACTGTCCCGACCCCACGTCTCACATGGGCATTGAGAGTCTTGCTGTCACACTGGGTGTGTGGCTCCTTGACGGAGCTGAATCAGCCAGACTGTCATGTCATGCAGAGGGCTGGGGCTTGAGCTCCAGCCTGCTGACCCAGAGCTGCTCTGTTCATCTGAGAGCCATGGGCAGTCTCAGTCAGGAGCCAGCGCCTCTTGCAGATGTGTGGCCACTCACTTGAAGAGCAGGACACCATTTACTCTAGGGATGACTCTGCTTCAACCTGAGTAAACGCTGAGGCACCTTCAGAGACACTGATAGATCATCTTAAATCTTAAAGGTCTCTTCCAACCAAAGCCATTCTGTGATTCTCAGGGCCCAAAGATCTCATTCTGATCTTACCTGGGTACTGTGGTTACTGTGTTCAACGACCAGATTTTGATGAAACTTGAGCTTTCTCTCGCCGTTCTCAAACTGCAGCACTTGGACGCCAGGAAGCAGCTGGCTCTCTGGCACGTGCTGATACGTAAGTAACTCCAGAGTTGTGTGAAATGACACTTTCACCTGTGGGAAGAGGAATTCAGATGATCATCGCATAAGAAGACACTGTGTGCAGGAAATCCAAAGTAAACACCGCTCAAAGGCTCCAGGCACACATTTTCCCACCGGAGCAGAGCGGTGCCATGCCAGCAACCGAATTCCCACTGGAACAAAGCGTTAGAATGAAGGAAAACACATAGTAATTTCCTATGAACCCAGTACACACAGATGGAGTGGAAAGGTGAGCAGCTAAACCCTGAACCACAGCGGAGAAACAGTCTCTAGAGGACAAAGGTTCTAAAGCCCCAAGGTTACACCACATTCCCAAAGCCGGCTTGAACGTGGGAGTCCTCTATATTCCCACACACGCGGGATGACGATGTGTGTGTGTCAACGTGAGCACTGAACACGGGAGAAGAGCACTCCAGAAATGCAAGCGTTACCCCCATTCTTTGCACCCCAGCTGATTCTTCACCGCAGGACTGTCACTGTGACGCTGCGTACATCACCACAGACCACGCTGCTGTCTGTTTGCACTGCCTGCAGCTGATTTGAGGAAAGGAGGAGCTGCCGTCTGTGAAAAGCTTTCTTCCTTCTCCAGCAGATCACAGAATCACAGGCTGTATTGGGTGGGGAGGGACCTCCAGAGGTCGCCTAGATCTGTGGGTACTGGTTAAGTGAGCCTTTGACACTGCTTCCCACAGCAATCTCCCAGAGAAACCAGCTTGCTCATGGGTTGGATGATGACTGTGGACAAGGGGATCTAGAGCACCCTCAGGAAGTTTGCAGATGACACCAGGTTTGGAAGGAGTGTTGATCTGCTGGAGGGTAGGGAGGCTCCACAGAGGCATCTGGACAGGCTGCATGGATGTGTGGAGGACAACTGTAGGAGCTTCAACAAGGCCAAGTGCTGAGTCCTGGGTCACAATATCCCCTGCAATGCCGCAGGCTTGAGGAAGAGCGGCTGGAAACTGCCTGTCTGAAGAGGACCTGGGGGTGCTGGTTGCCAGCAGAGCCAGCAGAGAGCCCAGATGGCCAAGGCAAAGAGCATCCTGGCCTGTATGAGAAATGATGACCTTGAAGTACTCTTCAAACCAAGCTGATTCCATGATTCTATCCTAGAAAGCACAGGGGGTTCTAGAGGAATTCATTCATAGATTCCTAGAAGGGATCTTCTAGGAATTCTTTCTAGTTGGAAAGGACCTTCAAGATCATCCAGTTCCAAGCCCCCTGCCATGAGCAGGGACACCCCCCCTAGACCAGGGTGCTCAAGGCCCCAGCCAATCTGGCCTTGAACACTTCCAGGGAGGGGACAGCCACAACCTCCCTGGGCAACCTGGTCCAGGGTCTCAGCACTCTCAGTGTGAAGTACTTACAACAGGATGTAGCTCATGAGAAAAACACACCAGGGCCACCGCAGACAAATATTCTGTAGCCTTAACAGAGCAGGTAAACTGCAGTCATTAGCGTTTGCTAATATTTACCCTGACACTGGGAGATGTTTATACTGCTTGCGGTTCAGCCGGGCCATGCCAACACACCAGTTACTCAGCTCTCTGCTCTGACACCCCGTTAGTACTGCTGAGCCTACCGTCAGGTTCTGCTGGGGGTAGAGTACAAATTGTGGTTGCCTCTCTTTTTCCTCCTTCTTGCTGGTGCCCTTTTTGGGATCTGTGCTGGACAGGCTGAAGGGTGCAGACAGAAGCATCCTGAAGCACAGAGGAACCCTGGTGCAGTTGGTGAGCTTCAGACTCTGTGTCATTACCGAATCTGTCAAAACCTGGTGGAGAAATGATTCAAAACTGCTTAGTTTTCCAGCCCTGGAGAGGTTTTCGCTGGTCTGCCTGGGTCACTCAGTAGCACCAGGGATCTATCTGAAGGGCTTTACCCCAAAGCAACCAGCATCTTCTGCTGGAGGTTTTAAAATCAGCTGAGTAAATTACAGGAATATAAATAATGTAATGAAGTTTAAAAGTCTGTGAATGTCACAGAAACTGAGGCCACTCTGAGTAACTCATTCTATCAGCCCCTTAACACCCTGAAGACAAAGACTTTTCTACTTACAAACTCATCTACAAAGAAAGAGAAAGCTGTGTAGTTTATTTAGGTGTTGCCTGAGCTCAGCTTCGCTTATTCCTGGCTAGTCCACACTTGTCATCCTTTGGTTTTACCTCTCTTGTTACGTGCAGCACAGAAGACTGCACCATGAGGCTGCTGCAGATGAGGCTGCATTTTGAAAACCACATGCCCACAGCTCTGGATCCCTGCAGCAGCACAAACCAGCTGGTGCAATACTCACTCCTAGTTGAGGCTGGTCCGGTAGGAGATCACTAGCCACTGAATGAAACACCATTCCTCTCTCATGATCCACGTTCATTTTCAGTCTGAGGGTAAAGAACCCAAAGCTGGTCAGAGCCTTGCCCTCCAGGCAGCCCAGTTCTGCGGGTGAACGGGGGTCAGCACGCTGCTTACTTACACATTCTGCCTCACAAATGCTTGCAAGTCTACTCGGAACTGCGGAGCTTCGTAGCCGTGCGTGCGATGCACTTTGTTGGGCACTGTCTTTGCAAGCTGAGAACAAATTGAAGACAGAAACGACGCATCTATCAGACGACAGCACTGAACTCTGGAACCCTACCTTTAGCCCGACAGGCTGCTGGCCAAAATATGACTCCGCTTGGCAAGGTACTGCCTGTCTGTAAGACAGGATGGCAACAGGCAAGGAACCTCAGGAGCTGAGAGTGGCTGAACTCTGACCGGCTGTGGTTAACACGGAGGCAGATGTTTCTTCCTCCAGGAAGCAGGAGGATTAGGGAAGTTGTTATGAAGAGTTTGATGATCATCCATTCACTACACCCTGCACCTTTGCAATGATTCACGCTCACATTAGCCTGCAAGCTCCACTCGGAGAGGAATTTTCCCAGAGGAGAGCTCTGCTGTCCAAACTGACACAGGAAGGTGGATGTGGAGCCCGGAACAAGACTCAGCAGTCCTGAGTGCCAGTCCCATTGTTAACTGGTGTTATCAATAAAGCCCGATGTTGTGATAGCACCTCAACCCCTGGGCTTTTGTCTGGAGCCTGCTGCTGCTGCACCGGACAAGAACAGTGCCATTCCCACTGCAGTTAAGGAAGGACTACTGGGTAGGAGACTGTTTTGGCCAGGTAAGCAGCAGCCTGAGCATGAATTACAGGAAAGGGAACCATTATTTTCTACTCTTCTTCAGCCTTGCTGGGACAGTCAGTTTACCTGCTGGTCCAGGCTCATGAAACCCAGCAGCAACCCTTCACACGGCTGTTCAGTCACCCCCTCTGGGAGAGTGAGCGGGGTGAAGGCGATGTAAACGGAGTTGCTGCCACCTCCTGGAACCACCTGCAATGGAAAGACAAGTGCTGAGCAGTGCAGACTGGTACCTGGCATCGCACCAACAGCCTCAGCGCTCAGCTACTCGAACACCCTGCACAAGCAGCAGGAAATCTCCTGGGGTTGGGCTAGGCTCAGGTTTGTACTAAAGCGACAACAAACCTGACAACTGCTGCAGCTCTAAGCGCCCCTGTGGCTGCTCTCTAGCATCAACAGAACTCGAGCAGAGCCACACATTCACTCTCTACACTCACAAACATCTGCATACCTGTGCGTTGGCTTTAAAAAGCACCCGCTGCTACCCCACAGCTAACCCCGATGATTCTCACAGATACAAAAAGCAGCCTTTGGAAGAGTTACAAGTGTGAATTCAGATCCTTTTCCAGTTGAGTTTTACTCTTGGCTATTTTTCTGTGTGACAGCAGGGAAGGTCATTGAATGCTCCAGGCAGCTGCAGTGTATTGTTTGGGACTTACAGGTGGAATAGGTTCTGCTTTCTGCAAGTTATAATTAAATCTTGCTATGGCAGCAGAGAAAAAACACCCCACTGCTGTCTTTCTACAGAGGAAATTCATCTCTAGCCAGGTTTGCACGCTCAGGGGCCATGTGGCATGTCCTGCTGTCTGCTAAGTGCTCTGCAGACCCAAACTCCCCCATTTCAGTGAGGGCTGGACTTGATCTTAAAGGTCTTTTCCAATCTCAATGATTCAGTGGTTGATGTGATCACAGGGTGAGATGTTTGGTCTTTCTGGACCTCTGCTCAACTAGAAACAGAATATCTTTAGCTGGAAAAGACCTTTAAGATTATAAAGCTCAACCTTCAGCCCAGCACTGCCAGGTCACCGTTAAACCCGAGCAAAACCTAGCTCAATCCTAGCTCAGCTTTCCTCCACGACTGCAGTCACAGAGAGTTTAGCTGTTTAGGTGTGGCCTAAAGCCAGGTCTGGCCAGCTGTGCAGTGTAACACCTGAGCTAACAGACCTTTCTAGAGCAACAGGAGAAACAGACAGCATTTTCTGCAGAGGATTCCATAGGCATCAACTCCACCCAGCACAAGCCAAGCTCTCTGCAGGCTACACCAAACACAGGCTGCCTCCACAAAGAGGCACTGGTTCACCCCAGCTGTCTCAGCCTCAAGCACCCCAGGCTTCATTTCTTCGAGATGCCATTTCTGTAATCATTTTACGTCCTCTCTAGCTCATTTGAACTTGCAGCTGAAAGCCTTTTGGCAAGAAAACTCGCTGATGTTTAAGAATCACAGCTGACCTGCTGGTGCTTTGGCCAGCACAGTCACTCAGATCTTCCCAGTGCTGTCTTGGCTTTTGTTTTAGTTCTAAGGAATTGTGACACCCTGGCCCCTGCTTGCACCAGTAACTTGTGAAGCCCTGCGGGTCACCACAACTTATCCACAAGAGGTGTGTAGGGTAACCAGCAGGCTTTCAAAGCTTCAGGCTTTGGCCTCCCATCTACTGTCACACCAAGATGGCTCAAGCGAGAAGCCCAGGGATAGTACTCTGGAGACCCTAGTACACCTGAACGCTGAATCCCAGCCAGCTCTAATGTACACAGGACACTTCCTTCTTCTCCTGTTGACTTTGCAAACTCTTCTCATGGTCATCTTCAAGAAGATCCCAAAGCCTCCCAGCCCACCAATTTGCTGCTTAGCGGTCTCTACCTCAAACCAAAGATCATTAGGCATCGGAAGGGACCTCGAAAGATCATCTAGTCCAAACCCCCTGCCACAGCAGGATCACCTCCTTCTTCTCTGTCCTCAGAAGAAAACATATTAAACCCAAGAAGTAATTTTAAAAATAAAAAGCTTACTATCTGCCTTGGATTAACGGAGTAGGGGCTGTCTGCAGGAACCCCTTCGTGAGGTCGTATAAGCACAGAGACAACTTTCTGCGCTGTAGGTTCTTGAGTGGTGATTTCTGTCTCTTTGCTGTCAGAGTCTGAAGGCTGCAGGGATACAAGGGTGGGGAATGGTTAAAACCGTGACACTGCAGAGTTGGAATGTGAATGAGGAGTGCAGGGAACTGCTGCTCTAGTCAGTAAGTAGGGCCAGCTCCAGTTTCTTTCTGGCATGAAAGCTGGACACGTGGATGTGTCCTGGACGTTAATTTCTTCATGCATACCTTTGGTCTCTTGAAACTGCTCCTGAATTCCTTGGAAAATGGGAATGCTTGGACCCTGGGCTACCAAGAGACATGCTCAACTGTGGCTTCTCTGGCCCACTATAACAGCTCTCTAGGGCAATAACATTCCCTTGCTGACCGAGAATGTTTACAGGTGTACTCACACAACTACGTCTTCTGAGCTGAAGCACAGAAGATGCAACTTTACACCTTTACAGAAAGGTTTTGCCAGAGAAATACAGAGTCACAGAATATGCTGGTTTGGAAGGACCTCCAAAGGTCATCTAGTCCAAACCCCCCCGCAGCAAGCAGGGCCATCTCTAACCAGAACAGTTTGCCCAGAGCCCCATCCAGCCTGACCTTGAGTGTCCCCATCACCTCTTTAGGCAGCCCATTCCAGGGATCCCCCACCCTAAGAGGGTTAAAGAATTTCTCCTGTTGTCCTGCCTGAATCTACCCTTTTCCAGCTTCAAACCATGACCCCTTGTCCTGTTGTCCTCCCCAGCATTCTTATGGACCCTTTTCAAGGATTGGAAGGTCTCTCTAAGTTCCCACTGGATTCTTGTCCTCTTCAGGCTGAACAACCCCAATGCTCTCAGCCTGTCATCATGAGAGAGGTGCTCCAGCCCTCTGAGCATTTTCATGGCCTCCTCTAGTCAAGCTCCTATGCGTTCACGTTCACTCATCAATATGCACAGTACCTTCCCAGTCCCAGCCCTTCAAAACAAATCAAGCTTCACCTGCAGTGGACACTACCATATCCTAACGGAGCAACAGAACCAAGGGAATGTTAGCACTGGGATAAACACCTCTGCATCACGGGCTGAAACTTGAACCTTGTGGGTTAGTTCTCCTCCCCAGTTACACACTGCCACCATGAGCTAAGTACACCCAGAAGGAGCTCCAGGTCCCATAATGCTTCCATGAAAAAAAGGCATCACAAATATCTCATCAGCTTCCTGAACAATTTTAAGAAGCTGAAGAACTTTATGCTTGTAGCTCGTTCTGGAAACAGACTGCTGATACCAAGAGCATCTACCCATATGTTGCTTCTTTGGCTGTGAGAGCAGCTGACATCTCTTCTAAGAATCCAGCTCCTAGTTACAAGTTATATTGTGTGTTATTGTTTTCAGCTTTTGGTGCCAAGAAACCCATCCTGTGTCTCAGCAGCAGTACAAAAAGCAGACCAGCAGCTGACCTCATGCGTGGTTTGTGAAGCTGGAGAATCGCTTGCGCAGGGAAAGGCACTTGGATCCAACTTTAACGTGACCTCTGGCTCTGAGGTGCTGCCGACTGAAGACGTCTCATTTTCATCAGTGGCCCTGGGAGGGAAAGGGTCTCCAAAGAGCACCAACAGGTCCACCAGTTTTTTATCATCTGGCTCTTGGTTGTAAATTTCGAAGTCCAGGCGGATGTCTGAATGGAAAAGGAGAAAAGACAATCAGAGTCCTTGAATTGTACAGTTGTTTAGGTTGGAAAAGATCTTTAAGATCATCAAGTTCAACCATTAACCCAACTGTCCCAAGGCCACTGCTAAACCCTGTCCCTAAGCTCCAGCTATCCTGACTTTTAAACACAGCCAGGGATGGAATTCAACCCCCTCCCTGGGCAGCCTCTGCCAAGGCCTGAGCCCCCTTTCCATGAAGTTTTTCCTAGTATCCAACCTAACCTTCCCCTGGTGTGACTTGAGGCCATTTCCTCTTGTTCTGTCACTTGTTCCTTGGGAGAAGAAGCCAGCACCCACTTCTCCACAACCTCCTTTCAGGCAGTTATAGACAGCAATAAAGTCTTTGGTCATCGAGAAGACTCCCAGCTTAGCTGGTACTGGAGAAGCAAAGTGTCAGGTAATGAACTGGTGTCTGGCAACAGCACTGTATTAAAGCACAGGTTCAGCTTCCTGTGTTTGCTGTGAAGTCTTTAAGACCTTGTTTGTTGTTCTTACCACAGCTTGGCAACTCTCTAGGCCCTACACTATACTTTTAGTAACATCACAGTATCTGATGAGTGTTTTGTTAGGAGTGTTTTGCTTGGTCAGTTGATGTCACCAAGGAGGCAGCATCACATCTGAATGACCAGGGCTGGTGCTGTGAAAGATTCACAAAACCAGGATGGAATCATAGAATCATTAGAGATCAGAAGGGACCTCAAAAGATCATCCAGTCCAATCCCCCTGCCACAGCAGGATCACCCAGACCAAGTCACACAGGAACACAGCCAGGCGGGACTGGAACATCTCCAGAGAAGGAGACTCCACAGCCCCCCTGGGCAGCCTGGTCCAGTGCTCCGGGACCCTCCCCGGGAAGAAGGTCCTGCTGATATTGATAGGGTACCTCCTCTGTTCCAACTGGCACCCAGTGCCCCTTGTCCTGTCACCAGCTGACCTTGAGAAGAGCCTGAAACCCCTGAACTCTCATTGCTTCAATGAGCAAAAATAACAGACACATCAGGGTAGGATGTGCAGGTTCAGAGTAACAAACACACTGAGACAGCTACAAATATTCTACTGCACTCTGGTTGGAGGTTACCTACTGCAGAACTCTAACCAATACAGAACGGTAATTACTACTGTGCACCTACAGCCCTGACCAGGCAAGTGTTTGTTCAGTACCAGCCAAGCTGGAAATCAGCTAAGACACTCTTTTACTCATACTATTATATCTTGAGAAAGAAACAAGCAGGCATGTTAATTAACGTGTTAACAGGTCATTCTGGTTTTATTACCCTAAGGAGAGCACTGCAAGGGCTGCTGTTTGCAGTACAAAAGTCATTCTTACCAAAGGGAGTGGGATTGTTCAGGTGGAGCCGTCGAAAGGCAGGAGATCCTCCAGAGCAATGAGTGCCAAACCTGGTCGGGGGGAGGAAAACCTCACAGTCAGTACATGCAGAAACTGAAAGTCTGAAATCATGAAAGCTTTGGTTACAAGTAGAAACGTGGCACTAGCAGACTCTGAAGAGGGGCCATCAGGTAAAATGTGGCCTGTACTCTCAGGTGCAGTATTGGTCTATTGAATCTGTCTCTTTCCTTTCAGCTTTCTTAGTTCCCTCAGGTATTTTAGGGTAAACATCTTTTTTTTGATGGGAGATCAGCTTTTGTGAAGCATTCTGGCAGCAGGAGCAGCAAACGGCTGCACAGCAGTGCAGTGCTCTGCCTCAGACACAGAGTTCCAGCTGCATAAGGGCTGGGGTTTTTAATGGCAAGTAATGAAATGCATTTGCTTGCCCCATCACAGACCTGATGATGCAGATGCTTTGGGCTGCAGTAGGATACACAACGCTAACTCCTCTGAAGTCTGAAAGCAGCAGTCACACTGTAGGGCAGCTGGCAGAGTGTGTGAGCCCAGGGTGCTCACAAACCAGCCCTCGGCCAGATGTGCAGATGCAACTTGCTCTATGAGCAACCTTCCCCTGTTGCTGCTCATCTGGGGGCTGCATTTCTGCTGGCCCAGGTAAAGGGCCATCACAGACTTGTTTCGTTTGGAAAAGACCTTTAAGATTGAGTCCAACCACTAACCCTACTGTCCCAAGCCCACTGCTAACCATATCCTGGGAGCGATGAGCCTGGACTGGCTGAACTTGTGCGACTGTAAGTCCAGAACAGTGATTACTGAGAGGTCTTACATGCAGATTCTTTTCCAATTACACTGGCAGACACAGAAGCCTTGGTGCTACAGCAGCAGATACTGCACTGTGGCAGCCGCTTTGCTGACCTCTTTCTATCACAAAAAGATGTGAGTAGGTGTCGGTGTCAGTCAGAGTCCAACGGCATTTTCATCTCCAGCTTCTCTGACAGTTGTACCTGATTATGGGCTGCTCCGTTTGTGGTCCCGTCATCTGCAGGAAGATTGGGCAGCCTTTCACGGTCATTTGCATGGGAATTAATTTCGGTTGTAAGTCTCCCACCTATGGAAGAGGAATTTTTGCTGTTAGAATCAAGTCGCCGGGTTACACAATAAGGCTTTGAAAACTGATTGGCTTTTCATAGATCTCTGACTGCTTTCTTCTGACAGCTCTTCTCAGCAGGAGAACGCAGTACTTCGTACATCCAACAGTGATCCTGCTGTCTTTACTACACACCTTACGTACAGCATAATATACTCTACTGGTAGAGCCAAGCCCTGGCCAGCTACCAAACATCTCAGCGATCAAAACCACTCCAGTCATTTTAAAGGCAACGTGGAAACCTGCCAAGGGGGAAACACGTTACCCCAAAGCTAAACCACCCATCGTAACCATTCCTTGCATGTCGCTGGAAGAAGCGGCATAGTAAGAGCTACCCTGAATTTTTCACAGGAGTCCTGACAAAGTGAAAAAGCTTTTGTTAACAAAAAGGAGTCTGAGAACTATAATTGGTGTAAAATCTGCCTTAAAAGTAAAGCCCCACCTACCACACAGACAAGGTCATCCCGGTACTCTCCCCACATGTTGTTGTAAGCTGTTACTTCTACGATGAGTTGCTGGAAGGCTTTCAGGGTTCCCGTGGAAGGTTCGACATGGAAAGCTACTCCCTTCCCATGAGATAGCACCGCTGCTGCAAACTCTGAAGGAGCAGAGCAAAGAGCATGGGATGAACTCAGAGCAAGTGGAACAAAGTGACTCTTTCAAACAACACACAGGACCTGTCAGGACAGCGCTTTCCCAATCTTAAGGATTAATTCAAGAGCAGAAAAGCTGTGTCTTCGTGACAGATCCCAAACACTATGGCAAGGTGCCAATGTGTCCAAGTTTTATTTTGGATACAGAAAACACATCCACATTTTACAGCATTTTGCTCCCATTTTTCCCCCCTCCCTGGGTCTCGAGTGGTTCCAAACAGTACTGCTCAGTACAACGTGTCAGAGGTGACTGATGGGCTGTGCTGTGGCTTTGCACACTGGGGAAGGTGCAGAAAGGGTTTTGAGGGAGAAAAGCCTGAGGCAATGGGATCGGAGACTGCGCAGGAGGGAAATGGCCCAATGTTGTGCATGTTATCCACGCTGTGTGGTGGGAGGGATCCTGGGAATGAGCTGTCACCAGAATCCACCACAGAAAGAAAGAAAAAAGGGAGGGAGAGTGAGAATCAGAGGGTAAGGGGAGGGAGAAGGAAAAAAGAAGCAGGAGGGGGAAGAAAGATTGATCCAGTGATTACGTAATACTTCCAAGGTCAAGAATGAAATGAGGAATGAAGTTATTTAACTGAGTAGACTTCACCCAGCACTCTAAGAATGAAATTATGTGCTTGACTGGCAGACTTGGCTTCTTCTCACAAGGAACAAGTGACAGGACAAGAGGAAATGGCCTCAAGTTGCACCAGGGGAAGGTTAGGTTGGACATTAGGAAAAACTTCTCCATGGAAAGGGTCCTCAGGCCTTGGAACAGGTTGCCCAGGGAGGGAGTTGAATCTCCATCCCTGGATGTGTTTCAAAGTTGTGTGGATCTGGAGCTTCAGGACAGGGTTTAGGGTGGCCTTGGCTGGGTTAATGGTTGGACTTGATGGCCTTAAAGTTCTTTTCCAACCTAAACAATTCTGTTATACAATGCTGAATAAGTTAATCAGGTGGCTTCTGCCTTCTCTCCACTGATGGACTTAACAACTATTCTCATACCTGACTGTGCTCTTCTGGCTGCCTGTTTTGTAGTCAGCCTTCTTCTTTGCACCAGGCAGCTGGAGGGGCTTGAAAAAATAAAACCAACCTCAATAATTCTGTGAAATAGGAAGGATTTTGCTAAAGTAACAGCTCTACTCAATTCCTACTGAATGAGTGCTACTAAAAGCAACAGAAGGGCCACCTCCAAGGCATCTCTTGAAAGTGCCATCCTTCAAAGCCAACTTGGGAGCTTCAAGGCTCTGGGTACAGTTAAAAACACAGAGCCTTGGCTGGTGTAAACCACCTTGTGTCCTCTGGCAACGAGTGTTTTGCCATTCACACCAGATCAATCATCTCTCTGTGCACTGCAAGCTGTTTCTGCAGGAAACCTCACCAACACCTTTCATTCTCACAGCTTCAAATGAACCCAGCAAAGCACAAGAGCAAATGGATCTTGTGAGAGAGGCAACAGCACTCTGGCCTGATGTCAGGTTTAACCCAGACCTAACGCATTATCCAGTTGTCATGGAGAAAAGGAAGACTTACGGGCAGACTCCCTGCTCTGGAGCAGGGGAATATGCAGTAAAATACTCAGCTTCTAGTTTGAATGAAGCGTTGATTCCAGTGTGATTGGTAAGAATTAGTTGACGCTTTACTATGTCTTTGATTGCAACTTCAGATCCAAAGTCCAGCAGAAGACCACGCGGGCTTTGTAACATCTCTCCTTCATCACTGCTAGATCAAAAAATATGCTAGTGTTAAACTATAAGGCACAGTTTCTTATGTCACAGGTATGTCCTTCTGAAGGTCATCTGAGGACAGGACAAGGGGCACTGGGTGCCAGCTGGAACAGAGGAGGTTCCCTATCAATATCAGCAGGACCTTCTTCCCAGGGAGGGTCCCGGAGCACTGGACCAGGCTGCCCAGGGGGGTTGTGGAGTCTCCTTCTCTGGAGACGTTCCAGACCCACCTGGCTGTGTTCCTGTGTGACTTGGTCTGGGTGATCCTGCTGTGGGGGCTTGGACTGGATGCTCTTTAAAAGTCCCTTCTGATCCCTCATGATTCTATGATTCCACCATAACAAATGTAAACTAATACATATCCCTATCTCTATAATATTGTGATATAAACATAGAGATGAGCACATGCCAGAAGAGAGTAACCATGCCACATACAAAGAAAACTAAAATAGAACAAAAATCAGTTACACCAAGTAGTGCAGAGGTCCTAGATTTTGATTACCAGGGAGAAAGGTGCCTTTTCATGCTCTCTGTGCACATGTGTGCCAAGGGAACCAGCAGGTTAGAAGCACCAGGAGCACAGCAAGTCCCTTCTGATTTCACTAATGGGCAGTTGCTTCCCATCAATTTCTTATTCATGAATACATGAATTCACAACTGGTACCTCAATTAAACCATGGTGGAGGTGGCATAGGGTGCTTCTGTAATCTTCTCTTGGGAGGAGAAATGAATTTTATGTGGAAAAGTTGCCTTTTCCTTTCTTTTTGCTTTGGGAGGAAGTAATTTTTCCTTCAGGTTGTTAGTAAACCCTCCATTTACCTGGCAATGTCGCTGTCACAAGGAATCGAGTAGGTGACCAGCAGCCCTTTCACTTCTCCCGAAATGCTCAGCAAGAGGGGCTCAGTCATGTCCTCTATGCTACACAAAAGGACAAGGTCTTTCAACTCACCCTGAAAGGCAAAGAGTCAAGTGAACACCACAGAGGAAAGGCAGTCCACTTCAGCAATCTGCTCACAACACCCACATAAAACTTCCCTGCGCTGAAACCACAAGAGACCTGTGAAAAGTTTCACTGATTTGTTCTAAGTGCCTTTTCTGCCAGCGTCAGAGCCACTGAGAAGGCAGCACGAACATTTCTGGTCGATTCTTGACTTTGTACCCACATCAGGTCTACAAGCCTGGAACTGCTTAGTGCCTGGGTTTAAAGCAAGACTTGCAGGATGAATCACACAGCCCCAGCCACACCAGTACTCTGGCTAAGTCAACACTATTTTTCTTACCTTATCAGTACATGAATTAGTGCATCCTGCATGAAACAACAGGCTGGGATTCAGCTCCAGCCCCAGAGGTCTAAATGTAACTGGGCCCCTCAGGTCAAGAGCGACACAGAGCTGCTGGAGGGTGTCCAGCGTAGAGCAGCCCCTTTCACATTTTCAAATACCAAAATGTGACCAGCCCAGCTGCACTCCAAACCCTAATCTGTGCTGGTCTACCAGTTTGCTCCAAGAAAAGGGGTAAGCATTAGGAATAACTGAAAAGAAAGAAGAGTTAAGAAACAAAGAGGCAGGGTAGAGAACTGCAAATCATATGGGTCTGTTCTAATTCATGCCCTCACCTGTGGAACCTCTGAAACAAAGCCATTCCAGAGAGACTGCCCAGAAAGAAAGGGAACTAGTTTTTATACATAGAAATCCTCCCTTTTGCCAGCTGGCAGTGAGATGAGAATGCCAGGGCTGCTGTTTTGGTAACATCTTAAACTTACCACGAGGTTAGCTGACAGCTCTATGCAGAATTCTTTTTCTTCATTTGGCCCTAAGGTACCACTGGCTGGGGAGACAGTGATGGAGCAGGAAGCTGCCTGGCTTCCAATGAGCTGCTGGACAGGAAGGACAGACATTCTGTTAACTCTGATTCTTTCAGATTCTCTCTTTGGATCAAAGAAGCCAATGAAGACAGATATTCTCAGGTTTAGGAGACTTTCAGGTAGCACCACACACAGTGTGTTGAGGCTTGCTTTGCAACTCCCCTGTAGCTGACAAGATCCTCAAGCCTACGCTCAGTACAAACCTGTCCCTGAACACTTCCAGGGATGGAGCAGCTACAGCCTCCCTGGGCAACCCGTTCCAGTGAGTCAGCACCCTCACAGGGAGGAATTTCTTCCCAGTATCTAATCTAAATCACCCCTCTTTTAGCTTGAAACCATCCCCCTTGTCCTTTCACTACAGTCCCTCGTAAAAAGTCCCTCTCCAGCTTTTCTATAGCACTTCAGGTACTGGAAGGCTGTTATAAGGTCCCTCTGGAGCCTTCTACTCCCCAGGCTCAACAGCTCCAACTCCCTCATCCTGTCTTCATAAGAGAGGTGCTCCAGCACTCTGATCACCCACTGGCCATGCAATACATCCTCTTCCTTCACACTGCTGCCCAAGAGGCACGATCCATAGACAGTAAAACCCGACTGACATCTACATGTGGCTAATCTCCTCATAAAAGCTGAAGTTCTTCTCAGAAGTCAGCAAACAGCAATCAGTACTTGCAAGAGCTTTCAAGAGTAGTTATTGTTTGTATTTTGATAGAAATCAGTTTCCATCCCGGACATGTACTCCATTGACTAGAAGCTCATTTACCTTTTCCCACAAGTATTTTGCTGGCAGCAGTGTCTGGTTAAAGAGCTTGCTGGTTACTCTGGCAGGAACTCCGGTATAAATTTCAGTGAACACTAAATGGCTGGATATCAGGCACGCTTGGGGGGCCTGAACTTCCACAAAAACAGGAAGATGACTGGAAATAAACACACAGATGGTCTATTGTTATCGCTAATGAAATGTGTTAGCCATAGAGCAGCGGGCTGGAAAGAACCAGGACTGTGTTTGTTTAGCAATACTAGAGATTGGATAGTTCACTGATAGGTTACACAACCCCCCACCCCGAGTCCCTGCTGCGTGCTTTTGGTTTAGAAGATTAATAACACTTTAAAGTGAAAAATCACGTGTGAAGCTCAGAAAAAACCCAGCAGATCTCCGCTCTTTCCCCACTGACCTTCCTTCTCCGTTTTCTACCTCTAGTTCAAATACTGTCTGCAGACGCTGGCACAGCAGCGCTGTGAACACAACTGACACGCTGCAAGTGCCCAGAGGAGGGATTTCTCCAGCAGCCGGTTGAAAGGTGAAGGCAGACACCTAGGAGAGGGGAAACAAACTTTGCTGATGCCTGCAAAAAAGTCAAGTGCTGAAGCCACACTCCTGAAGAAGAGAAACAGAGAGCTATCAAGGGAACACAGCCAGCTGCAGCAGCTACTCACCTCTTCACTCCTTTCAGCCAGACAAGCCTGGCTTTCTCGCACTCTCCATCGCGCTGGCAGCTGACACAGATTGGCAATCTCAAAGGTTTTTAACGCTCTCTCACCCTTCTTAATCAAACCAAAGTGGAGCGATGGAACATCAATACGAAGAAGTGGACCCTAGGACAGCACAGAACAGATGTCAGAGTAGACACTTCTGCCAAAGCTGCCTAATTAAGAAGCACAAATTACCTAAGATTAGACCTCACAAAGAATAAAGGGAAGCAAAGGCACTGTCATGCAGAACATTCTCACTGCTGGGAGAGCATCAGCATGGCCTCAACAGCTACTCGTCAGCAAAAATAGCTCCTGTTTCTAACTGCTTCAGATTTGGTACATCCTCAAGAGGCAAACAGCTTTATACGGACAACAGCCAGGCCCCAGAACCAGTCATCATGCAACACAGACCCATTCTCTTACCTTAAAGGCAGCCTCAACATGCAGCACCACCGGCTCTGCACTGTGCTCAATTTTACACTGCAGGTTATGGCTGATGCACCCAGGTTTGCTTCCAGTAATTGACAGCTCAAATTCACAGCAGTCATTTGCACCTAGAAGAGAAAAATTTATGGGCCTCTCTCACCCTTTGGGAAAGAAATCACTTGCTGAAAGGCCAATTGCAACTGAAGCCTCCAGAACCAGACTGTCTCATGCTGGCTCCAGTGGGCTGGGGAGCAGGTCTTGCTTTGCAGGTTGCATTACAGCGCTCAGTGACTTCTCTCTTCCACTTGTTTCAATTTAAACGTTTCTGTCATTAACTGATGCTTGCAGGTCACAGAAACTTTACCTATGAGGCCAGTGTGAGGTTCAACTTCCAGGATACCACAGGTCACGATCTTCTCCCACGTGTACTTGATGACTGATTTGCTGTAATTCCACATCTGAAACAATTGAAGTTAACGAGATAATTAATGCACTTCAACCTTTCCTAGCCACAAGCCAATTATAACCTTGTGTCCTCCCGTTACTACCTCCTCTGTGATGCAAAGCAAAGTCAAGAATCATAGAATCCTTAGGGATGGGACCTCGAAAGATCATCCAGTCCAATCCCCCTGCCACAGCAGGATCACCCAGACCAAGTGGCACAGGAACACAGCCAGGCGGGTCTGGAACGTCTCCAGAAATGGGATTCACCTGACTTGATTTCAGGTGTCTGCAAAACAGATACATGAACTCCACCTGACCTCACCTCATAGGATTCTCTTCCCTGAAAATAAAACCAAGAACAGTTTTCTCCAGCCTCTTTTAGCCTGCAGGATGATAGAAATCATCCCCTGGGTGCTGCTAATGAGATCTCTGAGGTAGCTCAGATGTGCAGACCCAGGCTGTCAGCACTAGATCTAGTCAGCCTGTCCAAGCACAACACAGGTGAAAGTGTTTACTGAAACCTGAAGAAAATCCATCAGCCTTTCCACGTTCATCACCATGTTTGAAGCCTTTTAAACCTTCCTCTTCATTTCTCAACCTTTAAGATCATCGAGCCCAACCCTTAACCCAACTGTCCCAAGCCCATGAGCTAAACCCTGTCCCTAAGCTCCACACTTACATGATTTTAAACACATCCAGGGGTGGGTGGTGACTCTTCAGACCTATACAGCCACTGTTTCTTAATTACAGCAAATAACTTCTGTTCTCTGAAGCCTGATTATCTCTAAGCACAGCTCAAATTCTTTTTTAAGACGAACAAAACAATGGGAAAGCCTGAGGAATGCAATTCATTATCAGTAAGTGATTTAATTACCTACAACACAGAGCACTATGGATTAGTAGGAGTAGGAAATGGCTGTTATAAGCTGAAAGAGGTATTGTAGGAAGAGAAGGCATAAAGCTAAACGCTGATTAGCAGCGTCTTTAAGAAACACTGGGAAGACCATTAACTGGGAAATGTCTTCCTGCCTGGCTCTTCCTAACAGGCATATTTTTCCCCAGTGAGTCTAAGATCAAAAGGTTCCTGAGCTATAGTGTCAAGGATGCTGAGTGGACAATTGCAGCAGCAGATTATCCCACAATGGTCAAACAGAAGTTATCAGAACCTGCAGGAAAGGATAAGGTCTGTTCTGTCCTTCCTGTAGTCCTCCCAGCTGCAAAAGTGTTTCGCTACAGGAGTGCCAAAGCGATAAGTGACAGGCTAGTGACCCAGCAATGCAATGCATAAAAACATCCCTCTGAGGTACGAAACTCAACACGAGAAAGGGGTAAAGCCTGCTCTGCTGCCTGGAGAGCTGGGCTAAGGGGTCCTGCTAGGGGATCTCAGTACAGACCCTCCTGGAGTCACAACCTCCCTTAAAAAGATTTTGGAAAAGCTAAAGTAACAGGGATTGTCTGGTATCTTCTAATCCACCTACGGCATCCAGTGACACAAAGCCCATGGTAACAACGAAGGGAAGAGCAAACTAACCTTAAAGGATTTCTTGACATTCACAGCTACAAAGCTTTCTCCGGGGATGATAATGGCATATGGCTCCAGAAGCACCTGGAATGGTTCTGTCGATCCTTTAACTTCTATTTCCAGTCCTATTGCATCCTTTGTTTTGCACTCTGGGATGTTTTGAGGCAGCTCCTCTTTCACTGAACTTTGGGAGGAGAAGGGTAGAATTACTGAGCATTTTAAATGGGCTCCCAGCTGTTAATTGCCAAATCAAAACTGAAAGTCACTACAAGTTTCTTGGTGCAACTAGCTCGGGCTGGGAGACTTAAAAACCAGGAAAATTCCCATGGTTCCTCGGATTCTCTGCTTAGAGAATCACAGAATCATTAGGAATTGGAAGGGACCTTGAAAGATCATCCAGTCCAAGCCCCCTGCCACAGCAGGATCACCCAGACCAAGTGGCACAGGAACACAGCCAGGTGGGTCTGGAACATCTGCAGAGAAGGAGACTCCACAACCCCCCTGGGCAGCCTGGTCCAGTGCTCCGGGACCCTCCCTGGGAAGAAGGTCCTGCTGATATTGATAGGGAACCTCCTCTGTTCCAGCTGGCACCCAGTGCCCCTTGTCCTATGACTAGATGACCTTGAGAAGAGCCTGGCTCCATCCTCCTGACACCCACCCCTCACATACTTATAGACATTAATGAGGTCCACCCTCAGTCTCCTCTTCTCCAAGCTCAAGAGACCCAGTTTCCTCATCCCTTCCTCATAAGAGAGGTGCTCTGCTTCCTTCATCATCTTCACTGCTCTATGCTGGACACCTTCCAGCAGCTCTGTGTCCTTCTTGAACTGAGGGGCCCAGAAATGGATTCTATGATTCCATACTCCAGATGCAGTCCTATCCCTGTCTGCTCAGCGAGTGTGTAAGTCACAGACTGCTGTGACAATGAGTAATAACAGGAAAAGCTGCAGGAAATCTCTGCCTGGAAAATGAACAGCCAAAATGCCAGCAGTATCTTTTTCCAAGAGAGATGCAGCCCTAGCTGGGGCTAGGGCACGCGTTCAGATGTGAGGGAAGACCACAGAGATGCTCACTGTACCACAATGAGTTGTGCAGACAAAATCCTCTGTAATTACCAGGCCATCATCACCAGAAAGATGGAGAATCCCATAATGTTGCAGAGCTAAAGTGTGGCTACACAACATACTGAGAAATACTGTCTCTCAGCTTACCAAGGTGACTCCGGGATGTCCCTCAGTACCATCCGAATCACACTGTAGTAACTCTTCAGCTACACACTGGAAGAAGGAGAGGAGTTTCATCAGTCGCAGTCAAATCATCAGTCGCATTGAGGATTTCAAACAGACTAAAAAGTAGTTTAAATCCAAGGGATGACCCTTCATCAGCAGAGTATTAAGCTCTGATAAACAATATTCAAATGTTAAAACATGTTTGCAAAACATCCAGCCAGATTCTGAGCTCATGGCGTGTGCTTCCAAGAACAACACTCCTTTTTTACACGCCTGTTATTATCTCCCCTGTACATTGCATACCACACACAGGCATCTGCGAAGGCTCCCTAAATTAAGCTCCGTACTGCTGCCCTCGTGTAAAGGTTCTAACTGCTCCGAGGTACTTAGCTTAATTAATGTGATGTTGACTAAGAAACTCTACTTTCCCATCATGGCCAAAGGGGATGCCCTCTATATTCTAAGGTGAGGGAAAAAAGGGAAGTAGAATCAGGATTGACTAGAGAAGTACATGTAATTAACTAATTGCAGTGCTTTAGACACCCAGTTAAGTTGCTCTTCCATACTTACTTGAGATACTCCTGCATCTGTCAGTCAGCAGAGCATGGGATAGTCCCACCCTTGGGCTTACTTTGGGTCAAGTTTCTTGATATCCAGTGAGCTCATGCTTCTCATTTATACAGAGAGGGGGGCAGAATCTAAAGACAACAGCCAGTGGGACTGTGGAGGAGCTGGTAGTGTGGCAACTACCAGGATGTGTCCGTAGCCCTGGTGTAAAATGAATCGTGTCCAGCCAGTACCAAAACTCCCATGAGATCAGAAGCTGTCTCAGCCTTAGCAGTCAAGACATGTTTTCTTTCAGGAACTCCCTACAGCTTGAACACTGTTTATCAGAGTGTGGTAGCAGCTAATGAAAGTTAATTGGGAAAGCGGCACAGCAAGGGTTTTATGACTGGCATCAAAACACGCAGCTGGGGGTTGTAGATAGGAAGGAATCACCAGCTTTACCTCCTGTGGAGTGTAAGTGAGGATAAACTCATGATTGCTCTGCGGAAGCAAAACTCCCTGCTCAGGATTTAGGGAGAAGGCGGACTCTGTGTCTCCATCATTTCTGAGCTCCAGAAAGCCTGCAGTTTCCTCTGGTAGTAGGGGTTTCAGCTTAGTTTTTGTTATCTGCCAGTAGAAAGGCAGTTCTACACAGCTGCGAAGAGACCGATAAACAACAACAAAATCCAGGATTAAAAACATCAGATGCTTTTGAGGAAAACATCAGAAGAAAGCTTTCAGTTCTTTTTTCCACCTAGGGGATTCTTCCCTTTAGAAATGACAGGGGTTAGGACCTACAGCCTTTGTGAGCTACAAAGGTAGGTTAACACTTCCCTGTCTGATTTAACCTCTCGTGTCAGGCAGCTTTCAGGAAACTCTACCGTTCTTTCACAAAGCTGAGACCAACACGACCGTTCCTGCTGATGTTTGCATCGCTGCTGCTGATCTACAAAACATCCTGAATTGAATCCAAGCGCGAGATGCGGTCGTTAACATGTCAGCAAACACAGCGGCTCCAGCTGAGATTACAGCAGTGGCTCTGTGATACTGTCTGTGATCCAGAAAAGATTGCTTAACTAGGCAGCTCCAGCAGCACGGTATTCCATGGAATGTCTTCATGGGTTTTAGAACCTCACTGACCTCAGAATCTTTGCCTTACTAAGGGGAAGAAGGATGCTGGGATTTGAAAGTGAGAATCAAGGATAAATCTGAACACGTACAATTCCTTGTATCACTTTCTCTAGCAGCAGAAAGCTTGTTCTGCTTCTGTTAAGCCTCAGCCTTCCCAGCTTGGAGACAGGAGAAGGAGAGGGACTGCTGTCACATTGATAGCACAGAGAAAATGTGGAAACTGACTCAAGAGTTCCTTCATCCATGTACACTTTCCAGGTCACTGAATCCCACTTCCTTTACCCAAGAGCTTTCTGTTGTGGCAATAGGCATGTGCACCTTCCAGGCCATGAAACAAACCTCTTGAAATTCACTGTAGCAAGTAGCAACTCACACTGACCTGTCTCAAACCAGCACCCACCTCCTCTCTGTTTTGCTGCCCTGCAGCCCCAAACTCTTCCAATCACAGAATGGTTCAGGTTGGAAGGGATCTCAGAGATCATCCAGTTCCAAGCCCCCTGGCCATGGGCAGGGACACCTCTCACCACACCAGGTTGCCCAGAGCCCCATCCAACCTGGCCTTGAACACTTCCAGAGATGGAGCAGCCACAACCTCGTTGGACAGCCTGTTCCAGCGCCTCAGCAGCCTCACGGAGGAATTTCTTCCCAAGATCTAACCTGAGTCTGCCCTCTTTTAGCTTGAAACTATCCCCCATGTCCCAGCACTAGAGTCCTTGTAAACAGTCCCTCTCCAGCTTTCATGTAGCCCCCTTCAGGTACCAGAAGGTTGCTATAAGGTCCCTCCAGTGTCTTCTCTTCACAAGGCTGAAGAAGCCTCAAATCCCTCAGCCTGCCTTCACATGAGAGGTGCTCCAGCCCTCTGATTGTAGAATCCTAGAATCATTAGGGATCGGAAGGGACCTCAAAAATCAACCAGTCCAATCCCCCTGCCACAGCAGGATCACCCAGACCAAGTCACACAGGAACAGATCCAGGCGGATCTGGAACATCTCCAGGGAAGGAGACTCCACAATCCCCCTGGGCAGCCTGTTCCAATCATCCTTGTGGTCTCGTCTGGACACACAATACATCCTATTTCCCCTCACACTGCTGGATGATCCATGGCCACTAAAAGCACATTGACATTATCTACATAGAAGCAAATGTACTGACCTTGGCACCGTGTGACCCAAATGCTATGGCTAACGGTTGCCACAATGTCTGACCTATGTATAATGGTCCTGCTCTTCCAAGCAAATCCTCGAGCATTAATTATGAAAGCAAAAAGAAGCAAGACTTCTGCCCAAAGGTCTCTCAAGCTTGAGAGAGCATGGTATCACAAATGAGACCCCCACGTCCCGACTGCAGAGCATCACTCTATTAACAGCAGCTACATACGCAGAGTTCCTTATAACCAGTTTCTTCTCCTCGGTGCCATGAGGGTTCTGGGGCCCGAATTTTATGAGATGCTGTGCTGTTACATCGGTAACTTCACCAAGTTCACGTCTGATTTTTCTGTCCGTGACGGATAAAAGCTCCAGAGCAATCAGCTGTCCTGCCCCTTGAAGAAATAAGTCGGTGTTACTGCTTGCCACCTGGCTATTGACACCGTTTGAATTAGTCATTACCAGCAAATGCCAGTGATGGCCACTGCTGGTTAGATCCTGCGTTTCCTCAAGTCCCAGAACCACTGTGTTAATTGTACAACATTATCCTGATGTTGTTTATCAATGCCTTCTGTTCATTAATTTAACAGATTTGGGGTTTAGGGCAGCAACTCAGCTCCCTGAAGTGAACAGGGTGTCTGCAGTGGTTGGTACTGTGGCTCCCAGATGTTTTGAGCAGTATATTACAATGAAAGCCAAGCAGCAAAGGCACTGTTAGGTTTTTTACAAAGGTCATTCCTGGAATAAAGCTATTAAATAGGCAACAAATCAAGTCTAACACCTACAGGAAATGCAGCTTCTTTCACTAGCTAACCCAAAGACTGCCTCTCTCTCCTAAAAAACCATAACCCATGCTGGAATCTGTTCCACAGCCAGATGAATTTCTGCCCCATTACAGCTGCTGTCTTACAGTTTGTCACAGTACTGGTACCAAAGCCTAAGAAATGAACTGCACTTTATCCCAGGTTCTTCTCTTTGGCTACTTGGTGATATTGGAGTTTTGGTGGCAGTGGGTTAGGAGCTCAGTGTTTTCTGCACCCTTGCACTGGGATGGAGTAGTAATTACTAATGGCAGCAAAAATGTTTAGCATTTAACACCATCAGGGGACAAAGGACTTGCTTTTGGCACAAAACGTTACCATCGCTTCAGGCCACTGGGCACAGAGGACTATCTGTGGTGTTAGAAACAAACCTGTGACTGTAACATCATGGACTGGGCGACCATCGCAAACAAGGGTGTATGTTTGCTGAGAGACTTCTGGAATAGAAGGGAAAAACACCACCTGAAAGAGAGAAGTGAGATAGCGATGTCTGTAACTCATCTCTCTTCTGAAAGCTATAAACTTCAGTTTGTAAATGGTCCTAAAGGCCAGTTCTAACAATTCATAGAATCAGAGAATCCTTAGGGATCGGAAGGGACCTCGAGAGATCATCCAGTCCAATCCCCCTGCCACAGCAGGATCACCCAGACCAAGTCACACAGGAACACAGCCAGGTGGGTCTGGAACGTCTCCAGAGAAGGAGACTCCACAACCCCCCTGGGCAGCCTGTTCCAGTGCTCCAGGACCCTTCCTGGGAAGAAGGTCCTGCTGATATTTATATGGATCTTCCTCTGTTCCAGCAGACCAGGAAGAAATAGGTGGTTTCTGGGTCACTAAACTCACATCTGGATGGTCACCAGAGGCTGCCTCTGTAGTCACTGGAGATGTGGGCAGCCTGCTGGATTATTTGTTTGAATTGCACTCTCAATTCAATCCAGATTCTTTTTCAGAATCAGATCTGCCCTCAGCATCATCCCTGCTACCTATAAAGCTCCAACCGTGTGAGCAGGGCAGCTGCTCTCTGCCCTCCCTGAGTTCTACCTACACAGAAGTGGCTCAGAGGCCAACACCTTTGGCTGGGTAATGTGTGCCATGGTTCTTCTACCCGATATCCATGATCACCTGCAAACCCAGCCCCTGCTAAATCCATCTCCTCTTTCTGTCCTGCAGGATCTGCACTGGTGAAGCAAAGTACCTGTGGAGACAGGGAGATTGGACTGGATGATCTTTCAAGGTCCCTTCTGATCCCTAGTGATTCTATAATTCTGAGCAGCACTGATAAAAGACTCCCCAGAAGGACTCACAATTCTTCCAGCACTGAAGGATTTGAGCACTTTTCCTCAAACAACCCCAAATGTACAAGGTCCAGCCAAGATCTTCTAAAATGATCTTGCTCACTCATGCTTTTGATGAGGTACAACTACTTTCCACAGCAGCTGGTACTAACCTCTACTGTTGTACTCTGCCCTGGAGCGAGCTCGAATGTACCGGGCTGGATCCCAAAAGGATCTTGTATCACAAACCCAACGCTGGCAACAGCCTAAGGTGTTTAAAAATCTGCAAAATAAAGATTAATAAATTAAACTGTTCAAGTGGTTGTTTTTAAAACACAGGGTTAATTCAATAGCTGACTGCATCATGGTCTCAGCTCTGAAGTTTTTCCACACGTCTCTAAAGGTTGTGGATTATGCATATGGGTTACTTAGAAAAAGTGCTCCAGGCTTTGCTCTGACCTTGGTGGAAACAGGAGGGAAGATTCTGTCTCTAACGACAAATGGTAGTGTCGTGAGCGCTGATACTCATGTGCTCCAGAACAGCTGTGTGTGAGCGTGGGAGCTCTGTCTGTCCCTCACTTTGAGTCGGTAGAGCAAAGCGTTTCAGGAGGGACAAGCTGGCACAAGAGCTACCCCATTAGCCTTTCCTCCAGCCCATAAAACGCCAGTCTGCTGGTCACATCTTATCTCCTGCTGGTTCACTCAGAACGTGTTTTGTGATGCAAAGCGAAGGACAGGGCAGTGCTGGAGTGGACTGGTAGCATCCACAGCTGCAGCAAGTTCAGTAACTTAGACGTTTGGTGGGGAGGAGGAGGAAATTAGCTGCAGCAATACCAGGCTGATGGCATTTCTATTTATTGCTTTAAAGATAAGGTCAGAGTTAAAGCCACTTGCCCTTTTCCTGATCTGTCACAGAGTTATAGAATGGTTTACGCTGGAAAAGACCTTTAAGATTGTCGAGTTCAACCGTTAATCAAACTGTCCCAACCCTGCTGCTTCATCACGTTCTTAAGCTCCCTATCAACATGACTTATAAACACATCCGAGGATGGCTATGCCTGACTCACTGAGCAAGACAGTGTCTTCCAGAGACAAGCCAGAGCACAGGCAGAATGCACAGACACCCAGGGCCATCTGACACATGAGTAAATGTGAATTCTCAGGGAATGGCACAACACAGATGTCCCCAGCAAGGACTTGTGACTTCTGTGCTAACACACCATGCCTAGCACAACAGACCTTCGTGTCAGGGCAGCTGTACCATACTGTGTCTAGGATTTCCCTTCTGATCACTCACAGTGGAATCAGAGGGAGGCCAGGCTTCCTTTGGCATGATCTGGAACTTCCCAGGCTTCTTTCCCTCATTTCTGCACAAAATTGTCATGACTTTTCTCCCCCCAACAAGGCAGGAACCGCAGTCGATAGCGTGAGGCACTGCAATGAGTAACACACAAAGTCAGACCACACCGAACACAACGGTTAGAGACAGCAAAGCCAGCTGCTTCTTAAAGCACAGAATCATAGTCATTAAAGCTGGAAGAGACTTACAAGCCCATCAAGTCCAACCATCACCCCAGTGCCACCATGCCCACTAAACCAGACTTCTCAGTGCCACATCTGTATGCTTTTTGAGCACCTTCAGGCATAGTGACTTTACTCCTCCCTGGGCAGCCTGTTCCAATCCCTGACCACTCTTTCAGTGGGTAAACTTTTCCTGATGTCTGACTTGAACCTCCCCTGGCACAACTTCAGGATGTTTCTTCTTGTTCTACCACTGGTGACTTGAGGGAAGAGTGCAACTCCCACCCCTCTACAACATCCTTTCAGGTGGTTGTACAGAGCAATAAGGTCTCCCTTCAACCTACTTTTCACAGACAGTATTGCTCAGTGCTGCAATCCTAAACCCCCTCCAACTCCTCCCGTTTGACAGTCTAACAGTACGAGGTGCATGTACCTACACCCACCTGACACTGTGATGGTGATAAAGACTGTATTGACCGGTAACAAAAAGCAAGGTGATGGTTTGAAAAGCTCAACAGAGGAAGACAGGTGGATTTACAAAGAAATCCAGGCAATGTGCAAGAGGAATCCTGACCTGGTTTGCACTGAAGAGCAAAGAGTTGACACATCATATCCACACGTTATTAATGCAACGTGCAGTGACTATTAATTAGCAGTATTGAACCTACAGTTTGTGGAAGAAGGGCCATGTTACATGGGAGCTTTATAGAGAAATTGCTGGGGCACGAAAAATGGCCACAAGGAGGGCAAAAACCCTAGGAAAGTTAGCTAGGGAAGTTAAAGAGAGTAAGAAGGGACTCTGTAAATATATTCATAGTAAAAGTAAATATTTACAAGCAAAGTACAACTCCTTAAGGTTTAGGACTAGTAGTTGCAGTCAGGACTTCAGGAACTGACAAGACCCAAACCCAGAAGAGGGGCTCCTGCTCACTTCTCCAATACAGTGAAAAATACTAGGAGCTTGATGAAACAATTGAGGAAGATGTTCTCAGAATAATACTTTCCTAACTAATAATTTTATAACAAGATAGACAGCAAAACATGAAAACATTGTCCATGTTTGGTTTGTGATAGAAAGTTGGAGATGGTCAAATAAAAAGAACCCCAAGTCCATTTAACTTCAGAGAAACTGAAGAACTGGACATCACTCACAAGTTAACACTGGAGGTGGTCTCTTAGCTTGGATTGGGATCAGAAATGGTTCTGATACTTGAGTCTCCACTAATATATGATCTTCATAATCTCCCAAGGATTGAGGAATAAACTGGATCGTATACTGGCATGTCATCCCAGGAGCAATCATTCCTCCCTTTCCTGGAAACTTTCCTTGGGAAAACAAAAAAGAAATGCAGGGAATTAAAAAAATGAAAACCTCCCCGAGTTGGCAAATGTATTTATGACCACATCTCCCTCTGGAAAGGTGCCTGTAAACTCTCCCCCTTTATTGCCTAAGTCAAGCTGATAAAGACAAATGACCACAGAAGATCTGCCAGTGGAATCTGTGCTTGTATCTCCCACTGAACTCAGAGGGGGTTTTGTCTGACATATGCTTCTTGTAACTACAGAAAACAGAGTGAGGGGCAAAGTAGTGACATCACCAGTTTTCCTCTGCTGCAAGACAACATGACTCACATGGGGACATCTAACGTCTAGACCATAAAATCCTTAGGGATCGGAAGGGATCTTGAAAGATCATCCAGTCCAATCCCCCTGCCGCAGCAGGATCACCCAGACCAAGTGGCACAGGAACACAGCCAGGCAGG
>VZRI01004027.1:0-10862 GCA_013397515.1 Upupa epops | reverse complement strand
GAGTCACCCTGCTGCCCACTAGGACCTCCAGGTAGTATCTTACGTGTTAATGTCTGAAAAGCAGGAAGAGGAGCTCTTACCTGGCCCAATGGCAAACGCTGAAGAAGCCGGCGGGATAAGTCTAACATGATGACACGTTGAAGTGATGTTCTGCAGCTCGACAGTCATCTTCATGTAAAGAGAAAAAGCTCCGTTGTCTCTATGAACACTCATTAGTAATTCACGAGTAGTCAAGTAGTAACTGCTTTATCACTGTCACCGACCTAAAAATCTCAGTTTATTGAATCAGATACTGTCACAGTGAAGCAGGGACTGCAAAGGGTTTCTCTGGTTAGTCTGACACCGGTATGTGTGAAAAAGCATCTTCAAGGAAGCTAAAGAAGCAGCTTAGACTTTTGTTAAGGTGAACAAGATAACCTTGTGAATGTCCTGCTCACCGTAGGACAGAATGCTTCGCAGGGGTAGAGTTAACCCTTTACAAAGTTCTTACCTCATAAGCTTGGCCAACTTCATAATCAGAAAACAAAACAGAAGGTGGATTGGCAAGAAACACAGGAACAAATGAAGTATCGCTGAAAGATTATAAAAAAGGAGACATTACTTTACAGACAGGCTTTGTTTCCTAACAGACTACAGCATTTAGCTCAGAGTATCTACGTATGAATCCGCAGTAACGCTATAGCGGAGCTCTCTGCATGCTCCTGCTCAGAACCAAGACCCTCTGCACACTGTACATACCTTTTATTGTCTTCTGCTTTTCTTCTGGCCATGCTTTCTTCCACTTTTTCTTGAGAAATGATAAGAGATTTGCCTCCATGAGAAGAATTTGGTGGGAAAAAGCGGGGGTTCTTCAAGTAATTCAGCCTCTTCTCCAGCTCAGCGAGGTGAGCACACTCACTGTCTCCCTCAGCTTTGCACTTACTGTCTTTAAAGACTGGCTTCTGAGAGGCAGAAACCTACAGAGAACACGGTGCAAAATTAAAACCAGCACTTCTGAGGATGAGGAAAAGCATCTGTATGAGTCTCACTGAAGCCACACGGCACTGAAAATGTTTAAATGTTGTAAAAGTACTTTATTTCTCCTTTTTTTTGAACAGATCAGGTAAAGCAGATACTGCAGCCAAACCAACAACGCACTGAGATGTCACCCTTCGCTATGGGAGCAGCAAGAGGTCCTGCAGCTCTGACAGACTGAAACGAATTAATACCCAACTAATAAAGACATGTACCTTCCTCATCTTTTCAGTTTGGTGCCCAGAGTCTGGAGTTGGGGGCAGAGTTAATGTGCCTAAAGACACATGCGACAGGCTATCAGATATTTTCAGTAGGTGTTCAGGCAGCTGGTCCTGCGAGACTAAAGTCTTATGTTGAAAGCTAAAGGTCTCCTTGAGGTAGCCAGGTTCTGCTTTTCCTGCAATTCAAAGAAAACAAGTACACATTCTACAAGAGCAAAACATGAAATACACTCATTTATTCTAAGCACACGTGCATCATTCTATTTTACTCTTGTTGATGGTAAATCACAGAATCATTGAGGCTGGAAAAGACCTTCGAGCTCATCAAGTCCAGCCCATGACCTGACATCACCACATCAGCCAGACCAGGGAACTAAGAGCCACCACAGCCAGGCTGTCCTTAAACACCTCCAGGGATGGGGACTCCACCACTGCCCTGGGCAGTCCATTCCAGGCTGACACCTTTCACCTTCTGCACAAAAGCAAAAGGAGAACAGAAGTTCTGACACTGGCCAGAAGACTCTTCTTCCTGACCCTCAATTGTGANCTCCCCTGGTGCACATTCAGGCCTTGCCCTCTTGTCCTATCACTAGCTGCCTGCAAGAAGAGTCCCACTTGTCTACAACTTCCCTTCAGGTAGTTACAGAGAGGGGTAAGGTCCCCCCCCAGAGTCTCCTCTTCTCCAGGCTAAACACCTCCAGCTCCCCTCAGCCTCTCTTCATAAGACTCTCCCTCCAGTCCCTTCCCCAATCTCATTGCTCTCCTCTGGACCGCTCCAGCCCCTCAATCTCTGTCTTGAAGCGAGGGGCACAAAACTACCAGTACTCAAGGTGAGGCTTCCCCAGGGCCCAGTACAGGGGGAGAATGGCATCCCTAGTCCTACTGGCCACACCATTGTTGATCCAAGCCAGGGAACAGTTTTCCAGTACCTGAAGGAGGCTACAGGAAAGCTGGGGAGGGGCTGTTTGCAAGGGCTGGGAGTGGTAGGAGCAGGAGGAATGGTTTCCAGCTGGAAGAGGGAAGGTTCAGACTGGAAGTCAGGAGGAAGTTCTTCATGATGAGGGTGCTGAGACACTGGACCAGGTTGCCCAGGGAGGTTGTGGCTGCCCCCTCCCTGGAAGTGTTCAAGGCCAGATTGGCTGGGGCCTTGAGCACCCTGGTCTACTGGGGGGTGTCCCTGCTCATGGCAGGGAGGTTGGAACTGGATGATCTTGAAGGTCCCTTCCAACCTGAACCCTTCTGTGAATCTATGTCATTTAAATGATACTGACACCTTTCACCTTCTGCACAAAAGCAAAAGGAGAACAGAAGTTCTGACACTGGCCAGAAGACTCTTCTTCCTGACCCTCAGTTGTGAACCAAATAGACATATTTCTAGAACTGTTAAATTTGAATTAAATACGATTTCCTTTCAGTGAAAATACCTTTTACTTTAATGCAGTCCCTTCTCTCTACACAAGCAGACGTTGCAGCTTTGTGCTAATGACATTGCACAGAGGGAGAGCAGTCACAATTCACTGCCTTTTTGTCTCAGATGGAATGAACCATCATAAGCAAATGTTCAACCACCATGCAATTTCTATTTACGCTCAATAATTTTCAGTTTATCAATTTCAATCTGGCAATGCCCCCTGGTTGGAATGTTATGCTTGTAAGACTAGAGACTCTCTTGTTTTGACAGAAAACCAGAACAATACACCCAGATCTGCTACATCCACCACTGCTTCAGTTCTGACAGAGGGTTTAAGAACCTCTACATTATTCTCTGCTTTGATAGTTACCTTTTGGTGCTCTGGTCAGAGGTACCTTATCACTGATGTAATCATCGGGGCAGGTTAAGTGATTTTTTCTGAGAAGTTCATTATCCACAATCCACCTAAAAGAGGATGGCACTGCAACAACAGGACAAACACACCAAAATTACAGTTTACACCCAGGTTACATGGTTTGTTAGGGTTGGAAGGGGCCTTCAAAGGCCATCAGGTCCAACCCTCCTTCTCAAACTGGACACAGATTGCTGAGAACCTAAAAGCCTAAATCCACCACACAAAAACACATCCAGATGGGTCTGAAACATCTCCAGAGAAGGGGACTCCACAGCCTCCCTGGGCATCCCACTCCAATATTTAATAACCCTTACTGTAATGAAGTTTTTCCCCATTTGAGGTGAAACTCCCTGTGTTCAAGCTGGCACCCATTTCCCCTTGTCCTCTCTGATGCAATTGAAAAGCGAGTCTTCCTTTACAGACAGCAATTAAATCCCCTCGATTCATTCTCTATCCCTCCTGAATTTGGGAGACCAGAGCTGGACACAGCATTCCATTTAGTGGCCACACTAAAGCAGAATAAAGGGGTAGAATAACTCCTTTTCATCTGCTTGCCACACTCCTCTTGATCCATCCCAACACACTACTGGCCTTCTTGACCACTAGGACACAGGGCTGATCCACTTGGAGTTTGTTATGCACAAAGCCTGCAAGATTCCCTCTTCCCACAGATGCCCTCTAGCTGGTCACTACCCAACCTGTTTTATCCTCCCATTGTCTTTCCCAAGTGAAGGACTCTACCTTCACAAGAGAACAAGATTTCCTGAATCCTCACCTGATGGCAATCCTATTTTATGGAAATCTTCCCCCGCGTCTCCCTTCAGCACGTTTAGGGCCCTTTCTTCTTCAGTTCTCGCTCGATTCTGGGCCTGAATGATGGTCTCTTCTACTCTGTCAGCTTCCGTCAGTCGGTGCTGATACTCAGCAACCAGCTGTCACGGCCAGGGGTGAACGTAAAGAAATCAGTGTTGTTTGAGCTGTTAAGACCTTACAGAGAGGAGCTGTCTATTTGCCTCTGTGAGGTGAACAACAACAGATAGGTTCCTGAAACTCAAAAATACCCCCGTAGCAATCCCTCAGTCCTCTTGATGTACTTTGGTTCACTCTGCCCAGCACGGAAGGTGCTTTACAAGCAGAATTCAGGAAGAAAAGTCCTGTTTCAAAGTGGTACCACTGGAAATTAAAGAGAGAATCTAGCAGAGGCACAGAGATGTACGAGACCCACACCAAGAGAAACAGGTAGACAGGGGTCTCAGAAGCATCTGTAGCCTAACCAGGATTTCTCTAGAACTCTTAAGTACCAAGGTTTAACCTTTTGGTTCATGTAGCAGAATTAAATGATCCTATTTCTGTTTAAAAAGTATTTATTTTAAAATAGAAAGAAGAGGATGCATTTCAGTTAAAAGGAGCTGCTTCCTCCTCTCCTGGGTTACCTCTCCTGTGAATCCAGGATACAATTCCACCCCATGCCAAAGGGGATACTTGGACAAGATTCACTTTGCTCTAAAAATACCTATTTGGGTTTTTTTCTCTTTTATTTTTGTTTTCCTGATGACACAGAGTATCCAGTTCAGCTGGAATATACAACAGACCTGCACTGTCACTTGAAACGAATCTTATCCAAGCATTTCAGGAATAAATATTTATATTTATTACTTGAAACATACTATGCCCACCAACACTTTCATGACTGACTCAGAAGAAAGACAAAACCTTCACCTTTTTAAGCTCTGATAAACTCTGAGTGGGTGTGATGACCCATAATGGAAGATTTACCAGTTGCTCAAATAATCCAGCCTCTGCTTTTATCCACTGACACCGCCTATGGGAGCAATGGTTAACACAAGTACTGTGCCTTTCTACTGTTGATTTCATCCAAATGGTGCTGCAAATACTAATGGATTTTGTGTCACAGTGCACCACTAAGGCAAGTATATTTAATTAATACACAATTCAAAAACTCAGGGCTTCAGAGTACCTTACTGCAAGGTAGGAAGTCCAGTACAGTGACCAGCAGTGACAGGGGAAAACTGTCCATCAGTAGAATAGGCTCTTGAAAGGCTACTCGTTTTACTCATCCAGAACTGTGATGAATATTAACGTCAGTGAAAGGCTCTGTGGGAAACTCTGCTCGAGTAAATTTGAATCTCTAAGCTACTAAGAAGTCATGAAAGCTGAACAGAGCTCCAAACTCTGACTTGTTTTTGACTTGTACCTTTTGTAGCTCCTCCACAAAACTCTCATGATAAACATCATCTCCTCCTTGGGACTTGATCCAATTTGTCTCTGCCTCCACCCCAAAACTATCTCCATTGTAGAGGTCCTCAAAGGTGTTAGCCAGCAAGTGGGAGATGTCCTAAGGAAAGAAAATGAGGATGTGAGTGCTTGAAGCCTGAGGTAGGATCAGAAGTGCCCCTCTGGGCGTGCACAAACGGCAATGGAGAAGGAAAAGTGAGGGTAAAGGGCTGGGAAAGGATGCCAGGGGGTACATGGAGGTGATGGTGGCAGGAACAGTTCTCTGTGTGCACAGTGTGTGCCTGTGTCACACTGTACACATAACTGTGTCTGTGTGGCAGGCACTGGGCATGTGAGGGGGATGCAGGTGCTGTACTGGCGTTCTGCTGTAACCGCAGTGGGCAGCTCAGCCCCACGCAGCTGTGAAAATGCTCAGAGGGTTGGACAACCTCTCTCATGAGGTGAAGCTGAGATCGTGGGGGTTATTCAGCCTGAAGAGGAGAAGACTCTGGGAAGGCATGATAGTATCCTTCTAATCCCTGAAAGAGGCTATCAGAAAAGCAGGGAATGACAGGACAAGGGTTTTAAGCTGGAAAATGGTAGATTTTGTTCATGAATCTGAGGGTGGGGGATCGCTGGAACAGGCTGCCTAGAGAAGCAGTGGAGGCTCCATCCCTAAAGCCATTCAATGGATGGGGCTCTGGTCAACCTGTTCTAGTTAGAGATGGCCATGCTTGTTGCAGGGAGGTTGGACTGGATGACCTTTGGAGAACCCTTCCAACCCAACACATTCTATGACTCTATGATATACCACAGGAATGGGGATGGGACTGAGCACTGGAAAAGTCATGGCTAACTCGTGGCTAGCGATGAAGACGGTTCAACAGGTAAAGGAAACGCATGAGCAGAGCAAACCAGGGAGTCCATTCACCACCTCCCACCACCAGCAGGTGTTGGGCATCTCCAGGGGAGCCGAGCTCCACCACCCACACGGGTTACTCGGGAAGACAAATGTCATCACCCTCAACACTCTCCTTCTTCCCCAACTTTTACTGCTCAGCAAGACATCACGGTGCGGCACAGCCCTCCGGCCAGCTGCGCTCTGCTGTCCCGGCTGTGTTGTCCTTGTCGTCGTCCCCCCCAGCCCAGCTCCTTGTGCACCCCAAGCTGTCCGCTGGCTGGGTGGGCGAGGAGCAGAAGGGTCTCTGACTCTGGGAGCCCCGCAGTTACCTGCGTGCTCGGGCAGGGCGTCCGCTGGGCCATGGCGAGTCCCTCGCCGGGCTCCCCGCCGTCTCCTCTCAGCTCCCTCTCTCGGTCTCCAGGGCCTTCTCCCCGTTGCCGAGTGACNTCAGGGCTTGGGGAGAGGGGGGTAACTCGGCAGCAGCCGCAGGAGCCCTCCGGCCTCCACAGCCCGGCCCCGCAGCCCGGCCGTGGGCAGCGGTTGCTACCAACAGCCTGCAGCTCCTGCGGGAGCAGCTCGTGTTTTCCTTGGAAACCATCCTGCTCGTCCTGCCTTTTCTTTTTCATTCCTTTGGGGTTGCGGTGTGGGGTTTTATTTTCTCTTCCACCTTGTGTGAAGGAATCAGACTGTGGGCCCCAGGGCTTCTCCTTCATGGGCAGGGGCACAGAATTAGAGTGGGGGGGGTTGGAAGGGATCTCTGGAGATCATCTACTCCAATTCCCCTGCCACAGCAGGATCTCCTAGAGCAGATCCCACAGGGACACACATCCAGGTGGGTTTGGAATGTCTCCACCACCTCTCTGGGCAGCCTGGCCAGGGTTCAGTTGCCCTCACTGTAAAAGCAGTTTCCCTGGGTTCAAATGAAATCTCCCGGTTTCCAGTGTGCCCATTGCCCCCTGTCCTGGCACTGGATGCTGTGAACACTCTGACCCCATCATCCTGACACTCGCTCGTTAGATATTTATGAACATTGATGAGATCTCCTCTCAGTCTCCTCCAGGCTGGACAGCCCCAGCTCTCTCAGCCTCTCCTGGTACAGAAGATCCACCAAGCCCTTGGGCTCCATCATAAAGAGGTTTTTTGAGGCTGGGAGTGTTGCAGAGCAATGTCACTGCCCTCTGATGGTAATCCACAGAAAATAGTGGCAAGAGTACCCAGCTCGTGTGGTTCCACGAGCAGATAAACAAAAGGCCCACACGCAAGTCCCACAGCATCTCTGGCAGAGGTCAGAAAACTGGCGCTCTCAGGCGTGTGACTCACGGGCTTGTTGTACCCAGTGTCACCAGCATCAGTCCATCCGCTCCCCCAAATCTGCATTTGGGACCAGACACCAAAGCAGACTGCCAGGCACTGCTGTGCTTCTAGTTTCCTTGTGCCAAAGCTTAACACATCTGCAATATCCTGTTCCAAAGGTGAAGGCAACTCGGAGAAATCACCGATGTCTGACAAGGGTAGGAGCAGGTACCTGTGTCTTCCACTAGTAGAGGTTCCAGTAGGAAAGACTACAGTAGAAAATATTCCTGTAGAGAAGCTTGCTTTCTGGTCAGACACGTTTTGTGTGTCCTTGCTTTTAAAACCAGCCACTCAGACAAACTTCCATTTCAACTTTCCTTCTCATGGGTTGCGACAGTTGATCAGAACATGTTCACTAGCTGGAATGTTAATAAAATCCAGCATCTTTTAAAAAAAAGAGTCTTTCCCAGCCTGTAAGAGAGCTGTGGAGTAGTGACAGTGAAGCAGATGGTTTTGTTTAAAATAGTGTGTTTGATATCCATGAGAACTGACTGCGGAAAAAACCTCGTGTGCTTTCATCTTTACTGCTCTCGCAGGAGCTTGCCAAGCAGATCATCTCAGTATGCAAGCTGCATTTTTTGCTGCAGCTGCAGTCCAGAAACCCACTGTGAAATCTGGAAGTGAAGGTGAGATCAATCTCCACGTCAAGCTCAGAAGGGAGGGTGTGAAGTGATCCAGAGCCATACACGATTGTTTCCAATCGCTTCATTGTCATGTTGACACCATTTACTCATCTCAACTTAAAAACTAACTGTCACTGTTGCCATTGGGAAGCCACTTAATCCACATGCACAGTCACATGTCTGTATAAATATGGCAGCATCTTTTATCCTTAGGGATCAGAAGGGACCTCAAAACATCATCCAGTCCAATCCCCCTGCCACAGCAGGATCACCCAGACCAAGTCACACAGGAACACAGCCAGGCAGGGCTGGAACGTCTGCAGAGTAGGAGACTCCATAACCCCCTGGGCAGCCTGTTCCAGTGCCTAACCACTCTCTTAGGAAAGAACTTCCTCCTAAGATCCAATCTAACCTTCTCCTGTTGCAACTTGAGGCCATTTGCTCTCGTCCTATCATTAGTTATTTGTGAGAAGAGACCAGCATCAGCCTCACCACAACCTCCTTTGAGGTAATTGCGAGATGGATTCGTTTGGCAATAGCTATCCTTAAATGCATAGAGTTCACAAAGCATCAAGACCCCAACTAGCTTTGATGTTTCTAGCATTTTCTGATGACATTGTCATGCAGTTGTCTTTAGAGAGGAGAAAGTAAGTGAAACAGCACTGCAGAACTGCCTTGTGCACAGGAATAATTGCGCCCGTTTACATCTGGTAGCAGACCAACGATTTCTAGTGATTTCAGTTTGCTTCCTAAATTCTTCTTAGGATTGGGTTTGCACTAAAGAATTCCCAAGGGATGCGGATTGATGATTCCCTTTGACGTTGCTGCCCTCCAGTGGTTTCCACTGAAGTCTCCATGTGTTCAGGAAAGCCCTTACAAACAAGCATTGCGTTCAATGAAACCTCTCTTCTGATCACACAACTGAGCAGGTAACAACATTTCCATCACCATCTCACACTCTTCTACCCGTGTGTTGTGTAAATTGTGTTTATTAAGGGCAAAACCAGATATTACTCTGTAAGTATCGCAGAAGCGGCTCATCCTCCTGACACCCACCCCTCACACATTTACAGACATGCATGAAGTCACCCCTCAACCTCCTCTTCTCCAAGCTCAAGCGATCCAGCTTCAACCCTTTCACTTGCTTCCAGTTTACACTCCCTGACTCGAGGCGTGTCTTTGTTTCCCACACCTCTCTCCTGTATCTGCTAGCCCATCCCTCACTGAAGCGTGTCAGTGGGTACTGCTGTCCTGCTGAAATACTTAGGCTGTAATTTCACTCAAGCCGCAGGAGATCTTAGGAAGCAGACACACCCAACATGTAGGAGAAGCATGCGGAGAATGCATACGCAAGGGAGCCAGCCATTCCTTTCTGACAGTGTCTAGGCAGCTACTTCACTCTCTAATTAAACTGGAAACAGGCTACGCCTCCCCACAGAGATCCAGCTGGACGCTGCAGTGCTGCTATGATACTGGGACTCAAGCAGAGCAGAGCAAGAGGCTCATACTCCTCATTCACCAACACGTTCACAGGTCCCTGGGTCAGAAAGGGTTACTGAACTGCAGAATCTAACCTCCTTTTGTCAAAAGCTGTTATGTTTATCCCAAAAACACTTCCCCAGGGATGTGTTTTGTTAAAATGAGTGGGTTTCGTTCTGTGCCCCATGCCTAGCTGGGGGTTCACTGGTTATTTGCAAGGAATCTATGAAAGCCAACAAGGAAAGCAGCCTCCAGTTCAAATCACAACCCAGTAGTTGGCTTTTCCTTCCAGACAGGCTTCTGTTCCCCAAAGAGGAGATTCAGGAGGGACCTTATCACACTCTGTAACTACCTGAAGGGAAGTTGTAGACAGGTGAGGGTTGGGCTCTTCTCCCAGGCAACCAGTGATAGGATGAGAGGGCAGGGTGTGAAGCTGCCAGGGGAGGGTGAGGTTGGGTATTAGGAAGCTCTTCCTCACTGAAGGGGTGATCAGACCCTGGAATGGACTGCCCAGAGAGGTGGTGCAGTCCAGGAGGTGTTTAAGGACAGATTGTCTGTGGCACTTGGCGCCCTGGTCTGGCTGATGTGGTGATGTCAGGTCATGAGCTGGGCTTCATGATCTCAGAGGTCTTTTCCAGCCTCACTAATTCTGTGAGTCTGTGATCAAAGGATAAGGTTAGCATGTGCACAACAGCTAATGCATGCTGCCAGGAGTAACTCACCGGTTGACTCTTCTTAGCAGGAAATACGATTCTCTCTTCCCTTGATTCCTTTCTTCCACACTCACCTGTCCATCATGAGAAGATGGGCTGAGCAAGGCCTTGTAGAAGACTGGGTGAGGTCTGAAGGTTTAGAGTAGAAAATGGAAGAGATATATGCCTCTTATGAGGTGCAGCACTATGGTCAACTGCCACCTGAATCAGAAGGAAGAGGAAGCCAAACACCCCGACATTTGGGATGTTTTGCTTGGATTTGTCTTGGTTCTGCTTTCAGAAGAGCATGAGCAAGAGATGTGCTTGAAGCAGCCGGTGCTACTGGAAGAAGGCAGCAGCCTGCATTTCCTAAGGACAGCCTGGCCTCGTTTTTGAATCTTGCTGTCCCTGTTAGCTCCAGACTGTGTCCTGGCTCCTGCAGACCACAAGAACTCTCACTGGAGATAGTGTCTGTAAGAGTACGGTGTGGGGAACTTGGTAGGAAAGAAAGCAAATAT
>VZRI01004026.1:49231-111374 GCA_013397515.1 Upupa epops | reverse complement strand
AAGGAAGTAGAACAGCTCCCTATTGAACAAAGGCTGAGGGAGCTGAGTCTCTTTAGCTTGGAGGAGACTGAGGGGTGACCTCATTAATGTCTATAAATATGTGAGGAGTGGGTGTCTTGAAGATGGAGCCAGGCTCTTCTCCAGGTCATCTAGTGATAGGGCAAGGGGCAGTGGGTGCAAGTTGGAACATAGGAGGTTCCGTATAAATATCAGAAGAAACTTCTTCCCAGTGAGGGTAACGGAGCATTGGAACAGGCTGCCCAGGGGGGTTGTGGTGTCTCCTTCTGTGGAGACATTGAAGACCCACCTGCATATGTTCCTGTGCGACTTCATCTACATAGTCTTGCTGTGGCAGGGGGATTGGACTAGATGATCTTTCGAGGTCCCTTCCTATCCCTCATGATTCTATGATTGGAAGTGGTACTTGCTCCCTTTATTGCTATGGGCTGTCCTCAGACACAGAAATTACCAAAACCAGTTAAATGTAATACTGTTAAACTTTTGGTTAGAGATGACATAGCTACTTAATGCAGTGTTAAATTTAGCTGGTTGCCTCTTTAATATCAAAGATGCTGGGGCGTGGGGAGAGCGTAACTTGCCCTGTTGATAACATAAAGATTTTCATGAGAAACTCTAGTGAAAGACATCAGAGATGTGCTTCTTAACTGATATTTGAACTGCATGGATTAAAAACATGATAGCAGATGGAGAAGTCAATACAGAGCGTTTCACAGATCCACAAGGATACACAGGAAACAGACTGAGATTCAATGTAGAGCAGAAAGTAAGCAAATATATTTAGTGGAAACTGCTTCAGAACACCATAAATGCTGAAAGGGACCTTAAGAGCCAGTAAATGAGATGAATGGAACCAACAAGTCAAATGCTACTTTGGGCTGCCTATGCACATGCAGCTTCCCAAGGACCTGTGTAATATAGCAGGTGCAGCTAAGATTTCCCTGACGAGTCCCTCCTGGGCATTTCAGCACCAGGGATGTATCAAACTGAAGAGGTTCTCGAAGATTGCAAAATGCTCACAAGCAGTCCTCAGGACTTGTTATTCAAGGACAGATTTTGTTTTTTAAAAAGACCTTGATCTGTAGCAGGTGTCCAAGATGTGGCTGAGAGAACTCTCAAACAGGTAGGGAACAGGTAGGGAAGAACTTTGAAAGCAGAGAGCATCACAGGACTTTCACTGAGAATCCAGTACAGAACTCATGTGCCAGCAGACACAGAGGCAGTGATGGTCCAGTGGCTGGGAATGATTTGCTCAGAGACAGCAAGTCTATACTGCTTTGAGCCCTTAAGGCCTGAATGTATTTCTAAACATGCCTGAGCCTTGTGGTAGGAAGTTGAGTGTGAGGTTCACTGGTCAGAACTGTAGTGAAAGTGATCAGACTGGATGGTTACATTACCTTTGTCTTTGCTTCATAATCACTGAAGCTATTAATGCTTTTACTGACAATTACAGTTTTCAAACACATCTCTTCTAGAGTAGTATGAAGCAATAAATGAAGTGGTACAGGCTTTGTGGCTGCAGCTGAATAAAACCAGGCAACATAATGGAGTGTACAGGACATAACAGGCATGTGATTCATTGATTGCAGTTCCTCATCAGTTTACAGTCAAAGGAAATAACCTAATAGATCTTTCCATCTGACTTGAGTGGTACTGCCTATAGTTCTAGCAGCTGCCCTAAACATTTGGCAACTAGCCCAAGCACAAAACTTAACACTGTGAAATTAATTTTCTATAAGCTAATAAGGACAAAGGTCATTCAGTTTGTTGTTTATACAGAAAGCTTATTGAATCTGAAGACTATGCATCTGGGAATGAACTGGTGGAATCTTTTTGTAGAATAATAACATCTCAAAGAAGTGCTTGTGCAATAATCAGTCCCTAAGTAAAAGTCAGCTGAGGTACAACACAGGTCAAGGTATTTATCTACAGTAACCCAAACAGAAAAATGTTTATTAATGGTTTAAGCAAAGAAATTAAAGAAAAACACATTTAATTAAAGTAAGCCGATTCAGTCAGAGCTTTCCCTTTTTTATCCTCCTGCGTCGCTGCTCTCCCCTGATGAGCTGTTAATCTCAGCCTCCTTTTCCCTTGGTCAGTTTGTACTTCACATTCTAGGCACGGCCAGGTATCTTTATTCTGAAAGTTTTCCATCTGTTCCAACATGTTGGCTTCTCTGCCTCAGCTGGAGTTTGTAGCCCTCTGATGTGTCCAGGCAGATTTAATTTTTCAGTTCCCAGAACTCTTGATTAAAGGTGGACACTGCTAATTAATCCACTTTGCCTCGTGAGCAGCTGATCCCCAACGTCACAGTCAGTGCAGAGTGTCTCCCTTGGTACTACTTCTCATCTCATCTGTCAGAAACAAGCTTTGCCAAATCCTAGCTTTGGAAAATGTTGAGTTTTACTTGGAGACTCTCTGGAGCAGGTCTGTATGTTTTGCCAAGCACTTGATACAAAAAATGGCAATTGTTTGTGCCGTGCCTTCAGACTTTTAGCATTGACCTGGTGTAAAGAAAACATTAAATCCATTCATATTTCAATATGAAAAAAACTAGCTTAGAGCTGACATCCAAGCAAGTAATTTGGAGCTTTGTTATAAATTAAGAACTTGACAACTATTCTGTAATTTGAAATTCTGACTTGGAAATCAATGGTCTGCTCTTCTTTCACTAGGCTTTTACATCCAGTTAGTGACCTTGTGGCAAAAGCCCCTTTTTACAAGAAACACAGTGTGGGAATTGCTGTGAATTCTTATAGAACTTGTACTTTTATGAATGTGATACTCTAGGTACAGTCTGATTGACTTATCTGTGGTCTGAGCTGGACTTATCAGCGCTGAGCATTTGCTGTGCCTGAGATGAGTTCACCACCAGTCCTTAATTCAGGTATCTTATGGTTGTCATCTCAGCTGTTATCTGCTTCTTAAAAAAGCATTGGTATTACACTTCCAACTACTCTGAGCTGTGTGTCTGCAAAGCAGAACACATCTTTCTGTTACTGCATGGGACTGAAGACTCTTCCTTATTAGTCAGTATTTTGCTTATCCTTTGCTTAAAATTAACAGGTTGAGATAGTTCTGCTCCTCTAAACCTGGTAGACTTACTTTACAAGAAAGTCACAGAATGGCCTGAGTAGGAAAGGATCTCCAAAGGGTATCTAGTCTCTAGTCCAACCCCCCTGCAGGTAGCAGGGACATCCTCAACAAGATCACATTGCCCAGAGCCTTGTCCAGTCTCATGTGGAATAGCTCCAGGGATGAGGCCTCAACTCCCTCTCTGGGCAGCTTGTTCCAGTGTTCAACCCCCTTCCTGCTAAAGAACTTTATCCTAACAGCCCGTTTCATCTGCCCTTCTCTACTGTGAAACCACTGGCTCTCATCCTACCACTGCAGGCCTTCATGAACAGTCCCTCTGCAGCCCTCTTGTAGCCCCCCCTTCACAGGTACTAGGAGGTCATTATCAGGTTTCCCGAAAGCCTTCTCTTCTCCAGGCTGAACAACCCCAGCTGCCTCACCCTGTCCTCGTAGCAGAGAGACTCCAGCCCCCTGATCATTGTTGTGAACTCCTCTGGACCTTCTCCAGGGACTGTTTTTTGGCTAGTTTGATGCCAGTTCAATTGCCTTGAAACAAATGTCGCTGTCCATTAAAAGCCAGGGAAACTGGACTTCAGTGTGAATAAAAACAACATGTTAACTGTACTGAAAAAGATTGATGTTTTTAAAGAAGTTTGCAAAAGCATTTGGAGTGTGGAAGAAGCTATCTTTTCCATTATTATGTATTGCACTTGTGTGTTACTGGTCCTTCCTGACTGCTGCGCCTAGTGAGGCAGAAGAATGTACTGAAGGTACTGTATTATCTCACACTGGACTCACACTGGACTATTACACTTCATGACTGCCCTGTCAGCACTAAGACGTATGAAGTAATGACCCTTGGCCTAGAATTTTTGTCACAAAGGCCAGAATTGGAGTTATATGTCAGTCTGGTTTTGTTTTAAATGTGCAGTTAGCAAAGGTGATGCACCAAGAGCTGTCCGGCAGTGGGTTCTGTAAGCTGGCAAGCACTGAGTGTCTCAGCAGCTCAGTCCAGCTCAGCGCTGGTGGCAAAGTCCAGTCAAAAGTTGTTTTATTTGTTTGCCTTCTGGCTGTTTCCGTTGTTTCTACTGGCATTTTTACCTGAGGAAGGGCTGCACACTTAGACAGACACCGATTGAATTGCCAAAATTGAATCATAGAATCATCAAGGTTGGAAAAGACCTTCAAGAAGTCCAACCATCTGGCCTACAGCCCCCAACCCCTAACCCATCTCCTGAACCACTCTGTCTGCCTATTTGTTGAACCCCTCCAGGGATGGTGCCTCCCCTCCACCATCTCCTTGCGCAGCATGTAGAACTCCCCCTTCTTTCTGGAAAGAAGTTTTTCTTAAGATCCAATCTGAACTTCCCCTGGCACAACCTGACCCCATTTCCTCTTGTCCTGTTGCTAGTCCCTAGGGAGAAGAGGCCATTCCCCACCATTGAGCATTGAGGTTTCCCTTTAGCCACCTCATTTCCCAGCTGAACAGCCCCAGTTCTCTCAGCTCCTCCCCATCAGACCTGTTCTCCAGACCCCTAACCAGCACAGTTTCCCTTCTCTGCCTGCTCTTCAGCACCTCCATGTCCTTGCAGTGACCAAAACTGCCCCCAGTACTTGAGGTGGGGCCTCACCAGGGCTGAGTACAGGGGTAGGATCACCTCCTTAATCCTGCTGGGCACACTAGTGCTGATGCAGTCCAGGCGGTTGGCCTTCTTGGCCACCTGCAAACAGGCATGGTCTTGTGCTCTTCTAGAAGTTCTTTCTAGAATGCAAGCACTTTGTAGCATCATTACACTTGCTTCTGCTGCCTCATTATGAATTAGCTTGTAGGTGCTAATAGCTGACTGTGCTGAAGGCACTCGTTATGTGTAAATACACATGGCTAAATGAAATCACTGCTCTCGCTTGCATGCTAATAAATCCATACATTTCATGAATGCAAAAGTTTCAGCCCTGTTTTATGATCCCATTTACATGGGAGCAGAATTTGCTTCATGATGTTTAGAAGTACTTGAAAGGAGTTGTAGAGAGTTGTTGGTCTGTTCTCCCTAGTGGCCAATGATAGGACGAGGGGAAATGGCCTTAAATTGTGCCAGGGGAGGTTCAGGTTGGATGTCAGGAGAAATTTCTTTCCTGAAAGGGTTGCCAGGCACTGGAGCAGCCTGCTCAGGGAGGGGGTTGAGCCCCCATCCTTGGAGGCGTTGAAGAGAAGGGTAGATGTTGCATTTGGGGACAGGGTTTAGTGGTGCTGATAGGGCTGGGAAAAGGTTGGACTCAATGATCCTGAAGGTCTCTTCCTGACAAAACTATGGTTCTAAAACAAATACTGAAATCTCTATCTGTATTTTCCTGTAGACAAAGAACAGAGAACTGGGTGGGATAAAGGGATGAAGGAAGAGCTTGTATGTGTGTGGTTTTGTGTACCTCGTTATGCCATGAAACAAAATCATGTTCCCAAAGGAGTTCAAAAAATGGTTTTCTGTAGGTACATCTAGAAATGTGTGAAGCGGTAAAGGTCTGAAATAAGGGAGATTCATGTTCCTGTATTCATAATTTCTAATAAACATTGGCTGGTCATTTCAAAGTTTCAAGCATAAGGAATTTAATGCTCTTTCCCATCTTTCTTAAACCTGGATCATTGCAGCAGCACTGACTACTCCTGTCTGTGTATCACTCCGTGCTCAGTGCTGTTTACTTTTTTATGTGACCAGTGATGCCTTTCTGTACTTGTGCTCTTCCTTTTATGATAATGATCATTATTCTGAGACTATCAAATCCAGTTGTCAAAACACATCTAGTATCGGGATGAACAGGTGGGGCAGGGTGGGGGAGGGGTGTCTTACTTACTCCTTGTATTTTCTGCTAGTGCCCTCTCCATCAGGACTCCTCTCTGACAGTGTCAGCTCAATGACAAGCTATTCAATTGCAGGTCCTTGTTTGGATCCCCACACTTCACACCTGGGTCACCATTAACCTTGTGGGTTAGAGACCCTGACTGTATTTCAATCAAGAAATTTTAGCTGAAGCATCAGACACAAAGAGAGGGTTTAACAAACCCACTGATGAATCTGCAGGCAGTGAAACAACTGACTCTGTTGGGGGAAGAAAGGCACCAAGACATTAATTTATTCCAACACACATCAAAAAAAAAAAACCAACCCCACAAGATATGGACACAGGCACTTGGAGTTTCATCACACTGCTCCTGAGCTGAGGTAAAATGTCCAGAACATCTTCATTGGAGACACTTTCTGCCTGTCTCTGAAATCATAGTGGTCATCCTACTTCAGCCTCAATCTTCATACATCTTCACGGTTCATAATTTTCAGTCTCTCCAGGTCCAGACGAATCTTTCCACCCATCATAAATTTTCTTCAACATCAGAAGCACTAACATTTTCTCTTAGTGACAGCAACACATCTTGAAACAGTCTGAGATGGAGAAGAGAACAACAAAGTAAGAGTTTCCAAGGGGGGAGAAACTAAACCATAGGAGGTTCCACACCAGTATGAAAAGAAACTTCTTCCCGGTGAGGGTGACAGAGCACTGGAAAGCATTGCCCAGAAAGGTTGTAGAGTCTCCATCTCTGGAGATGTTTAAAACCGGTGTGGACTGTTCCTGTACAGGGGATCCTGCTCTGGCAGGGGGATTGGACTGGATGATATTTCAAGGTCCCTTCCAATCCCTAACATTCTGTGATTCTGTGAGTACCTCTCGTTGACTGGAGTTACAGGTCTATAGGTTTATAGGAAGGCAAAATAAGAAGGGAAATGATGATGTATGCATCCATTGGGTTTGAGCAGTTTCTAATATCTAGGCTCAGTACAAAGATTTGTACTATTTGAGATGAAAATCCTGTGATAGCAGTATCAAGCTATCATCTTGTCTTTGAAACTAATGCTGAAAGAAAAAGACCCCCATGTATTGCTGTTGACTTTCACAAATGTTAACTGACAGCTTTTTATTTTAGGTTTTTTCTTCCCTTCCTTGAAGTTGACTTCCTTCCCTGGTCTGGCCCCAGTCACTTTCTTTTGAAGCTGAGATTTTCCTCAGAGCTTTCCTCCTACTTGATTTCTTCTTTCCATTCAAATTCTAGTCATCTTCCATTAGCAGTCTTCAGGAGACCTGATCTCACTGCTCCTGCTCAAATCATTCTTGTGTGCCACTCCCTTCTCTCGTTTTGCATTTTAGTCTGTTTTAATGATTTACCTCGGCGGCTTCTTTCTATTTCCTTATCTGGTTTCTCTCCAAGTGGTTTTGTCTGACCCTCTTCTTTTTCAAGTAGTTTGAATCTTGTCCATCATATGTAAGTGCCATCAAGCACAGCTCTTTAGAAGAAAGAGAAGTACTGTGTCCAGTTTTGGGCACCAAAGTATCAGAANTAGATTGGATCATCTCTTTCCTGAGAGAGTGGTTGGGCACTGCAACAGGCTGCCCAGGGAGGTGGTGGAGTCAACATCCCTGGAGGTGTTTGCAAAACAAGTACATAGAGCACTTGAGGCCATGTTAGGGAGGTTAGGGAGATGTTGGGATGAGGGCTGGACTTGATGATCCTGGAGGTCCTTTCCAGCCATAATGATTCTATGAGGGAAACCTCTGGCATGCAGTCTCATTCCCTAGCGCTGGCCTTGCTGAATGAGTCCATGTAGCAGTGAGAGCAGAGACCTGACCACTGTAGCCTTGGGTGAAGTCTTCTCAGCTACTCTACAAAGTCATGCCTGCACTTGCTGGTTACCCAGAAAACCTCTAAGGACTTGCCTGCATTGGGTTTGGATGTGAGACTGACATAAAGGCTAATCTGTGACAATTTGCAAATCTTTTGTTCCAACAACAGCTTGGGGCCCCGGAGCATTTCAGAGGAAAAGTCTCCAGCAACGTATGTAAAACCCATTGTCCCCAACAGCTTCCTCAGAGATGTCTGCGTGAATCTGAATAACCCTTCTGTTTCCCTGAACACCCTGAGGTAGAGACCTCTTATGAGAGGTTCATTCCCAATGGTGAACATTTCAGAAACTATCAACCAAATGTTGTCTTGCAGGAAGGAGTGTTTTAGGAAGATGAGGTGAATAATCGAAGCGATATGCAGCTTCCTGCAACTTCCTCCTGAAAATGATACTTTCAAAAATCAGCCCATTTTTGTAGTCCTATAAAACTCTTCAGCCTTCTTGTAGCCCCCTTCAGGTACTGGTAGGTTGCTATCAGGTCCCTCCAGAGCCTTCTCTTTTCCCAGCTGAACAACCCCAGCTCCCTCAGCCTGTCCTCATAGCAGAGGGGCTCCAGCCACCTGATCATTTTTGTGGCCTCCTCTGGACCTGCTCCATCAGGTCTCTGTCCTTCCTTTACTGAGGGCTCCAGAGCTGAATGCAGGACTCCAAGTGAGGTCTCACCAGGGCAGAGCAGAGTGGCAGTTACCTCCATCAGTCTTCTGGCCACACTTCTGATGCAGCCGAGGATGCGATTGGCCTGGACTGCAAGTACATGCTGTCCTGTCCAGCTTCTCATCCACCAGCACCCCAAGGCCTTTTCCTCAGAGTTTCTCTCTATCCTCTCCTCCCCCAGCCTGGATTGATAGTGAGGACTGTTCTGACCCAGGGGCAGGACTCTGTACTTGGCCTTGTTGAGCCCAAAGAGGTTCACCTAGACAGCTCTCCAGCTTGTCTAGGTCCTTCTGGATGAGCTCCTGTCCCTGCAGCTTATTGACAGTGCCACTCCTTTGGTGAATCCATGTGTTGGTTAATGACCTTTCTTCATGCAGTACATGAGCACTGCCTGACAGTTATAAATACATGTGAGGACATAGATCTCAGCTCAGCTCTGGGTGTGACCTGTAGCCTGAGGGGGCTTTAATTTACAGGTAATGTGACAGCTTTTTCTCTATTTCCAACTCTGTCATGATTGTCAGGTGCTGAGGTTTCAATTTTAAGGAACAGCCAGTGGACAGTCAGTCACAGCACAGCGTGTAATGGTTATACTCACAATATTCCTGGAGCATAAGCTAACAATGACACTCACTAGTCACCGTGATTGTAGATCAAATCATTGATTCTCCTGCTCTGTTAGCGAGTTCCAACAAATCCTGCCTGGTTTCTCCTTGTGGCTGAATTGGCCATTATCCAGTGTTGGCTGAAGAGTTCGATTGTATTAATTGGTGTGGATGACACCCAGAGTTTAACATGGGACTACTGATTGTTCTCTTGGATTGCCCTTATTTGTACTGACACGTGGGTGATGGTTCAAGAATTTCAAGGTTCTAAAGAACCTGTCTTTGTGTTTAGGGGGGAAAAAAAGGAAAAAAACCCACTCCATTCCTCGAGTCACCTTTTTTTTAGAGACACTTGTACAAGGGAAATGGTATCAAAGCCTACAGAATTGCTCTTATTTTCTATTGCTAAGACATCTGGACTCAGCTGGAGCTGTGCTGCAACATCTCTCACCCTGGTTCCATTCTAAAGCTGTGATTCAGCCAAATACATTTTTCCACGCAGCATCACACTTAAGGTGTAAGAAATGCTGGGCACTAACCCCCTTTTGTCTGCATTGATGTCCTTGGAAAATATGCATTTCATGAATAGAAACGTAATTATTCCCAAGAGCACAAGTATTTCTTACTAGTGCTGGCTGAGCTACCTATTGAAAGTACTGGTTTTGCTAGTAATTTCTTTAAAGTTCATTCTTCCCACTACCTTGCATTATTTATGAAATAAAAATCCCTTGTGTTACCACTAAGTGACCAGACAAATGGAGAAAACATCTTGGATCTTCACTTTTATTGGTTGAATTGTGCTCCTGGAAAGTGAAAATCCCAACTTCTCTGTGTCGTGTGCTTACTAAAAGCCACGGACGGATACTGTAATGAACAAGAGATTTTGCTCCTGCAGTCTTTTTCACCCTTCTAAGAGGCCTAGGTAGGGTTTATCTCCACCACTCCACCATCACTGGAAACACAACCATGTAACAGTGGGATAACGAGACATCTACCACCACGTTTCCTCCTTTGAAAATCAAAGCAATAGAGGAATTTGTTCTCTTCCTGTTTGTTTTTTCTCCCTTCTGTCTCCATGCTTTTTCTTTTTGTCTTGGGATTTCCATCAACCCCAAGATGTTTCCCTCCTCTGTTTTCCTTGCCTGTGTTTTTATTTCCTAATGCTTTTCTTCAAGAGGAATGTAGTTTCCGAATGTAGACCACAGTGGACTCTGATGATTGTTCCTCCAAAATCTGGGACTCTGCTGCAGCGTTCTCCTTTGTTCTCTCTGCTTTGCAGCTGAGTTATGGCCTTTAAATCTTCTCAGTTTATGGGTGGGTTTTTTTTCTTCTGAAATACCTTTTAGAAGCTTTATTATAAAAAATATTGAATATCACAGAATCATAGAAATTTAGGGATTGGAAGGGACCTTGGAAGATCATCCAGCCTGACCCCCCTGCCAAAGCAGGATGCCCTAGATCAGGTCACACAGGAACATGTCCAGGCAGATTTTGAAAGTCTGCAGAGCAGAGAGTTCACAGCCTCTCAGGGCAGCCTATGCCAGGGCTCTGTCACCATCACAGTGAAGAAGTTGCTCTTTATGTGGGACCTTTTCTGCTCCAGCTTGTACTCACTGCCCGTTGTCCTATCACTGGACACCCCTGAGCAGCGCCTGGCTCCATCTTCCTGACACTCACCCTTTCCATATTTATGAACATTAACAGGATTACCCCTCAGTCTTCTCTTCTCCAGCTAAAGACACCCAGCTCCCTCAGCCTCTCCTCATCAGGGAGATTATCCACTCTCTTCATCATCCTTGTGGCTCTGTGCTGGGCTCTTTCCAGCAGTTCCTCATTCTAAAACTGAGAGGTCCAGAACTGGACACAATATTCCAGGTGTGGTTTCAACAGGGCAGAGTAGAGGGGGAGGAGAACCTCTCAACCTACTGTGCTCTCTTTCTCGACTCAGAGCTGTGCCATCACGCCTTTAGCCCTCCGTGTTGTCTCCCTCCTCTCTGCATTTCTCCTTCCAATTAGGAAGCACAAAGGGTCAGGCCCACATACAGCTGCTAACAGCATTTGTGCAAGATACTCAGTGACTGTTTTAATGGAAGTCAGGTGTCTTCAGATCAGTTTGTGATCTTCCTAGCATGATAGCAGAGCAGAGCAACTGAGGCTATCAGCAAGCCTGTCCCCACCACTCTTTCTATTTTTTTGAGTTTATGCTACTAAAACTGAGGGGGAGATAGGGAAAAATACATAAATAGAAACAAAATGTTTGCAGTCTTCCTCTATCTGAGGACTTTTCCCATGATGTTGGTGTACAAAGAACACAGTCATCTAGCCCTGGTGGAGAGGCAGGTTTGTAATCTGTAAAGGAAAAAAGGTGCTCCTACAAAGTCTATGTCATCATGGGATGAGGTTGCTAGAAGAAACTGGTGTGAAGAGCATAGAGCTGATGGGTGACAGCCTTGAAAAACAGTGATGATGCTGAAAACATTGCTGGAAATAACAGGTACTGTGCCATGCCCGTTGAATCCTGGATAACCTGTTAAAGTGTTTCACTCTTTTCCCATTGGTGAAACGCATAGGAAGTGGGTTTTTTCCACCCAGTATTTTCGTATGTGATTCACCAACCTGTTAACATAATCCTAGCAAACAACTTGTTTCTGTGCCAGTTTCCCCCAGCTGCCATCTGTCTGAGTATTCTCAAATGCTGCCAAAAAGAGCAAGAAATAGGGCTGGGGTTAGGGACTCGGGGTTAGGGGTAGGGACATAGGGTTAGGGATGGGGACATGGGTCTAGAAACACAGACATAGGGATGGGACATAGGGGTGTGGGAATAGGGGAGATAGGGACGTGCGCTGCAGGATAGAGACATGGGCTAGAGATAGGGACATGGGACTGGGGACATGGGGGAAGGTACATGGGGATGGAGACAGATATAAGCTGACAGTGACTGGGGACAGGGATATGGGGCTGGTGGACAGGGACATGGCTAGCGGACAGTAGGCATGGGTTTGGGGACATATATTAGTTATTCACTTGGTTCTTGTGGAACATCTTGTGAGCAAAAGAAAGGTCAGGACATGAGTAGATCCTGCTGCATTAGGAAGTGCATTACCTTGATTTGGCTGTTAGACAGTTGAAAGTTGAAATGCTTAATAAGGGATCTTGGCACTTAATTGCTCACAATTAGCCATCTGGGCTTCCTACCCCAAAACTACAGTTGACACTAATGGGGTGTCCTGGTTGCTGGAGTCAGCACAGGACAGGCTAGACTGAGCCTGCAGAATATTAACTGTTCCTGTGCTGGAGAGGCACTGGTGAACTCCTTCAGCCCAAGGCGGGGCTGAGGCGCTGAGGATGCAGAAGATTCAGAGTCAACAAAACTGGAGTTTAAAGGCAATACAGTAACAGGAATGCTGTCTGCAACACTGATTCTTTATTTTGTACACACGTCATAAATGCTGTCACTGCATTTGACAGAAAACTCAACCTGTTTCCAACTGAAAAGTGCAGCATGTTGGTTTGTGTTTGGGGAAGTTAGGAAAAATTTGCTACATCTTAACATTACCCATTTCATGTGTTCTCTTATTGTTGCAGCAGATTATGGGGAGTGCTGAAGCACATACGCAATGGTGTCTCGTCTTCTCTTATTTCCTTGTCTTTACATAGGGAATGGAATAGCAGGGAAGTCAGGAGGAAAAAAAAGAAAATGTACAGCTTCACGTAGGAGTTCTCTGTGGTTCTGATTCTGTCAGCCTTTATTCCACAGACAGTCTGTGGCTCAATTGAATTTCAGGTTTTTTTTCTTTTGCTTTAATAGCTCAGCCTGAAATTGAAGAATTAAGTATATGGCTACCTATGAATTATGGCTTCTCCCAGTTACTTAAATTGACAGACAGCTACACCTTTAATATTAAGGTGAGGGAATGGTTTAACAGCTTTAAGCAGAATCACAAACTTCTCTTCCTCTCATGAAATTAATTTACAGCATCTAGTTTGTTCGGAGGTTTTTTAATTGGCACGTGGTAGCTGGTAGTCTCATGCTGAAGACCTGCTGATGGATGATGACAATTTGGCAGTAATTTAAAAAACCCAAGCCAGTCATAACAGTACTGCTAAAATCACACTTGCAAAGCTGACTAGATTTTGTTTTTAACAAGTTTTGACTTGCATTTAATTGTTTTGATGAAATTCTCAATTTATTTGTGTTTTAGCACAGCTAATGAAATTGTAAACACTTGCATTGCAGGAAGGCTTGGTGCTCTCGATGGATTTTTCAGAGTGTAAAAGCTACAGGCTTGATTTTAGAACATTATTCTTGGCTGTGTCTTACCGGTACAGATGGTTCTGTTTGTGGTACCACAGCATGGTTCTTCAGATGGAGCATTTGACACTCATGCAGGATCTGCAGGCTTGACCACGCTCAGTCCTGATCAGCTACATGAAAGGAAATTTCTTTTTAACTGCAGCTTATCCTATAAAAGAGGCTTCATACTGCTGTGTTACCATTTCTCAGATCAGCTTATTAGTCTGGATTCCATTTGAGTTTTGAGACAAAGTCTAGTCCTAAAATGCTTTGGCTTTTCACTTAAGTTGGGCTTTGTCTGCAAGTCTTGTTTTGATATAACTGTATTTATTATCACTGAAATGGTAAGAAAAAGCTCAAGCTATTTGTTTTTTTGATCTTATGTTCAATAGTTAATTTCATTGCTCATCTTTTCCCTTCTCCTCTTCTACATTCATGATATGGATGAAGGATGGGAAATGGCTTGTGGATGTTGACTGGGTAGTAGCAGGTTCCCCTGTATCGCTACAGGAGTTTTCAGACACGTTATGCAGTAGACTATATATGTATGTTTTTCTACATTCTACTTAACTGATGTTTCTTTCCAGGTTCAGGCCTTTAGTTTTGGAAGTGAAATCATCTTGCATCAAGGTTTTTCTCTTCAGGAAAGATTCATGTAGCTTTCAACATCTGACACATCAATGGCTGTTACACAGGACCTGAGTCCTGGCTCTAGTTTATACAATAATGGTCACACAACTATTACCCCGATCACAGGAACTGTGGTACTTGCTTGTGAGTGCACACAGGCATGCAGCCACACTGGCTGACTCTAGAAGAACTGATTTGTAGTTTAAACAAGCCTCAGGAGGATGGGAACTTCCTCTGCAGCTTTTCATTGCCATGAGAGATCCTCAAGATTAGCCATCATAAGGTCTCTGTGCTGCAGAGGTATTTTAAAAGGTCACTTGGGGAAAAAAATCCTCCTTTTTCTCTGAGAGTGTTTACAAATATCCTGTAAGCTGTTTCCCAGTTAAAGGGCTGATAGTGACTCGGTCAGGGTCTAGTTGTTCCAATAAGATAATTGTGCAATCATATTCTGTGTTCCACTGTGAGTGTATTTCCTATCTTAGTAGAGACTGTCTTGAGGTAACCCCTTACCCTTTTTACATGCAGCAGCTGGGTATCCCTTTCTATAACCCCATACTGCCCTTGGCATAAGGGAGACATTCTTTTACTGGCTTCTCCTTCTCTGGGGAGTAGCAATTTCTGTTTCCCCTGCTACATAGACCTGGTGAAAGATGATCCATTTTCTCTCTGTCTCTCAGAAGGATTTGGTTTTATGGCTGTAGCAGCAGTCACGGTGGTTTCATGTCAAGAGAGGGAAAACATGATGAGGAGGTCCTGGCCTGGCAAGGACTGGACTTTATCAGCAGTTTGCAGGTTGAGGTTTTTTTTTTCATTCACTTGCCTTTTAACCCTCTGCTTACTCTCTGGTAATAAAACTTAACAAGTATCTTTCTTTACTCTATTTTCCTTGGTTTTCTGTTTCAACTACCATGAGAAATCCAAACCAGCACAAAATAAGCAAACCAGGATAGAGACAGAGGTCTTGCTTTTCATATTAAGGGTACACTTGACAATTCAACCCTACAGCTGTTTTTTCATATCTTTATTTACCTGCTTTGTTTTTTCTTTGAAGATTCACAAAATGCCACAGCCGGTGCCTGCCTGGCCCTTTAAATCCTTAATGATAGACAAGACAGGGAAATCTAATCCATTGGGTTTTGCAGTTTCATTTATTTTTGTAGCAACAAAACCAAAAATGAGATGGATTTGACTCCTAACGACTTCTTAGGGTAATATTGTTCTTAACAGCTCTACTAAACAAGAACACCTAAGGTATCTGTTAAGGAACACGAGAGATGTTCTTCATATTCCTTCAGTACAACTGCAATTCAGTGTGTATTTAGAAATCATCTCCTTATCGCTCCAGCTGTGTTTGTAAACCTGTGTTCTTCTCTGGTTTCTCTTCTTCCCTGAACACTTGTAAATGAGGGATGAGCAGCTTCAGCACTGCAGTATGCTTTGAACAGTAATGTTCAGAAAAAAACTCTATGTCTTATAAAAGACTTCAGGCTTGAAGTCAGCTTCCTGAGGCAGTACTGCTAAGGCTGGTGTGAGCTTTCTCTGCCCAGTTAAGCCATCACCTCTAAATTCTTGTTATCTCTCTTGTTTCCATTATAATTTACTCAATTATCAAGGCATACTTTCTTTAAATTCCTTGTGTCTGTTTTGTTTGAGGGTTTGGAGGGAGAAGGGGTAAAGTGTGAAGCAATCCCTGATCCATTTAGTGTCTCGATATGTGCATAGGTACCTCCCATACAAGCATTAGGCTGTGGCAAAGTAAATCTTTTTCTAAGGAGACAGTTACCTCAAGCCTCATTAATAAACATGATGGAAAAAATGCATGTTAGATTCAAAAGTCAGTTTGAAAGTTAGTCAAAGATTTTTCATGATGTTTACTGAGGCAGCCTTTCTTCCATGGTGTGACAGGAAGGATACTTAAAGGTACAACTCTAAAAACATGAAATGAACAATATAAGAGGAAAATTTTGGCTTCAAACTGGAAAATTTTACCCATTCAGTCTGTTTTAGAGATGATAATACAAAAAGTTTTCTGACTCTCCAGCTGCTGAGAGCCCTTATTTCTAAAAGTTAGCCTTATTTATGAAAGTGTTGCCTCATCAGAAGTTATAGGCTACAGCAAAACAACCAGAAGAGTTAAATCACTACAGTGCTGTTAATTGAAGATGCTTTGCTTCAAAATCTGAACTTCTAGAGTAAGAAATGAACAAAAAAAGCCAGACCAACACATTCTGGTTTTGCTGGGGTTTTTTAAATATTTCTGCATAGACTTTAATCTATTGACTCTTCCTCTGTAGGACCTTTTCCGTCATTCCATCAGTGTATTGAAGACATGTATCTGATGTTTTCTGCTGAGCTGTATTTTCTCCATGATATTATAACATTCTAACATAAAGATGACAAAGAACATTGTTTTCTCTTTCAAATGTAAATCTACATGAATGAGAAATATTAGCTCCAGTAGTCAAATCGGAACAGATGCAGCCTGCGAGGTATCACTTGGGAAAATAAGTAGAACCGCTCTAGGGCACAAAACATCAGCCAGCAAGGTTTGTTGTTTATGGAAAGGAAGGAGATGAGGAGAATTTCTCAGGAAGAGAGTTTTCTTCACAGTGAAGAAAAACTGATAGCCTCAAACTATCCCCAGTTTGTTCGAAACTTGGGTCAATAGTAAAACTTTCCCACTGTCAAATGTAAAGACCATTGGCAGCTCTGGCTTTCTTTGGGAAAGAAGCTACATCAGCACTTGCATTGGTTGATCTTTGTTATAAATCGATATTTCAGTATACATAAGTATACATAAGTATACTTATGTAAGTATACATAAGTATACAGTATATACATAAGTATACAGTATACATAAGTATACTGAAATATCAATACAATTTTAACTTTCAAGAAGAGAATCCTTCGAAGTGAGTTGTACCTTTAAAATACAAATAAGTGAGGGATCCGTAACTTAAAGTTGATAACAAGTAAGAAATGGAGTTTAAATGCTAAGTCTCTACCTAGTAGTCCCTATAAATGGTTTCTCTCCTACAAAGTCCGGTGTTGTCAGATAGGAGTTAGAGTCATTCATTATAGAATGTCAGCTTTAATTGTAATTAATGTTTTGTCACACTGCTGCGCATTCTTGGATGCATAAATCACTGCTTATGTTCAAATTTATCTTCCTCTGTTGAGTTGTCATAAACATAACTATTATTTTGGTGTCAATTAGAAATTGCATAAAGCATAACCTCTCATCTCACATTAAATCTTTTCCCCCAAGCCTAAAATGTAATGGAAACCACACAGCTTTCTCAATGCTTCTTACGTTCTGCAGCAGACATCGATTTTTCTTGCTGAACTCTCATAAAACTGGGTGGCTTTTTCCTTTGTTGATGGATCGCGCTCCGAGTTTCATAAAGATTGCATTGCTGGTGTTTCTAAATCCCATTACTAGAAACCAAAACAAGAAGGAAAGGGGGTTCTGTCAGCTATTCACATGCGTACCTTGTGTTTGGGTGCAATGCTCTGTTCTAGATGGGGATCTGCATGTGTTTAATTTGGATACTTGTGCTATGTACTTTCAAAGGGCTAAGAAATGGGGTTTTTAACTCTTCCCACAACATGGTAAGTCATTTGGTTCACTGTCATCTCCTAGTGCTATTACCTCTCTTCTACCCGTGTTCTCTAGCAGCCTGTGTGTGGTTATATGGACGTATCATATTTTCTGATAAATGCAGACTAGGACAGAAGTTTATAAACTACAATAACATTTAGGGATCTGCCAATTTTAGAATATTGCAAAAATCACAACAGTTGAAGCGATACATTTTTAAACAATACAAAATTAGCAACATATAGCTAATTACAGTAATGGTGTCTCTGCTGGTTTTGAAACAAAGCAGAACTAAAACGTCAATCTCAAGTAAAGATTTCCTGAACGTTCTTGCTATGGAAGCACATTTAGAATTCCTAGAAAATCTAAATGTAGAGCCAGAAGACAGTTCATTAAATAGATATTTTATCTGATCTATAGTAGCTGATTAGAACCTTTTCAGTCACTGCTGTGCTAGAAATTCTAGTTGGAGAAGGTTGGTTTGTGTTGGACTTGGATAAGGCACAGATCAATGTTAAGTTGTATGGCTTTGCTTTGTTTTCAAGTAGTGAGATACTGAAGATTGGGAGTTTTGCATTGAAAATGGGTTCAGCAGTGGGCTTGTTAGAGCTTTGTCAATGATTGGACTCAATAAACTTAAAGGTCGTTTCCAACCTGAATGATTCTACTGTTCTCTGAGTTGCAGAGAACATCTTTGGCATCAGCAAGTAGTGGTTTGGGAAGCAGTACTTGTATAGCATCTCTAATTTTGTGGCAAAACCTGGTGTTTAAAAGAGATAAACTAGCCTGGGCACTTTTCAGTATCAGTTCTGGAAGTTACTCACTGATGAAACAAAATTGAGAATCACAGAATTATTTAGGCTGGAAAACCCCTCTGAGTTCATCCATCCCAGCCCATGACCTAACATCACCACAGCAGCCAGACCAGGGCACTAAGGGCCACAGTCAGTCTGTCCTTCAACACCTCCCAGGATGAGGATTCCATCATCTCCATTCCAGTGTCTGATCACACTTTCTGTGAGGAAGTGCTTCTTAACATCCAACCTGACCCTCCTCTGGCACAGATTCAGGCCCTGCCCTCTCGTCCTGTCACTAGTTGCCTGGGAGGAGAGCCTGATCCCCACCTGACTACAATCTCCCTGCAGGTAGTTATAGAGACTACCCTGCAGGTAGTTATAGACTACCAGAGCCTGTATCATTTACTAAGTGAAGTGTAATCAGAGAGAATATATTAAAAAATAATGAACAGTAGAAGGTTTGCATCTAACCCGGAGTGCTTTGGAGAGACTGTACTTTATTTCCAGTTCTTAAATCCGGTATTTACTGGTATGTTGCCCTCCTCTGGACCTTGCAGTTATTCGAGGTAAACTCTGTAGGAAGAAGGCTCCTTAGTGAGAAACAGGATAGGTTGAAGTTTTGAGCTTCACCACTGCTGTTTCATTCTGACGGCTGAAGTTCTCTGTTGGTACTTAGGTTGTGCTATGCTGTATGGTGTTTTATTATAAAGACAATAGATTACCCATTCAGCTAGAACAGCTAGAATTGGGTTTGCATATTATAATCCTGTCCACAAGGTAGCTCAGTCTTTCTGCTTGATTTTTGGTGAGTTTTTTTTATTTTCTGGTGTCTTGGTTTTGGATTGGAGACTAGGTTGTGTGTCTCCTCTCTTAAGTCAAAAGCCAAATTCTTTAATCAAGCTTTGTCTGTTTTTCTCCTCTGTTCATTTTGGACTTCGTTTCAGTCTAACTAATGATTCAAAATGACCGTTCAGTACCTTTGCATTTGTTTGAAGTTTTTGTGATGAAATCTGGTTGCTTTCACATTGCCTTAATTATTGGTGCCTTAGATTTGATGAGCAGCTCCCTGAAACCTTGTATGTGTCCAACTCCTCATCAGTGAGGTGGGAGGAAAACACTGTCATCCTCTTTGCATCCCGCTGAGGCCAGGTGTTCTACAGTATCATGTAAATAGTGCAATTAGTGCCAATGATGATTTAAAAAGAAACACTAGAACTTGCAGAAGCGCTGTGTGTCACCCATATGTATTGTGCTTTACTACTTTAGCTGCCCTTTTTTGGGGTGTCTCATCACTTTCAATGCTGACTACTGCAGGGCTTCAAGCTGATGTTGGCATCCACCAGGTTACATGTGTGAAGAGACCATGGTTAATAGTGCAGAAACAGGAATTCAGGTCAGATTGCATTTAGTCACCTGTGTGACCTAACTGTATTTTACATATTTAAAGGGCATTATAGGACACAGGGAAACTGGGGTTATGGTTGAATATGTGTGTCCATATATGCATCAGTTTAAGAATTAGAGAGAGCTGTAGAGAGAGTATTAAAAGAATGGTCAGTCTCCGGGATATCCACTTCAACACAAAACTTGACTATATTTATTCATTGACCACACACTCCATAGTGAGGCCTTGCTGTCAGTGTGCAAAATCTCATGCTTATCCCATTCTTTATCTTCTAAATCCTGTTACTGGGTCACTAGTTACATGTTTTTCTCTGACACCTGAGCACAGGTCATAGCTTCTCTCTTTGCATATTAGATTCCTCAGATGCTTAAATAAAATGCTGCTATATAGTACTGGCTATCCTGGGAAACGTTATTGGCGGCAGTATTTTGGCATGCTTACACTGGAGTCCAAAGAAGGTTGATACTGATTACATCCTGATTAGTGTGCCTAAAATTTGAGTTGCTCTACTTGGGCTAGGTGTCTGCAGAAGAGACAACAGGGAAAGAAAGATGAGATGGATTATCTTTCATCGGTTCTGTGTGGCAGAAACTCAGACAGCCACGCCTCAGTAAGCCAGAAGCTAAAGAGAAAGAGCTCTCTTCCACATGCCAAGAGTTTTTCAAAGTGATGGAAAGAGATACCTGGCTGTTGCATATCACATGCAAAAAGAGTCGGGGTCATCCCATGACACTTGTGCTTCTGCAGTGGTCTTGGTATTTAGGTCTCAGTCCTCTGGTGACCTCCTTACACTGCCAGAGAGCTCTTCTCTAGCCAGCAATATTGTAGATAAGGAGCTTAAGGACAGAATTTAGGGCTGATATTGGTAGAGGTAGGGTCAATGCTTGGCCCCTATGATACTGAAGGTTGTTTCCAACCTAAATGATTCTGTGGTTCTATAAGCATGCCATGTTAGGTGGTGTTTAAGCAGTGCACCCTTCAACTTTTGCATGTGCCAGACTATATACAAGCTGCTAAAAGAGTACTTTTCATCTGGCACCACATCAAGTATGGCAGTGCAAGCGCTGGTCCTGCTTGGGGCAGTTAAATGCCACTTCTGTGCAGCAGCAGTCCAGTCTTACCCCAGCTGTTCAGAAAGCTTCAAAATCTTTGACACTGGGATTCCCTGCATGCTGTTGATCTCACAGTTCATGTCTTACTTCCTACTTGAGGCAGAAAATTTTGCTGCTTCTCCAAGTGTATGCTGAGAATGTAAGTACCTGAAAAAAATATTACTTGTTCTTCATGTCTACCTCATGAGGAAACAGTGGCAAATTCTAACCAAAACAGACTAAGTTGTTTGTGGTGATGTTTGCATTATTCATGTTTGTGGCAGGAGTACAGATAAGATGATCATAGAATCCTATAATGACCTGGATTGAAAGAGACCTTCAAAGACCATCTAGTCCAACCCACCTGCAGTCAGCAGGGGCAGCCTCAACTAGATCAGGTTGCCCAGGGCCTTGTCCAGCTTCACGTGGAATAGCTGCAGGGATGGGGACTCAACTCCCTCTCTGGGCAACCTGTTCCAGTGTTCAACCCCCCTCCTGCTCAAGAACTTCTTCCTGACAGCCCATTTCAACCTGCACTTCTCTAATGTGAAATCATTGTCCCTTGTCCTATCAATCCAGGCCTTCGTAAACAGTCCATCTATTGCCTTATTGTAGGCCCCTTCACAGGTCCTGGAAGGTCACTATCAGGTCCTCCCCCAGATCCTTCTGTTCTCTAGGCTGAACAATCCCAGCTCCCTCAGTCTGTCATATTCTATGTGAACTGTTATCTCACCTTGAAGGAAGACTGCTTCTGTTGGTATCTCAGATCTCTCACTAGGCTCATGGTCAGGTGTAGTTGGCTAAATGTTTCCTTAGATTCTTCTATTCTTAATTTAATGGAAATTAGCACTTTTGGCCAGTTCTATCAGTAATTACAATTCTGAGGTGCAGATGCTCAAGAAAATCTGAAGAACCAAAAGAGAGTATCCTTCCCTTTGTATGAACTGACACATTGACTTTAAAGAAGAGTTAAGTACCTTTATTATTGATCTTACCTCTGCTTCATAGCATGATCCCCCACAGAACAATAATGCAAAAAGCAGTTGAACAGTGGAGTTTCTTTTGTATTAATATTTAATTTGATACCAAAAGCACTTAAAGGAGCTAGAGATAGGAGTCTTCTATTAGAAACTGCTTCTTCATTGCACTGAGCAATTACTACCCAAGTAAATGAAACCAAGAAGTTTGTTCTAGTGTCATTAGGATTTAAAGATTGTTCTGCTGGGAAAGCTTTTGTTTCAGTTTCTCTTCTTAAGTCCTGTATCTTCAGAGTCAATCAAAAAATAAGTTCCTTGATGGTAGATGCAGGGGTACAAATGAAGGCTAATAAACTAATACCGAAAGAGTTAGGGTAGTACTGATAAATGGGAATGCTTTGGGGAGCATTCTGCAGCTCTTAGCTGTGCAGGAACTGTACAATGTTCTAAATAAAATAATGAAATCAATGAAACATCAAGTATTAATGTTGTGTGTTCCCAGAAAATGAACAAGAGCTAACAGAAAGTCGGTATACTGCTCCCATCCCAGAGAATGATGAGCATACACAAGGTTGTTGTAAAATTTGGGCCGTTTGCAAGCGAAGCCTTGCCCCAGCTTTACCTGCTCCTCTAGGAGCATGTGGGGAGGCAGTGCTTAAAGGGTTATGTCTGGATTTGAACTTTCTTTTCACAAAATCACAGAACAATTCAGTTTAGAAAAGACCCTTGGTATCATCGAGTCCAACCATCAACCCTACTCTACAATGTTCATCCCTAAACCAGATCCCCCCAACACCATATCTAAATGACCTTTAAGCAACCCCAGGGATGGAGACTCAACCCCCTGCCTGGGCAGCCTGTACCAAGGTCTGACTACTCTTTCTGTGAAAAGTCTTTCCTAATGTACAGCATAAACCCCCTGGAACAGGTTTGTTAGCGTCTGGACAAACACATAACCACTGGGATGGTTATATGAGGTGCTTTATTGAGACGCCGGGAACCAGGGGTATCCACCCAAATCTGATTCCNCAGATGAAACAAGAAGCCCTCTTTATTCTGTCCTTCTCATCCCTTTGCCCCTTAGACTAACCCAGCATTCTCTTATCTTCACTTGGCTGTCTCTGGCTTAGCTCAAGCCCAGGTGTTACCCAGGCAGGGCCCCACAGTACATTCTTTTCTATATCTATTAGCTATACAGCGCTAGTTTCTGCTGCTAAAGCTACAACATTCTAACATACATGTAAAGGCCCTCTACTAATTTACAATCGCTTTTATTCATAAAATTTTTCCTTTTCCAACAGGTTGAGGGCCCTTCCCTCTTGTCCTATCACTAACTGCTTGTGAGAAGAGACAAGTGCCCACCTCTCTACAGTGTCCTTTCAAGTAGTTGTATTTGTGGTCTCCCCTCTACCCCTACCCCAGCTCTAAGAACTTTTTCTCCATCTTTCAAATATTTTTTTTAAAGTTCAAAACTTCCTGGAATATTTTTAACACCAAACTTTGAGGCTGGAGTCAACCAGATGCTCATTTTTAAGTGAAATCATTGGTCTCCTTGGTGTTCTGCTATCCAGTCTTTGATGCATGCCCTCATGCTATATAGAACATTACTTTGGCCATTAGCAGATCATTAGTAGAGTCCTTACATGAACTTCCAGCCATATAATTTGGGTGTGCTCTTCTAGAGTAGCACTATCACGATCAATAAAGTAGCACCTTTTGAGTCCATCTGAGAATCTGTTTTTTCACTCCAGTTCTTATGCAGACAGATAGGCTTCTATACAGCTGGAAGAGTGTTTCATGCTGACATCTTACTTCTCTGGAATTTTAAGGAGGCAGTTTTTATGTTTTCAATTGTCTTTTAATAAGTTTCAGTGTGTTGCAGCGGGTGGGATGATGGTGTGGGTGCTTTATATACTGGTCTTGGCAGTAATACTTTGCAGCAGTGCTTTAAGTGTCTCATGGTGTTATTGATTGGCATCCCATTAGTTTTAAATATTGATAAGGAATTATTCATTTACTTAGCACATAATTTCTGTCACTTCATTTTAGCTATGGAAGGAACCAATCTATTAACTCCAGCCACAATATTTATGGAGAAAATCCTTCAGCTTTAAAATTAAAAATAATTAGCTGTTGTCACAGCACTAATTATTGTACATACAGTATCAGCAGGGCTATAATCTATCTGTCCAATATGTGTTCGACTCCAATTGCATTAATCATAAGTTGCCTAAATGTTAGCAAATGACTCTACAAAGTGCTAGCAATAGCAATTCTCGCAGTCTAGAAATAATGAAGATGTAAATCACTTCTAAGCATCATTGCCATAATACTCATATGACAGGTTATGAAACTGCTGCATCTGTTTTTATACTAATATTTAAAATAGATACTGTGTGATGGCAGCACCCTGTAGTACATTGGTTTGTTTCGCATGTCAGTGTCAACCAAACGAGTGAATTTATATTCACTTTTTCCCACTAGTCCTGGCTGTCAATACTGGTCAAGTATACGCTGAATTCCAATAACATGTTAGCAGGCATGCTTGAAGCAGAATCCATCCCATTCAATTGTATAGGTGAGATGTAATAGGTTTAAGGTTTTAGTGTGAATATTATGTTTTAGTGTGAATATTATGTTTTCACTTAATTGGGGTTTACACACTTCAGTGCAAATATGCATTTTCTTGCTTGTGTTTGTTTATATAATGCAATTTGCAGGACTCTTATTCTGCTTTCTTAGTGTTCAAATCTGTGTTCCTTTGCATTTCAGCAGCCCTGGTTACAAAAGCAGATTCTCCTGGAAGCTTTAATGTCAGGAAGGGCCTGAGTTGTTTAATAAGGAGACTACCAGCTCAAGGACTCCATCCATGCTTTTTTCATGTGTGGAAAATGCACACCCGTTTTCTTGGCATGCACATTTAATTTTGGAAGCTTCTGACTATCCCTGCAGTGCTAAACCTGAGCAGCCACACCAGGCATTGAGTGATGGTACCTGTGGGACTGAGGCGGGAAGAATGAAGGTCAGCTAGTTTGTGTAACTCCTGAGCTGTATTTCTTGGGTTTTCTTTTCCCCCAAACAAAATTTGTATGTTCAATTACCGATCTGGGCTAAAAATTCCTCTACGGTACTTAGGAAAAATTCAGAAAATGAATGCTCTTCCAAGATGAATTAACAGTGTGGGAATATTTAGGTAAAGTCTTCAAGCTCTTCCAAAATGAACTCACTGCTGGGTTTGGGATTTGGGGAGATTGTACATTGCAGTTTGTTTTCTTAAGTGTGGCTGTACTCAGAAGGACGAGAGTTTGTCCCCAGTTTCCATTTGTCTTAGGATTATCAACCAATGGATCGCTACCACCATGCCCAAGAATCTCAGGAGAAGGGGACTGTAAAAATGTTTTTCTAAGCAAAATGGCTAAAAGGAAAGCAGGATAATAATGAGGAGCTGCTTTTTTCAGCTGCTCTCTGAAGTGTGCCAGTCTCGTTGCTACGATAATAGAGAACGTGAGCACAGCCCATCAGGACCATGTGACAGGAACACTGAAAAGCTGTGATGTGACTGTACACAGTGGAATAAAGGAAATCCACTTTGATCTACCATTTTTGATGTTTTATAATTGCACTTATTATCAGGTCCTTTACTCTCTTCTTATTTGACACGAGATCCATTATCGATGACAGCGTGAATGTGAACATGGGCTTGATTTGAAAAAACTACTTAGGATGAGGTAATGGGGAGGAAAAGAGCTTTTTGTTCAAAACTGTTCAGAGAAAAAAAAATAGCAATCATTTATGTTAGTTCCATCACCTAGTGCCTCCCCAGCAACGCTCCCCTCAATGCGTAGTGTTGTTTATGTGCTGCATTTGAGGCCAGCCTGTTTAATTAGCTCCCTAATGAAATATTGTATTACAAAATGGAAATTTATCATTTGCTTTTATGCCTTTGTTCAGCGACAAACTAGGGCAGGTCACGGTGTCCAGCCTGAAGTAGACGCCGGGCTGCACTTGAACAGAATCTATTTAATTTATTTTTTTTCTTACAAAAAAAATAAAAAAACCAACCCATGCTGTCTATTGAACAATTTCAGACAAAGGGATGAAGTGCTGTCCTTTTAGCTTTTCATGCTGGCTCTTATCTCTCCTGTGTGAGATGAGAGGAAGTACTGCTTCACAAAGAGGCAGATTACCAGCTATCTTAACTTTTATTGGGCTATATAGTGGAAATTAGTCTGTCGTTATAGCATCAACCCTGTGTGGATACAGAGTCCACCAAGTATTTCTCTCCTATGTGAAGAAAAAGTGGTGAATCGGTTATTTGCTGCTTTCAATAGGTTTGACGTTAATTAGGCACACAGTTTTAAATAGTTCCTACTGCAGCCAGTGTGTTGGCTATATTAACTCTACATTCCGTGTAGCATAGCTTTGGTAGGTGAAGAAATAACTGCAATAAAAGGATAATGGTGATTTTTCCATAGGGGCAGACGTGGTTGGACAGGTTGGATGGGGCTCTGAGCAGCCTGCTTTAGTAAGAGGTGTCCCTGCTGGTGGCAGGGGGGGGGAGAACTAGATGATCTTGGAGCTCCCTTCTAGCCTAAACCATTCTGTGATGTCCCAGCAATGTTCCAGAACTTCCTACACCTCATTAGGAAAGCTCCTCTAAACCAAGACTTCTACCACAATTCTTGAAAGAGGAATCTGCTGCCATGACTTGTATGAGAGTGTTGCCTGTGTCTATATGATGAAGCTTTGAGATATAAACGTGTCACTTCTTTGCTGAAATGCTTTGGGAAATGTGTCAATCGCAGTGATTTTGCCCCGAAGACTCTGTCTGGAGGTGCAATTTCTCACAAGAGCAAGAGGGTCACAGAGGAAAGGCAGTTGGCAAGACACACCCCTGGAAAGTCAAATAATGACGAAGGGGAAGATTGCAAGTGATGCCCTTGCACGTGGTGCACAATTAGTCCTCTCTTTGTCTCCCTCTCTCTCCTAATCTCTCGCAAGCTGCCTGACAGCATAAAAATAATCAAATATTTATTGGAGCAGAGAGACAGACACACCGACGTTCTCTGTAGCGCAGGCACTCCTGCAGCTGGGACTGACAGAAGCTCAGATGCCTGTGCCAAGTACATTTTCAGAGCAGTGTGTCGCCGGCAGTGGGTGTGTGGTATGAGAGCCTGGGATCCAAGTGCATGGCTGTGTCAGACAGAGCGAATAAAGCTGAGCCTCCCATGCTCAGATGAAAGGCATAAAGAGTGCCTTTTGAGATCCGTGAGGAGGAGTGTTTCCTTGGTTTCTACCCTTAAGTGTTTTCTGCATTGCCTGGTTATGCCACGATACGTCGGAGTCTGGTGAGCAGTGCTGTCAAGTCTGGGGAAGCTGTCACCCTGTGTTCACCATTGCCAGCCCTAATAAGGGTTAGCGCTTCTGTAGTGCATTTTGATGATCTAAGTGATACAGGAATATTAAATTCTGCTCTCAGCTGAACTGTATCCCTATTCATTGCTCAGTTTTGCTTGACAGTAAGAACTTGGCACAGAAAATAAAGAGCTTCATTGCCCCAGCGGAAGCAGTAGGAGAGACTGGGAGAGAAGGAGTGTTTTACTGTGCCCGTCAAGAGGGTCCACTTGGCATTTCCCTTGTGTTCACCTGGTTTATATGAAAGGAAAATATGATGAGATGAAGTATCTCACTTCATCTGTGCTCCTGCCTTCCTGCTTTTGGGAAGAGAACATCTCAGTGTGTTATCTGTGCCTCAAGAGTTGGCCCCTGCGTTTGGTACATGCAGGGGCAGTCCATGCTCTCTGTGTATTCCACACAAGAGCTGCCTGCGGTCCTTCCCTGTCTGGAATCTCTGGTGCTACTGAGTGCAGAATTTTCTTACAAATCATGGAATCTGTGCTGGAAGCCTTACAAGTGAATTTACAAGTGAATGTATGTGTTCAGTGATGACATGGGCTGTGTTACTCGCTTTAGCAGCAGCCATTCAAGGATTCTCCACTAACACAACCTAATAGAACAGCTTTGTCTTTGACTAATGCCTTGCAGAGGTGGGGACTGGGGAGTAGGGTGGTTATTAGTAGGTATGGAGTTTGCTGCCATTGCTATTGGATTGAAGGAGAATTTTCCAGGGCAATAGTAATTCTGCAAGCTGCATGAAGTGTTTTGATTTGAAGAGATAAAGCATGGTCATTCCATTGCTGTCTTAGAGCATGAGAAATGGAACTGATACTTCACAGTGACAAAGGATGCAAACATATATTGTGTGTTTAGTCAGACTCTGAGATCATCTAGAAGGAGATGAATCACTAATCAGTAAATGGATAAACTTCCTAAGCCATTTTACCTTGTATTAGTGTTGGAGCCTGATCAATACCATAAGTTTCAGTAATTTAGTCCAGTCTCATGAAGTTAAAGTTGCTTTGCATGAGCTATGCTGTCACCTGTAGTGCGCAGCAGTGTTTTTAATATGAATGAGGTAGTGATATAGTCATATTCATGCTATCACACCCCAAGAATATTCACAAGAGATGAGTTTTAGCTCAGCAGATGTCCCAAGCAGAGCTACTGATTCTTTCTTCACAGACTCTCTGGGACCAGTGGAACTGTTTTGCATCACACAGGGTGACTTTAGGTGCTAGCACCTGCTCTGCAGAACAGAGCCAGTGATAGATCCTTCCCTTCTCTCTTTTTTCCCCCCTGTCTAATCAGCAAGGCTGAGCTTTGGGGCCATAAGCTAGCCTGGGAGTGTCTCTGCAGCCACCTCCTGCTACCTCTGATGTGAGGCAAAATTTTCCTGCGGATTTGGGCTGTGAAGCACCATCTGATTGTCTTAGGTTATATCAGCTTTTCCTTTTCCAGTTGGAAACAATTCACTGACATGTTTACTCATACGTGTTTCAGGCGGGTATGGTTTATACAATCAGATATGCTTTGTTTTGGTAGATTTGTACTGTTTTGCTTTCTCTCTCAGTGCAAGGATGTAAAAAAGAACCAGGAGGAGAAGAGCGGTGTCCAAGTGGAACCATCCTTCCCAAAGTGCAGAATGCATTTTTCTTTCAGAATTCCTACTTTGTAAGCACTTGGAATTCCTAATAATTCCATTTCACCTAACTGCTACAACTCAGCTCTAATAATTACTTTTCAAAGGTCATTTTGAAATTGCTCATGCTGAAGCTGCCTGCTGGTTTTCACCCATTTCATGAATTCTCTTTAGGAAAAGCTGGCTATAGCAGGTATTATTGCCAACTGCTTCCTCCACATCCCTGATCTCTTTGCTTTGAATTCTGTCTGCGTGTTCCAAAATACAGGCAGGCAGGTTTTTTAAAGGACAGGACAAGTGTGTGAGCAGAACTATTTGTTCTATCCTAGTTTCCTTGGTTATTCCATTACACGGCAGTATGAGATGAGTTTGGTGGAAGATACTTTGTACCATCCAGGTTGAATTGCTGTAGTCTCATTCACGTTGCTCATGAAATCGGTATGAGTTTATTTACAGTCTTTTCCAAGAGTCACATATTTTAAAAGATTGCAAGTAAGCATCAAAATTAGAATTTAAACATCAGGATGAGGCTTAGAAGTAGTGTTGAATTTCTGTTCTGTTCTGTTCTGGACAATAAATCCAATAGGTGTGGTTTCATTAGTTCCTTATTTGTGTGGAGTTTCAAATTGCTATTTGTCAGTAGCCAGCTCACTCTAACAGCTACAAATCAAGCATTTCATCTGTAATTTTTGCTTTGTTGTTGGTACCTGGCATATCCATTCTTCTCTTTCAGCCATAGGAAGCACAGAATCACAGAGTGTTAGGGATTGGAAGGGACCTTGAAAGATCATCTAGTCTAATCTCCCTGCCAGAGGGGGATCACTTAGATCCGGTTGCACAGGAATGTGTCCAGGAGGGTTTTAAATGTGTCTAGAGAAGACAACTCCCCCTGGGCAGCCCATTCCGGGGCTCTGTCACCCTCACCGTGATGAAGTTTCTTCTCCTATTTATGTGGAACCCCCTATGTTCCAGCTGACACATGTTGCCCTTTGTCCAGACACTAGATGACATCAAGCAGAGCCTGGCTCTGTCCTCCTGACACCCACCCTTTCCATATTTATAAACATTAACAGGGTGATTCCTCAGCCTCCTTTTTTCCCAAGCTAAAGAGACCCAGCTCCCTTAGCCTTTCCTCGTCAGAGAGATTCTTCCCTCCCTTCATCATCCTTACGGCTCTGCACAGGGCTCCTTTCAGCAGTTCCCCGTCCTTCTGGAACTGAGGGGCCCAGAACTGGACACAATGTTCCAGATGTGGTCTCACCAGAGTAGAGTAGAGGGGAAGGAGAACCTCTCTCAATCTACTAACCACCCCCACCTCTAACCCACCCCAGGGTGCCATTTGCCTTCTTGGCCACAAAGGCCCAGTGCTGGCTCATGGTCATCCTGCTGGCTACCAGAACCCCCATGTGCCTTTCTCCTATGCTGCTCTCCAGCAAGTCAGTCTACAATCTATACTGGTATCTGGGGCTGTTCTTGCCCAGATGCAAGACTCTACAGTGCCCTTGCTAGAATAGATTGCTTTACACTTGTTTCATCAGTTAGTTGTTTTTTACCCCAAAGCATGTGAATAAACCAGGGCTGATGACATAGGAAGAAATCCACTGATGACTATAATTTGGCCGGAGTGTTCTATTAACGTACTGTTCTGCTTTAAAAGCTGAACAGAATCCATCAGTTCAATTTGTGTGGTTTCTGCAGAAAAGTTTGCATTTGAATAGAAAAATTTCTGTCCCCCCACCTCCTTTCCCCACCTGGCGACTTCTGCTACCTTCTTCTCCATCTTGTCTGTTTGGAGCTGCCACTGAGGTAAAAATATTTGCTGCTTTGAAAAGTGGCTTGAGGGGGGGGAGTAACCTTGTCTGGACCGGTGGTATCTTCTTTGTTTGTTTGTGTGTTCCTGAACTTTAGAGATTGATGAAGATTGAGAGTGACTCTCAAAATTGGATAGCTGCAGAGATTTCAAAAAGAAGCAGGAGCTGTCTACAGCGGACACTCTGGACATTTTATCTCAGTTCAGTGTAGAAGCAGTGTGTCTGTGTCTATATCTTATGTGGGATTGGTTTCTCTGATGTGTGGTGAGGGGAGTGAATTAAAATGTTTTGGTGCTTTTCTCCCCCAGGTTGAGTCAATTGTTTCACTGCCTGCAGATCTGTCAGCGGGTTGGTTAAACCCTCCCTTTGTGTCTGACACTTCAGCTATAATTTCATATCCAAAATACAATCAGGGTCTCTTCTCTATCCCACAACATTACTGATTCCCAGGTGAGAAGGATGGGGTCCAAGGTGGGCACTCTCCATAATGGTGGCCCAAGGGGGTCGCATGGGGATCCCACAATACTGATGTAAAATAAAATCCTTCAAGATGTTAAAAATTTGGCCTTGTAACTAGATGGAGCAAATATCAGTGTAAAGGTTTTCCTTTCCACAGAGATTTGACCTCAGTGAAGGTTTTCATGTGTGTGTAAAGCACACACGTATGTTCTGTATTATAGTAGGTATTTTATATACATTAAACTCATATCCATGTATTCTATATGTATTCCCATAAAAATGCTTCCCTTTTCAATGTAGACTTTATGCTTAGATAACTCAGGTTTGTGTATCTTACTCTGCAGGGTTGAAATATTATCCTCCATAAAATTTTACACATAAACTGTTTGCAACCTGCTCTTCTCACTGATAGGTTGTAGCAACAAGTTCCTAGATTAAAGGTGATGTTGAAAACAGACTCAACAAAGCCCCCACACACACACCTCAGAGCAGACCTTTTTATCAGTCTTAAATGTCTCTTAGAACAGTTTCATTTGGATACCTCCTGTAGTTTTATTGTGAAAGTAAATAATTGGAGACCTACTGGAGCTCATGATGTTGTTTATCGTTTACATCTTGCTCATCCTGAAGCTACCCAATCTGTTCAGTGACTCCTTACAGATTAGTTTTTCCACAGGACTAATCTAGTCACCCGCTGATCATCCCAGTGATTTTCAACAAATTGTTCTGAAGCAAGTTTTTGAAGCAAGAGCTGTGTTCAGCTCTGGGTTCCTCAACAAAAGAGTAGCATGCACTTATTGGAGTATGACCAGAGGAGGGCCATGAGGATGATCAGGGCACTAGTGTAGCTATGACAGGCTGGGAGAGCTGGGGTTGCTCAGCCTGCACAAGAGAATTTTCTGAGAAAAACTTACAGTAGCCTCACAGTGCTTGAAGGGGACTACATGAAAGTTGTGGAGGAACCCTTTATGAGGGAGTGCAATGATAAGAGGAGTAAAGGTTTCAGACTGAAACAGGGGAGATTTGGGTTAGACATAAGGAAGAAATTCTTCATTATGGGGGTGGAGAGATACTGCTGGAACAGATTGTCCTGAGAAACTGTGGCTGTTCCATCCCTGGAAGTGTTCAAGTGGCTCTGGATGAGCCTCTGCGCAACCTGGTCTGAAGAGAGGTGTCACTGCCCATGGCTGGGGTATTGCAATTAAAGGGTATTTAAAGCCCCTTCCAACACAAACCATTCTGTGAAAAAAGGCATCCCGAATGGAACATGCTGTTCCATAAGGGAAGGATTTAACATTCTGCCTTTTTACTCTCTCCAATCCACTTTGTTTTCTCTCCTGTTCCCTTCTTCCACTGAAACCATACACAAGAAAGAGTTTTTCACTGAGCTATTTACAGACACATAAAGGTCTTTTTTCTGACTCTTTGGACTTAATTTAGATCTCAACAACCAGTTTGATGTGATGTGATTTCTCTCTGCTGCTGTGTGATCCATTCCCATAACTGTACGGCACTATTTTATTTTACAAAATGTGTGCAAACCTGTATTTTACTGGTTCAGTCATTGCTCCCTTTCTGAACACAGTAGCACTATTCCTGGAACAGTGTCATGCAGTGTTCCTCAGCTGATAAGTTGAAATGACAAACTTTCTGTCTCTAAATACATAAAATATGGATGTGCTTTATCAGAGTTAGACTGTAGTTGCTTCTAGCAAACAGAGGCAGAAAAACATAATTGAAATCAATGCAGTTAATCCCATACCATGCTGTTGTAACTGGGAAAAGGGATGGATCCTAAATGTACCTCTAAATCTTTCCAATAAAGCCATCTGCTCAAAAGTTTGGTCAGACCAGGTTTAAGGCATCATGCTGGCCATAAGAGGAAAACAAATGATTCTGTGAGGCACACACAGAAGTGTGTGAGTGCTTTGTACATAAAAATGAAGCAACCTAGAAAACATATCAACTTTCCAGTAGGTTAATATTTTCTAATAGGGGACTATAGTCTATAAAAGTCAAGCCTGCAAACAGATGAATGTAAGTTCTTCTAAGTTGCTGTAAATTGCTGAAATTGGCCTCGATACTTACTGAATACGTAACACAACAAAGCCCCCTGTTTGATCTTTGAGATCAAAGTTTAATGGGACTTCATAAAGGTACCAGCTTGTTTACACAGATGCCCTATCTCAAATTTTGTACTGCAGAGATGCTTACTAATAAGACAGTGAAAACCCTTGGTCAGTAATTTTTTTCCTGGACTTTCTGAGAATCAAAATATGTGGAATACCATGTTCTTTTCCAAATTCTGGAGTTAAACTGCTCATTGAGTGTTACCTTACAGATTGAATATCCAAAAGAGAAATTCTTCAGGTAAAAGGGACTGGGAGGAAAGTCTGATGAGGAAAGGCTGAGGGAACAAGGGTCATTTAGCCTGGAGAAGAGCATGTTGTTGCCAGTGGAACATCATTAGAGTAGAAGGGGAATGGGAAAATTTGTGAATGCCAATCATAGAAGTTACACTAGACTGGGGGATGAGTGGCTCGAGAGCAGCCTGGAAGAGAGAGACGTGGCAGTACTGATTGACAACAGACTGAACAGGAGCCAGCAAGGTGCCCAAGTAGCACAAAAGGCCAATGGTATCCTAGTTTGGATCAGGAATAGTGTGGCCAGCAAAACTAGGGATGTAAGTCTCCCCCTGTACTGGGCACTGGTGAGGCCTCCATCAAGTCCTGGGGGCAGTTCTGGGCCTCTGACTTCAANAAGGGAGATTGTAGTCAAGTGGGGGTCAGGCTTTTCTCCCAGGCATCTTGCACTAGGATAAGAGGGCAGGGCCTGAAGTTGCCAGGGGAGGGTTAGGTCTGATGTTAGGAAGCCCTTCCTCATGAACTGGTGATCATACCCTTGAATGGACTGCCCAGGGCAGTGGTGGAGTCCCCATGTCTGGAGGTGTTGAAGGACAGCCCAGCTGAGGCCCTTAGTGCCCTGGTCTGGCTGATGTGGTGATGTTAGGTCCTGGTCTGGGCTGGATGAGCTCTGAGGGATTTTCCAGCCTCAATTATTCTGCAATTGTTGCACTCACTCTGAACTGCTTGAGGAGGCACTTGCTGCCTTTGCAGTGCTGGCCTTGGTTTGTCAGGCTTTGTTTCTGGCTTTATTTTCATGGATATTCCATACTTTCAAAAAGTTATCTTCTAGATGCTTTTAATTGCTGTATTGAAAGTGAAATAAGCAGGAGTTTGGCACCTGATTCCTAGGCGAACAAAGACTTTGACAAATTGGTATTTCTGAGAAGCTAGAGAGCTTGTTGTTCTTTGGTTGTAAGCACTGCAAGTTTCAGCTGAGATATAATCATTTTTATATCTGACAATTATTCTTATGAAAGCAGCTTTACCTAGGCTGGAAAGCAAACAAAAATAACTCACAATGATTGTGAATAATTTGGAGTCAGGCTTTGCCATGATAAGCAAAGACTTGGTGTAGTGAGCTCTCACACTGCCTCACTGAGAAGGAGAATTTCTCTTATAGCAAAAGTTGCTGGGAACTTTGGTTCCTGAGCACCAACTTTTGCACCGTTTGATCTCAGACTGTGAATTATTTTTTAATTTGGAATGAGCATCTCAATAAATTTTTGAGTCAGTATTATAGATGCGCTCCTGTTTTCTATTCTCTCTTGTTTAAGTTTCAATTATTAATTACAGGTCTTGATATGAAACTAATCATGCATGCAGCCATACGAAGCTGGCATGCTGACAGCATAAAATCATTAAACAGTCATTACTATACACTGACGTTGGCCTGTAATTTTTGCAGTTAACGGGGGAGTTGATGCTTGGTGAACAATCCAATTAAAACTGGCAACAAAAGACTTAAAATGTCAGCCAAATTGCTTTTTAATAGTCAACGCAGCCGTCACAAAACATAAACATTAAGGTCCCCATAGCAGCATAAAGCTTCATGCTGAAACAATTCTAGAAAATGAATAATAATTACAGTATCCTGAGAATTCTCTTAATAGATGTGCACTCATTAAAATACTTTGTTGGGTAGATTCCTATGAAAAAGTATGTTTCCCTCGATACTTCTTTATGCATTTGTTTTGAAGGTTTTATTCGATATTTTATAGATGTAATTTCTAGTAATATTCAAATATGTGTGTCTTATTTACAATGAGTTTAAATAACTGGATATGGATAAGCCCTGAGTGAAGTGCACCTCAGGAACACATGGGGAGGTGAGCTGAGGATACAGTCAAACAACTTTCATAACCCATTAATGTTGCAAAAGGATGTCATCTCAGTTAATATGCACTAGGTATCTTTTAAGATGAGCAAAAATAGAAGGAGAAGCTGGTCAATCCTTACTGGCCAAAGTTAACTGTCTCCATCAGTTGCAATGACCCTATTGCTACTGGGTAGAAGCTCTGCTCAAGTGTTCAAAGGTGTTTAAGAGGACAGGGGTCCTAGTACTGCAATGAGATTGCAGTTAAAAGTTCTAAACAGTTCTGAACAACCAGGGCAAAACCCTCAGTTTAGTGGAGGGTTACGTCAGAAAATCTTTGGGCTTGTAGGAGGGTTTTTTTCCTGTACAAAACAAATGATATTGCTGTTTACTATTTGTTACATCACTACCAGTGTCTGTCTTCCCAGCAAGTTCAGGACTATAGGAGAAGTGTTGGCATTCCTAAACACCACGTTAGTACCCATCGAGCACAAGGTCATTTTATAGCAGCATATATTTTATTTTACTTGAGGATTAAGTGGAGAGGATCAGGAACTTGCTAACTACCTCTGGGTAGGAAAGGCAGTAGTCAGTCAGCTAAAATTCTACACGGAGATATATTCTCTAATTTAGTATCATTCAGACCTCACAGATATTGGTATGCTGAGTAACAAATCGTTTTGTCCTCTGCTATCTGACAACTATATACAACCTCCTCCTTAAATAATACTATGTGCTTCTTAGAGTCACCAAGAGTAAATTAAAGTTAATTATCCTACGGTTATGGTTACCACTATTCTTCTTTTAAAACCAACTTAATTTCCTTAGTTAAACCCGCAATTACTGGAAAAGAGAAGGAAAACAAAGTTTGAAGCCATTCTCTATTGAAAAAAATTGTTTCCACTCCAAATGAAACCTTCAAAGGGGAGATGCATGTTTTGAAAATATAACTTGTTTGTAAGATCTCTTCTTTAAGAAATCTGTCAACTAAAGCATGTGAGATAGAATATAAAGGAAGCTGAAGGAAACAGCCTGGTTTCCCACAAGCTCTATCCTGTCCAGCAGGACATGAATCAACCAACTGATCTCTCTCATGGCTGGGCTTTATGTTGAACAGGATTTTGTACTCTAGTCAGCTGGTGGGACTCATGTCCCTGTCCCCAGCCTTGAGAAGATAAATACTAAAATGGAAGAGTCTTCACTTCAGCCATCACAGTGCAGTGAACTGCAATGCTGCAAGAGATAAATTATTTAGGACTGTACCAGGGCATGGCCTTGAGCAGTCTTTTTTCCTGAAAGTGTTGCAAAGTAACAACACAGATGAAGCAGGTAAGAGGCAGACAGGGAAGGTTATCATCCACTGCACTGATATTAGTGACAAAATGGTTTTATGTGTCTATATTCCACTGAGCTACTGGGCTAAACACACTATGTATTTCAGTATGATTTATAGTTGCTAATTCCATTACTCATAGATCCCCTTTAGAAAGCCCTCACAGCTAATGAATTTAATGACACAAAGGCCAAATTTAATATATATCACTCTCCCCAAAACCATCAATAACCAGGGAAGCATTAATTTTTACAGACGTGGCTGCTTGCAACCGATTTTACCAATCATAAACTGCCCTTTAATAAAAATCTGTTCAGCTCTCAGATCATCAAAATATGCTGGCAGGCTGCTTGTAAGTGCCTGGCTCTGGCAAACCAGGGCAGTAAGCTTATGCTGAAGCTCTAATCTCTCCTGCTTTGTTCAGAGGTTTAGAATAATGATCCTACCAGCCTCTGTGAGTTACCACTGATAGAAGTTACGACTCAGGATATTGACTGAAATGACCACTTTTAAGCAGTGTCTGGAATTACAGATTCTCCTGAAAAAAAATCACTGTTATCTGGTCAGGAGCTGTTGGTCACCGCTTCTGTCCTTTGATTGCTGTGTGATGTTAATTGCACCAGCAGCTGCCTGATCTGCTGAACAAACCACTGGAAGCCTGAGCTGGTTGTTCAGGTTTTGCCCTCAGTCTCCACTTCTGGAGGACTGCTTTTCATCTCCCTTTACATTGGTCCTTGACCTCTGTGACTCAGCCACCAATGAGCCTGTCTTATGTGGAAAGACTCATGGTGATTAAAGAGGATCCCTGTCTCGGCTGGGTGGGTATTTAAAAGATTCTGATGGATGTGCTTCCTGCAACGAAGGAGATGGAAGAGAGGAAGTGGGATAGTTTCAATTCGAATTTGTCATATTAATTGACGTAAATGCTCACATTTCACATAAAGGGAATAATGTTTTTCCACGTAAATATTATACATGCAGTGCATTAGTACTTAACAGCTGCATGAAGGACTGTAGAACAAAGCCATAATTCAGATTGTTCAGCAGGAAAAAAGCACCTCAGGAGCTCTAGCTCTTCCCTTCCAGTGGAAATACTTATTATATATAGATATTTATATTTACTTTATAATTTACAGTCACGCATGGCTGTGTTTACATTGTCATGGACTTTTGCATGACAGCACTTAAAGCTGGCCTCTTACTCGCAGTACACGGCATTATAATGCAAAGCTCATCTTTGGTTCCTAACTGCAACCCAGACAGTGGCATCTTTCAGAGTACTGGCTATGTCCCACATTATTCTCTTTCAGCAGTCAGGCTGCCAAGTTAAAACACTGGGCAATGGAGTTAATTACGGAGTAATAGTGCTTTTGTAGTTCTAATGCTTTACGTGCCTCTAAGTTTGTCAGGAAAGGCAATGTATTTCATTGCACCAGCCAGTACAGGTGGAGGAAAAAAGCCAGATAACTTTGGGCACAGAAGCCCTTCTTTTGTTTTGAGTTTGTTAACATTTCTATCATCAGAAAAAGCAATGTCTGAAAAAAAGAATTGTGCAAGGCAAGGCTGACAGGTTCACAGCAGATGCCAGGACTTTTTGAGATGTGAAAGACAGGACATCGTTAAATGCATCCTACAAGCAAATCCTTACCGCCCAGGAAACTTGAAGTTTTTTTGAAACAAAGAAACAAAAGGATGAGGGGTCATGGATAGAGCTGGAAAAGGGCAGATTGAGGCTGGACAAGAGGAAAGAGCTCTTTAATCTCAGTGTGGGGGAACCCTGGAACAGGCTGCCTGTAGAGGTGGTGAAGGCCCCATCCCTGGAGCCATGCAAGGTCAGGCTGGATGGGGCTCTGGGCAATTTGGTCTAATGAGAGATAGTCCTGCTTGTTGTAGAGGGGTTGGACTCAATGACCTTTGGAGGCCCCTTCCAACCCAATACACTCAGTGAATCTATGAGTCTATCAGCAGAGTTGGAGAAGATGGCCATGTGATAGTTCCCAAGGGCTAAATCACTGTCTTTCTTTCTCTACTGAACTCTAACCTCCATTCTTTTGCCTGAAAAGTCTCCCGTATCTTCCTGCAGCTGAGTCAGAGACACTTCTGATTTGTTTTCCAAATTTCTGAGGTCTTCAGTATGTTTTTCTACCTTTCTCATGCCAGTGGTAGATGTTTTTCCAGAAATAGAGCCCAGCAGTGTTGCCAACTCAAAGTGGAAAAGGAATGGCAAAGTTCTGGCAAATAGAAAAATCCTGCTAAGGGAAATTCCTGGTGATCTCTGTTACTAGAGGGTTTAAGGTGTGGATGCTTACCATCCCATGCGGGTAATACAGCCCAGTTAGACAATGTGATTTGTGAAGATTTCTAGTAGACTCTAAGTTATCTGGCATTTGTTTATGGGAAAAGAAGCAAAACTAAATTCACATCATGGGGAAATCCCAGCCTCATATTGCTCTACCTAAAAAACATAGAGACTCCAGAAGGAATTTTAGCAGTGTTTTGAAAGAGTTGGTATTAAGCAGAATTAAAGAAACGTAAATCGTTTACTTCTATAAAAGTGACAGCTTTATAAAGGCAGACCTATTGCTGATGGTCCTAATCCTTTCTCTCTAGTGTTCCAAACCAGACAGTTACTTTTTTTAAGTTTCCTGCATGGAGATCTACTCTGAGATCTACTGGTTTTTACAAAGCGCAGTCACTTGCATCCTGAAGTCAAGAGTTGTGACTTTTAATGTGAAACCAGAAGAAGAAGTGCTGCCTCCCAACCATCATAAGAATTCTTGACTGTCCCTGTAGCTTTTAGGCAGAATAGATTTTTGCCTACTTCATTAGACTACGCAACACTCCATAGCAATGTTACTGGTGTTTGAAAAAGAATCAAGTCTGGGGAAGCCTCCCCTCAAGTACTGGGGGCAGTGCTGGGCCCCTCACTTCAAGAAGGAGATTGAGGGGCTGGAGTGGGTCTAGAGGACCAATGAGGCTGGGGAAGGACTGGAGAGAAAGTCTGATGAGAGATGCTGAGGGAGATGGGGGTGTTTAGCCTGGAGAAAAGGAGACTCGGGGGAGACTTTCTCCCTCTCTACAGCTCCGTGAAGAGAGGTTGTAGTCAGGAGGGGGTAGGGCTCTTCTCCCAGTCAGCTAGTGACAGGAAGAGAGGGCAGGGCCTGAAGCTGCCAGGGGAAGGTTAGATGTTAGAAAGCCCTTCCTCACAGAAAGGGTGATCAGGCTCTGGAATGGACTGCCCAGGACAGTTGTGGAGTCCCCATACCTGGAGGTGTTGAAGGACACCCTGGCTGTGGCCCTTAGTACCCTGGTCTGGCTCATGTGGTGATGTCAGGTCCTGGGCTGGGCTGGATGAGCTCAGAGGGCTTTTCCAGCCTCAGTAATTTTGTGATTCTGAGTTACCATCAAGTTTCACTGTTAAATATGGCTAAATTTGGAAATGCTGAAGGAGAAATAATTTGCTGTTAGCATTAGCAAGTTATTAGAATTCTTATTTTAACAAATCTCTTTGTTAAAATGATCCACAAATTACAAGCCAGAAGCTGCTCTTCTGTGGGTGATTGTAAGGCACTAGAGGGAATTGAACTTAGGTGGTAGTGAGGATACAAAGGAAGCACTACATGGGATCCATATGAGCGCATTGAACTGAGTGTGTACGTCCCATGCATCATCTCGTTGACATCACTACATCATTGTAATGTAAATCTAGATATCCTTTGTGCTCATTGATACCTTTCAAAGTACATGACATGAGATCTCTTTTAATTTCACGTTGGGTGTGGACTGTTTCCAGCACAGCCTGGGTAATCATATGCAGGATTGGACTTGGAGTGCAGTATGGTATGGCAGGATGGTCTTGGCTATTTGAAGGCTCACATGAACTGGTAAATAAAGGGCCTCATGATGCTCCCCAAACTTAACCATTCCTTCCTCACTTTTTTGTGGGCCCTAGAGAGGTTTTTGCTGGTAATTAGTGATAGAACAAGAGGGAAGTGCTTCAAACTGCACCAGGAGAGGATTACACTGGACATTAAAAAAAATTTTTCACAGAAGGAGTAGCAAGGGATTGGAAAAGGTTGCCCAGGTAGGGGGTTGAGTCACTGTCCCTGGAGATGCTTAAAGGTCGTTTAGATGTGATGTTTGGGGATCTGGTTTAGGGGTGAACTTTATAGGGTTGATGGTTGGACTCGATGATCCGAAGGGTTTTTCCAACCTGAATGATCCTATGATTCTATCCTGATCAGCAAGGAGAACCTTCTAGAGGATGTGAGATCGATGCAGTGTGAGCATGAGTGGCCAGGCAGTGGTGGGAAGCCATATTGGACTCTGGATGTCTCTAAATCTCTTTTACTTTGCATGTAAACTTTGAGTCTGTGTGACCTTTACTTTATCAGCTTTCATTGCATTATAAACTTTATTTTGCATTGAAGCGTATGGTGTGTAGAATCCTTTAGAGATGTCTAGTGATTTACGTTCTGAAAGATTCACTGTGTAGTAAGTCTGGGAAAGAGTTATATACAGCAAAACAGTAATGCTAAGGGAAATTGGTACTAAAGGCACTGGTTCAGTACATTTATGTCCTGTTGGTCTGACAAAGGATTTTGCAAGTAAGGGAAGGCAGTGAGATGTAGAATGATGTCAGTAGGAACAAGTGTAGGAACATGATTGAATCACATGTAGCGACAGAATCGTTTTGAACACCATTATTTTCTCATATTCGTCTTTTCTCAATGTGACAGCAACAAAACAAGGAATTCAGAGATAGCCAGCAAGGTGCTCAGGTGGCCCATAAGGCAAATGGCATCCTGGCTTGTATCACCAATAGTGTGGCTGGAAGGACTAGAGACATAATTCTTGCCATGTAGTGTGCACTGGTGAGGCCTCTCCTTGAGTACTGGGGGGCAGTTCTGGGCATCTTCTCCCAGTCAACTAGTGACAGATCGAGAGGGCAGGGCCTGAAGCTGCCATGGAAAGGTTGGATGTTAGGAAGCCCTTCCTCACAAAAAGGGTGATCAGGCTCTGGCATGGACTGCCCAGGGCAGTGGTGGAGACCTCATCCCTGGAGGTGTTGAAGGACAGCCTGGCTGTGGCCCTTAGTGCCCAGGTCTGGCTGATGTGGTGATGTCAGGTCCTGGGCTGGGCTGGATGAGCTCAGAGGGATCATCCAGCCTCAATCATTCTGTGATTCTGAGAACTTGTTAGTAATCTGTAATCAGAAATCTGTAGTTTATAATGGAAGGGAGTGACATAAAGACCTACACAGCACTGATGGGTTAGCACGTAGAAGAACCACCACTTTGTAATGGTTACAACTACTTTATACTTTGTCTTCTTAGACCCAAAGCACAAATATCATTGTAAAATGAATGCATTTTATTCTGTGTGCTGTACTCTAGCTCTAGTCTTAAGCAGTCAGAGTCTCTGACTTCCCACCATTCAGTCTTTCCCAGTTCTCCAGTGCCCATTAGGCTCCTTCATCTGTGCTAGAGAAAAACTTAGCAGATTGGTTTGTAACCCCCAGAACATTGAAGTGTGAGAAACTCTCTGAACGTATGTTGCTACTCCATCCATTGAATAATGGATTGAGAGCTAATTCCTACTCAGCTGAGACATGTCTAGTTTATAAAAAAACGAAAAGCCACAAATTACCAAACATACCAGTAAATACCGGATTTAAGAACTGGAAATAAAGTACAGTCTCTCCAAAGCACTCCGGGTTAGATGCAAACCTTCTACTGTTCATTATTTTTTAATATATTCTCTCTGATTACACTTCACTTAGTAAATGATACAGGCTCTAGTAGTCTTGTCAATAAATGCTAAATCCATTCAATTACCCCTTCTTTCTGTGAAGATCCTAAAAGTATAGGAAAATGTACTTCAAAACTGACAGGAAAATACTTCAGCAAAAGCCTGGCTTATTTTCAGGACTAATTTTTAATCAGATGCTAACTGATCGATAAAGCTGCTTATTTCATTTTTGTCAGCCTGTAAAGCAATTTGGCTGCGCGTTGGTGATTACAAAGGCATTGTAGCCTGACTCTTAAGGAAAACGTGTTTATGTCAGTGCTGCTCTTGTCCATTGGTCTGTGCCCCCAGAAACTTTTTCTTGCTCAGAGCTGGCATCAAGACAACAGTTTTTCTGTTGGAGTGACTCCATGGAGTTTGGAAGTTAGGGAAGTGCCTCAGAGAACAGCTAAACAAATTAGCATCCCAGTAATGAAGAATGAGAGCATGAACCATAAAAATAAAAAATGAGAGGGGAGAGAAGCCTGATTGGAGTTTGTAGAGTGGATGAGGAGTGTGCAAGTTAGAGTAGAACAAAGCAGATGCAATATATGATGAGAAAGCAGAGTGTTGTGTAGATCTCAGTAAACACCCCAGTTCTGGATGTGCTCTGCTGAAATGAGAGAACTATTTTAAAATACTGAATTGCTAAGGGAAAGAATGTGGCCTTCTCTAACTGCCTGTTCTGTCTGTAAAGAGATGGGATAAAAGCAAGTGCAGATGAGGTAGTCACTACTGAGCATCTCTTCTGGTTTGAATGTTCCTCGGGTGAAAATCTGCTTTGAAGCAAATTCCTGTAAGTGTAAAGTTTGTGCTGAAGCCACGTCTGCTACTTACATTTTTAGATGAATGGAACCTACTGCCTCATCAGTGAATGCTCTGAAAACAAGTAGCACTGTATTTGCATATCATACATAGGCTTTTTCATGTGAAAAAGATTGGAAGTCTGAAAAAAACCACCAAACTGGGGTTTGTTATGGATTGCATTATGCTGAGCAATAACAACAGGATGCAAATTTATAGCTTAGCTAATCTCTATCTCACCCCCATACATTTTGGAAACTTGGTGGCTTCAGACAAATTATCTCATGAAATATTGCTCTGCAGGTATTTAAATGCATTAAGTTATTCTACTGTTTATTCAAAGCCCTGAATAATCATAAAAATTCAGATCCAGCGTGGCTTTAGATCCCAAGCAACATTTCTTTTGGTTTTTTTTGAGGTACAAAAATAAAGTTAATGAGATGTAGAATTAGTTCAAGCAAAATAAAAATGATTTTGCCAAATTAGAAAGTCTCTACAAACTAATTGGAAACTCAGTCTGGTTTGCAGTGTAATGGATTCGCAGTGCTCTAGTGCAAAAGAAGATTTGTCTTTAAAACCCCAAAATACTTGTGAATCTTTCTGTGCTTCCAGTTGCTGGATGAAGGGATGACAAGGGTGATAATTAAAAAGGAATCCCTGTGGAAATCTGATGGGTTAATGTATTGTGATAAATTGTGCTGGGAGATACAAGACAGCCAACCACCTAGAAACACTTCATGGTTCACAGAGCAGAACCAGGCTATTGCATGGAGCAAACTAAACTCTTAGTCAGGTAATTGCGTGCCATCGACAGGACAGGGCAGCGCAGATGAAAGGAGAAGATGCGAACTAAAAGATGTGTTGCTGTCCAGATTATTATACTGCTTTTTCCCATTTGCCTACAGAACCAGTCACCTTGGCTCCTCAGATCCTGATGTACCTTGGAGAGCCCTACTGCATGTCCTGGCAAAGGGCAGCAATGTTGGAAAAAGACAGTGGCACTGCCATTAAACTGGCCTGGCATGCAAGTTGTAGGATGTCTAATGATCTTGTGACATTTCTGTCAAGTGGGTTTCAGATTGATGCCACTAAGTGAAGGAATATTGCTGATCAAATACTTGAGGATGCTGGACATCACATCTTTTTTTGTCCAAATTTTGGGTAGCTTTCACTTCTAAAACAGCAGGATAGAGGATTTACTCAGATTGTTATGTGAGAGTGCCTTAGCAGATTATTTCAGAGCTCTGGACTGTTGACTCCAGTGATTTAATTTACTGAAGTCTCCTATTTTTTTAATATGCTTAGAAATGCTTTTCTGCTCTATGCAAACTAAGAGTACAGCGTAAAGCTCTGTGCAACTGTAAGAATGCTGCCTTGATAAAAGATCAATGAAATTAAAAGGATTAAGCCCGGGCCAAATCCCTGACAGCTCTGGTTACTGCAGCATCACAAAGCTCATGTGGAGCATTAAGCGACCTTGCTTCTCCAGCTGGGGTAAATTGTGACTGTCATAGGGGGAAATGTGCTTTTTTCACAGGCAGCTCCAAGAAGGGCAGGGGCTCGCTTTCATCTTTCACCTTGAAGCCATATCATGTCATAATTTAAAGACAGCATGTGTTGGACAGCCACAGTTCCTTGCAGAAGTTTTTTGCAGGTTCATCAGAGCTCTGCTCCAGCTGGTTTTGTGCAAATTTAACTGGAGAGAGTAAGGGTGAGTGTAGAAATGGGACAAAGCCGTGATGGACACTGGGGTAAATAAGTTGGACTTGATGATCTATAGTGTGGCCTTTATGATCTTGCATGTTTTATCCAGCCACAATAATTGTGTGAAATTAGCTGGAAGAGCCTCAGGTTAATACCTACACAGTTTGCTCAATCTGGCAGCAATTTTTACCAGCATCTTTTTTGCAAAGTCTTTGTTATTGTTCCTTTAAAGGAATTTATTGTGTTGCTTCTCTATACCTTCTTTTCTTGCTGTGAGAAGAGGCTGTGGAGTCCCTTATGGGAAGTAGAGAAAACTGTCCCTTCAAAGTGCTGTTACACAACATTTGTATCATTGTGCTCTTTTGCCAGAGGATTCAAACTCACTGGCACAGACTGAACCACCTTAAAGGCAGGACCTGCAGTTACAGGATCCCTCTTGGTTGTCCAGGACAGAGCAGAGGATCCCACAGCCGGGTACCCATCACACACACCTTTCACTCCAGTTCCTTCACAGCTCAGTCCATCAGCTATGAGTTCCCTTCTATCTCTTCTGCCTTTAGCTTCCATAAACACTTTTCCCTGTTTGCCTGCATCATTAGGGTATGGAGAATCAATCTTATGATTGAAGAAGCTGGGGTTGTTTAGTTTGAACGAGCAGAGGCTGAGGGGAGACCTCAACTACAACTACCTGAAAGGACACTGTAGAGAGGTGGGTGCTTGTATCTTCTCACAAGCAATTAGTGATAGAACAAGAGGGAAGGACCCTAAACCTGCGCCAGGGGGGTGTAGGCTGAACATTAAGAAACACTTTTCACAGAAAGAGTAGTCAGACCTTGGAACAGGCTGCCCAGGTAGGGATTTGAGTCACCATCCCTGGAGGTGTTTTAAGGTCATTTAGATGTGATGTTTGGGGATCTGGTTTAGGGGTGAACTTTGTAGAGTAGCATTGATGGTTGGACTCAATGATCCCAAGGGTCTTTTCCAACCTGAATGATTATGATTCTATGATTAGTGTTTCAGGTAGTCTTGAAGAGGGGCTTTTTCCAGGTCTCATTTAGCAAACCATGATAACAGACTCACAGTAATGCATAACCCTTCTTTATGAAAGGTATTTGCTAGGTGCTGAGATTAATTTGATTATTTTCTATCTTGATTCGAAATACAAGACTCATTCTTAAAGTGTGTTTCACATATGTTCTGAAATGTGAAAGATACCTCATGAAATCAGTCACTATCAGTGCTGTAATTCAGTGTCAGCTTGATTTATTTGTTCTTTATCCTTCTCAAAAGCTCTGATGACAAATTAAGTCCTTGTCATATTGTCTTCTGTTTTATTCCTTTTACTTTCATGTTCTTCTCTAGAACTACAGACCTAAGGTGCTGGAGGGTGTGTGTCTACACTGGATGGTCTCCATTCCAGTAGAGTATTACAAGTTACACATTGTGACAACATTTTACAAGCAACTGTGTTAACAGTGTGATAAACCACAATGCTTTAACCCTGACAACTGCTGCATCATGCTGATGTTCTCTTGGTCTTTGTAAAGCAATAACCCTCTCTGGGTTTGTTTGCCTTTCCTTGTCGTTTCAGATATGCCACATAACCAGTTCACCTTCCGACCCCTCCCACCACCACCTCCACCACCACATGCTTGTACGTGTGCCAGAAAACCCCCTCCATCAGCTGATTCTCTCCAGAGAAGATCAATGACCACCCGCAGCCAGCCCAGTCCTGCTGCCCCTACTCCCCCCACCAGTACACAAGACTCGGTGCACCTCCATAACAGCTGGGTTTTGAACAGCAACATTCCACTGGAAACCAGGTACAGATCAGCCTGCTGGGCACAGTTAACAGGAGAGGGTGATGGGTAATGACAAGTTGGTTGTTATGGATGTGCCAGTGCATTAGGATTCACAGTCATCGTGTGAGGCCTTATTTACCTGCTCCATCTAGACCACTAATGCTCAAAATGTTCCTGTGTTTTGCAGTGGTTTCTTTAAGGTGTGCAGATCACATGGATAATTTAGAGCTGCATACAGTCAGGATTTGCACTTGCCTGCTTGTCTCACTCTCCCTCAGCCTTTTAGGCCCATTGTAATCAGCAAATAATGTTTATTTAACCACTCTGGCATTTCTGGAGCCAGTCAGTGTTCAGGCTGCAGATTTCCTGCAGAAGGATAGGGAATAATAACCTTTTCCTCAATCCATATTTAACCATTTCACAGCATATGGACAAAGAATGTCGCTTTGTGATTCTTTGGTAACAGAGTCTGGTGCTGACCCAGAATGGGCATTGTGCATGGAGAATCTTACCATAGAGAGCTGTGGAAGGCAGGTGTCAGCTTCACGATCATTCACAAATTACACAATCTGCTCTGAAAAGTAATCAAGGGCAAATGCATTCTGTATTCAGCAAACCTGTGTTTCAGTAGCAAAATTTTTGCCACAAAGGTAAAATTTTTGATACAATGAGCATTTTTTCTTCTTGCTATGTGTTAGCCAATCTGATTTGGTTCAGCTACAACTATGTTTGATGACTTGATACTTAAACCAAGCCCTTGATTTTTCTACTACTTTATTCCTCTTCACTATGAACAGAGCACCAGGAGGATTGACTAAGGGTTCCCTTGGGATTTGGGAATTTTACAGCATGTAAAGTGCATAACTCTCTGTCAAAGTTATGTGTGGTGAACTAGGTGAATGTCTGTCATCCTGCTAATCTGATCCAGAGAATATCAGGTACTATGCATGAAAATGTTTTCTTTTTAATACACGTGTGTGTGCAGGGGCCACTGATTGCAATTAATCACAAACTTTATTTTAGTACATGGCTTTGGACACCTACCTGCTGCTAACCACAGCTGGCACAGGAAGGGGGATTTCTCCCTCTCAAAAGCTCTTAAGTTTTAGGGATTGAAGAATAAGCTAGTACTTTCTGAAATCAAACTTTCCTTATTTGTCTTAGGGACAAATCGCAAAAAGGGTGGCGGAGGATAGAAATATTTCTCCCCAAGTGAACATAAACAAAATGTTAGTTCAGCTAGTCCTTACTAGAGCTAGAAGCTTCTGTTTTCCAAACCTTTATAAAGACAAATCACTGTCATTTCTGGTGTAATGAGGTGATACATCTATACCTGCTGCTGCTTCTAAGGCTGGTCCCTGGATGTTCTAGAAGATTTTCTTACCTCTCTTCAATTAACATATAGGTCTTACTTAGCCTTTTTGCACCCCTGCTGGCTATCCCCATCAGACCTCACTGGGGAAAATACCTTACAGTTTTAAGTCCCTTTAGAGTTCAACTTCATTTTTCTGGTTTCTTACTATGTTTGCCATTTGAAATTTCTCATCAAGGACAAATACATGGATCTATCGCTACATCTGCACTTATTGAACTAGATATCTACAAATGAGCTGTGCAGTGGATTATGAATTCAGCCTGGAAAACACACTATGGGCTAAAGTTAGTGATTCACAAAGTCTGGGAATTTTCCACATTCTTACCCTCCAGCGGTTGTTTCTGCATATTTTATGTACCCTCTGGTAGCAGGCTGCAGTCTCTTCTGGAGCTGGCTGACAGGCTGTAGAGTCTGAAAGCAGGATCTGTGAGCCTGTTTGCCAAGATGTCTCTGCAGTTTATGTGCAGACAAGTGCTGTAGCAGGGGAACATTGTCATAAAAATCATTGGTGATCACCACTCCCCAGAAGCCTCTAGCTCACAGTACAGCCTTGGAGAAAAAGAAGGGACTGCCACTTGTTTTTCCTTCCTTTAACAGGGAATGAGTCAGCTACAGCTGAACAGATACTTTGGCTTTAGTAATCTGTGTTCTCTTCCTTTCCTTCTCCATTAGATTTTAGCTGCCCATTTAAAATATTCCTACAAAATAAAGGGAAACCTGTCGTTAGCAGATGTGTTTATGTGCTGAACCTTTAACAGTACCAAATCTATCTAATCTGCACAGACCTAATAAGTCTAAGTAGATTGATTTTTGTTTTCATTTGGAATGCTTGCAGAGGCAAAGAAGCCTTAGGCAGTGATCTATTCCCTACAGTAATAACCAGGCAAAAACCAGAGCGCACGTGTTCCACTTTTCTTCCAATCGGATCTGTTGTTAATCCCTAAACACCATGTGTGCTTCCGTGGTTTATATGCAGCCATGTAAATACTAGAGACTTTTCAGACAGGAGAAGATTTCCTGGGACTAATTGCGTCACTGCAAATCCTGTTCACCGCAGAGAGACAGAAGCAAAGCACGTTCCTGAGTCTGCTTGCAGTGGGAACCTGTCATACTTATGTACAAGAAAATTCTGTAGTCTGGAATATGTTGGCCATACTGTGGTTAAATTCTTATGGAATTTGAGTTTGAAACCCTGGGTTAGACCACAAAGAACTACTGAGATATGCTGAGATAGGTGATCTGAGCATGCTTTGTAGAGTAACACTCTATGTGTTTGTAGAAAATGGCAAATGAGAATTTGGGGTTTGGGGTTCATTTAGAGGTGTTCTGGGCATGCTCCTATAGCACACAATGGTTTCTGTAATGCACACAAAACAGTTTTATCAGACAGAGACACAGATCATTAGGGGTTGGAAGGGACCTCTAGAGGTCATCTACTTCAACACCCCTGCTCAAGCAGGACTGAAGAGCCACAGAATTTAGGACAATCACATAGGAGTTCATCAAGATGGGTCTTGAAAGTCTTCAGAGAAGGGGACTCCACAACCTCTATGTGCAACCCATTCCAGTGCTGTATAACTCTTACAGTAAAGAAATTCTGCCTCATGTTGAAGTAGAACGTCCTGTGCTCTAACTTTCACAGGGGTGAAAAGAGATTGTCTCTTTCTTCTTGACACACAACCCTCATGGATTTATAGATAGTAATTAATCCCCTTGTAGTGTTCTCCACTCTAAACTGAAAAACCCCAGATCTCTCAGCCTTTCCTCATTAGATAGGTGTTCCAGTCCCTTCATCATCTTCGTATACCTCCATTGGACTAATGCAGATCTCTGTCGCTATTGAACTTGGAAGCCTAGAACTGGATGCAGTACTCCAAGTGAGGGCTCACTAAGGAAGAGTAGAGAGGTAGAAGAACCATCCTTGACCTGCTGGACAAACTCTTCTTAATACATCCCAGGATACCACTGGCCTTCTTGGCCAGAAGAGCACATTGCTGTCCCTTGGATAGCTTCTTGTCCACCAGGACTCCAAGGTCTCTCTCCACAGACGTGCAATTCAGCAAATCACCTCCCAGCCTGTATTGGTGCTTCTTATTACGCCTTCTCAGGAGCCAGTGTACTACCCAACTCTTTGATGAGAAGACTGCTTGGTGAAATTTCTTGTTCAAGTTCACAAAAGCAATCGGCCAAGCCAAAAATAGAGTTAAGATGTGTAGCTTGCTTTCGGCACTGCGATGTGCCCATAAGTGCAAATGCAGCCTCTAGCTGTGTGCTTGCACACACAAGTCTGAAGAAGAACCCTATTCATTATGAAAATGACTTCTGAAAATGCAGTAATGTCATTCTCAGACGGAAAAGTAATTTGTAAGTATTGTTGGAAAAAGATTGCAAGGATCTCTCAAACCACCTAAAAACACAGGAAACATTGATCCTCTTTTTTTAGGAGAATGTTATCGGGCTCTTACATAAATTGATTCTTTTTTTTTGTCTCCCCCAGAATTGCAGCCTCGTCCCTTCCTTTCCACTAAAATCATTGTTTTTTCAGGTTGCATACACTTAGCTGTAATGTTTCAAATCTCATGATTTACAGTGTAATAGGTTGTCATTATCTCTGACAGCTCCATTTGAACACAGCTTGCTGCTCTTTAAGGAGTTGTGTTAAGCCCTGATATTCAAGGAGTGTTACGCATTTTCTCTATGCCCTATTAGTCGACCCGGTATTTCTTCCCAGATCTTGCTTTTGTGTTTGTCAGTTTGTGGATGTTTAGGTTTGCTATTCCTCTTCCTGCTTCAATCCTAAATTATTAACTAATAAGAAGCAAAAAGTAGATGTTATATAGGGGTTTTTACCTGACATTATTTCTTATCTTCCCTATAGTCTGTTGCAGTTCCCTCATGGATTACCTGATGGCCACAAGTACTTAAGAGTGAAGTTCTGCGTTTCAATTACCCAAGGGCTAGACATTTTAAGTTTTCTGCCTTAATGTCAAAACTTCACTAATTTTGATTTTTGTTTCCAAGTTGAAGTTTATTTCTTAGTGCTTTCTTTGTGCTTCAGTATTTGACTTTTTTTTATTCCTTCCTTTTTGAAAATAATATTTCTTTCTAGCCCCTCTAAGCCATTTAGCAGCACTGGCAGTAAGGTTAATGCTGTGCTGAATGGGCTGAAATCTCCCTTCACTGCACTGGCAATGAGCCAGTCCTGTGGAAAAAGACAGCTTAATTTAAGCAATCTTATCACCATGGTAATAGCTCCTTGAAGGGGACACTGAGGTACCAGACCATGAACCTGAGATTCAATTATCATTAATTTATATAAAGCTTTCAAGTAGTAGAATAAGAAGAGACGTATTTGGGGTTCAAGGCAGTTATGACTTTTGGTTACTGTTCAGCACTATTTCTGAGCCCTGAAGTTTGATTATGGCTCTAAACACTTAAAAACTGAGGGTTTTTGAGTTCTAGAAGTTTACTGAGCTCATCATATAGGTAGAGTCCTTTCTGGGTTATATGTATTTAAGGTGTATGTTTAACACAATCTGGATTTCTGATTTTTCTAAAAATACCACTTTTGTATAATTCTTTTTAGTGTAGGGGAGATCTTAGCAAAAAGAAAGATTGGTTCTGCACTATGATTTTCCCTATTTTTAAAATAAAACTCATAATTATTTGTCCTCTTCAAAAATTATGGTGGTAGCCTTTCAATTCTCAGAAACCCACGTGTAATCACATCCTGTTTAACCAGCAGTAGCAATAAAAGCAGGAAAAAGTCGAGAAAGATGCCTCTATAAATTCATCGTCACAGTTCATTGGGAGTTTACTTCATTTGAGCATCTTGTGAATCTTGTCCCCAAAGTAGCCATACAGGGACCACTTTTCATAGAATCCTAGAATGGCCTGGGTTGGAAGGGACCTTCAAAGGGCATCCTGCAGGGAGCAGGGATACCCTCAACTAGATCAGATTGCCCAGAGTCTTGTCCAGCCTCACCTGAAATAGCTCCAGGGGTGGAGCCTCAGCTCCCTCCCTGGGCAACCTGTTCCAGTGTTCATCCTCCCCTCCTTCTTCCTAACAGCCCATTTCAATCTGTGGTTAGACTAGATGCCCTTTGGAGGTCTCTTCCTACCCAGACAGTCAATGATTCTATAATTTCCAAACTCAGAAACAGACTGAGTATAAATTTTTAAATTACAGATTGGGGTCTAAGCAGATTTGTAAAACAGAGGCTTCGAGAAAGGCTGTTCTCTCTCCCAAGAGAGAACTCTGGGGCAACTACTTCATTCGTGTCATTCCTTTAAGTGATACTTCTAAAGCTGGAGTATAAGCAACAAAATTACAGTGTTGGTATCTTTATACTTCTTGGGTTTCAGGCATTAGCCTTTCTGATTCCCTCTCTGCACGCCCTAGTTAGATCCTTGGACTCTTCTTGAATTGCCTGACCTTTCTTCCAAAGAAGATAAACTATCCTTTTAGCCCTGAGGCCGAGCAGGAGGTCCCTTCTCAGCCAGAACAGCCTTCTTCCTCACAGGTCCATCCAGAGGCACATAGGGACAGCCTGTTCTTGTGCCTTTAACAGAATGCTCAACCTTCCTGGAGTCCTTTGACCTTCAGGAGTGTCACCCCGGGGACCCCATGTTTATCATATCACTCCCAAGCGCCTGAGCAGGGTTCGGTACTGGTCCCAGCTCCAAGGGCAAAAGCAATTTTACAAGTTCTCCTGACTGGTGAAGCCATAGGGCAGTTGGAGAACTGGATGGTCTTCACAAAACTGGCCCCAGGGCACTCCTGTGGTTATTGAGAAGTTTGCCTTCAGATACTGCAAGATATAAAATGTGACACCCTTTGGAGCTGCACAAAAAACAGTTCAGTTACATAATTACTTCAGCTCTCCAAAAATCTTTTCAAAAACATAGCAATTTTCCCCTGAATATCCAAAAAATTACCTTTTGATCACTAGAAGTACGCTTGCAGCGCCACACTCACTGCAGTACTTAAGAAGGCCAACGGTATCCTGGGGTGCATTAGGAAGAGTGTGTCCAGCAGATGGAGGGAGGTTCCTCTAGTGAGACATCACCTGGGGTATTGTGTCCAGTTGTGGGTTCCTCACTTCAAGACGGACAGAGATCTACTGGAGAGAGTCCAACAGAGGGCTACAAGGATGATGAAGGGACTGGAACAGCTGCCTTATGAGGAAAGTCTGAGAGGTCTGGGCGTTTTTAGTCTGGAGAGGAGAAGACTGAGAAGGGATCTCATTAATGTCTATAAATCCATGAGGGATAGGTGTCAAGAAGGCAGGAACAACCTCTTTTCACTTGTGCTGTGGGATAGGATGAGGGGCAATGGATTCAAGCTTGAGCACAGGACATTCCACCTCAACATGAGGAAGGACTTTACTGTGAGAGTGTCAGAGCCCTGGAACAGGCTCCCCAGAGAGGCTGTGGAGTCTTGGTCCTGCTCTGGCAGGGGAGTTGGACTCAGTGTTCTTTGGAGGTCCTTTCCAACCCCTGACATTCAGTGATTCTGTGTGAATTCTTTATAGAACTTTGGTAAATGTAATTTTAAGGACTATTGGTCTCATTTTCTACTTGTAAGTTTTCAAATATGTTGAAATATATATTGAAAATTCAAATATATATTGAAAATTTAAAGCAAACCATGAGCTTATTCCTTTCTTACTCCACATTGCTCTCCATTCATTGGTCAGTTCTACACAGTTGCTGTTTGAGTTGTGACAATACAGCCACAGAAAAGCACTGTTGGAGGCTACTGGATTCATGTAGTGATGTCGCCATGCATCATGCTGCCAAACCCATACTGATCCCTCCGGTAATTTATGTCCCCACTATGGTAGCTTCTGTTTGTCAGGGTTTGGTTTGGGGGTTTTTCCCTCAGTAGCAAATGAAAACAATGTATTTTGAACAAGCAGACAAGCAGTCCCTTTCAGAAGCGGTTCCTGATTGGTTTTGGCGTTGTCCTATATTTATATAATTATTGTCCTAGATTTCTGCCAGGGATTTGAAAGTGGAGTCACCTGGTTAACAGGCTCAGCTTGCTTTCAGTTAACAACTGACTAGTGAGTCAGCATCATGTCACTTATTCTGTATTGAAGTGAAAAGTAAAGGACACAGATGGTTTTTTACATCCTTTCACATATAGGGTCACAGGGGTAAGTTTTCCAACACCATGTGAAAAAAACACGAGTGAATGAAGGGAAGCAATGCAATGTGAATTATTCAAGAGGCGGGTCCAGTTCAAAGAGGAAATTTTGACAAAGCGATTCTATTCCCAAATGCGATACTCTAGGGGGGTTCAAATATATTGCAATTAAACATAAAAATAGCAGGATTAAATATATGTGATAAATAGTTTTCATGGCCATTTCTTTCTTTCACCCAGGAGCATTCTAGTTCCTACTGTTCTTCTACACAAAGAGGTAGATCAAGGCAGGTAAAATTATGGGTCAGATTCTATCTACAATCATAAGTCATCTCTTATACTCACATGCAGTTTTCCTGGGGTGGTGTTAGGAGAAGGGTGTAGTTCATACACCTTTGTTGTCAGGTAGGTGGAGGGTTTTGTATTTACAATAGCTATCTCATTTTATACTATACTGTTTGAGCACCATAGACATAATTTATAAACAGCAGGCCATGCTCTGGTTATTACTTAAGTGTAGAAGCTTACTCTCTTTTTTTTCCCGTCCACTTTGGTTGCAGATTAGGATGGACAGGAAACTCAGGAAAGGAAAAATTCCTGATTCTTCACACTGTCACAGGACACATTAAGGGACTTAAAAGGGTCAGGTCATAGGCTGGACCTGGTTATCTCAGAGGTCTTTTCTAACCTCAAAGATTCAATGCTTGTGTTGTTTGGTACAGTAGATGGGCAACTGGATCACTTCCAAGCCCTTCTGGCTACTGTCTTCATGTATTTTCCGATTATACCCAAACTAGAAATCCTTCTTATGTTTCAGACACTGTGACTGTAAAAAATTCACTTTGCACTTCTGTTGACAGCCAAAATAATGACTTCAATTGCTCACTTCTACACTGCCATAACACTATGTTATTTATATTATATGCAGTTGTAATGCTTTAGCAAGAGGGTCTTAATCAGTTTGGGTTGGTGCCTGTAATTTCAGCACAACAACCAGCTGTCACCAATAGTTCAACAGGCAGTGAAGCAACTTTGCTAGAAAGACAACAGTTTACTGAACCCGTCACCAAGAAGAAAAGGAAAAATCCCCAAATAAGTAAAAGAATCAAAAAGGTAAAACAGAAACTGTACACAATGCCTTTACACACACTGAGAGAAATGGGAGACAGCTAACACATTGGATTTTGGCCTTAAATGAGAGGTCTGGGGTAAGAGAGTGTACATCAACACTCACAACCAACAGCCATCAACAAACACACACACTCTCACCCCACTTCCCAGATGAGAAAAGGGAAGGGGAGGAGGTGGAGGGGCAGGAATGCAGCGAACAATATACATTTGATGCTTGCGGAAAAGTCCCTTCTCCCGATACTCTTGCAGACATCAGCACTCTGTGACGTCTCTGGCATACTTCTAGACTCCATCCGCTCTGGGCTTTTCTTTGAGGCTATAGCAGAGTCAAATGTAGAGGATACAACAGAATTCCAGACTCTCTCTGTTTGCCAAAGGCCCAGGAAATCAGTATTTGTGATCTCTCTTTCTCTCTCTTAGTAGAGGCTTCTCTCAGTTTCAATTAGTGGCAGAGTATACAGGATTTTTGCCAGTCCATTGGGGGAAAAGCTAACATGATGATGGTTACATAGAGCCACCTTTGGGGGGTGGGGGGAGCTCTCTGTCTCCTAGAGGAACTCTCTGTCTCTGAAGACATGTTGCAGCCAAAGATGATAACGAGAAGAGATGGAAGTACCTTCCCTTTATGGACTCTGTCCACCAATCACCTGCAGAGTCCAGAGACTGATGCAGGAGATCTGCTAGGAAAGCTACCTCCAGCTTCAAAATAAAATGCTTTTTCAGCATAAAAGCACCACAACTAACAGTTGAAAATTTGGTAATTTTCAAACCAGCACAGCAGTGATAAAATGTAGTTGCAAATAATTGAAGAAATTGAATGATCAAACTAAAGGTGCCATGGTTTTCCCTGTCACACTTGCAGCGCTTAGATACTTCTTTCTTGAATGCGAATCACATGCAAGTACAAATGTGTTACCACTTCCTGTATCCAGGAGAAATGTAGTCTAAATTTTTAGCTAAAGTGTTTCAAGATCTGTTTCTGCTAATTCAGCCAGTGGTTCCCTTTCAAACCTGCTTTTGTTCTTCACTTTTCCTCTTCTACTAACCTTCAGTAGAAACGGAAGGAAAGCGAGTTATGGATACAAATGAAGGTGGACTTCTAGTCTTATAGTCACTAGGCACAGGGTAAGGCATAGAAGTGTTGTCAAGAGGCCCTTGATAAAGTTGAGAGACATTACTGCAGTTCTGGGATACACAGAATTTTCTGAGAATTTAATTATGAAGTTCTGTTTGGGGTTGATCTAATTTCTGTGACACTATTAAGGTATCACCAGGATAACTCAGTTGGGATGTTGCTTCACATGTAGGTTTTGTAAAATTTAAATTACCATTCCAGATAAGAAGCCAGAAGTACATAACAAAAGGTCCTGATAGAGAAAGGTGGGGGGAGGAAGAAGTTAACTGCTGTTTCCTAACCTTACCCAGGCTGAGGATTCATCACTTTTTTTTTCACCTTCTCTCTCAGAGTTCTGTGCCATTCCTCTCGAGGCTGAATAAGAGCACTTAGATGAGCTGCCTGACACTGCTGCTTTACAGAAAGAAAGCTGCTCAGTGATCAGCAGGATGAGAGGTCTGATTTCATGCCTTCTGTCACCTGAACTCCCCAATAACTCCCTTCTCTCATCTCTTATCTCTCTACTGGGCATGTCAGCGCAGCAGGTTTAGCCAAACCTATTGATCAGCCTGTACATCTTCTGCTTCTTTAGCCATCATGCACAGTGCTTAGAAGCTGAGTTCAGAAACAGGAGCTCACTGGGGCTTTTGCTGGGAGTTTTTATCTTGCCCCACGCACTATTCACATTTATATGAGCCTAGAGGATCTTTTCCTTTCAGTTGCTTGACATGGTCCAAATTTCAAAGTTCTACAATTGTGCGGCTGAATGGATGGATGGATAGGCAGACAGATACATGGTTCCATTAAAGAGAGAATATTTTCCAACTGTCTCATTTATGTGTGAAATTTTTATGAAGACTTCAATATTTATTTATGTATCTGAATTCTCAGCATTATAATGTGAAGTGAATTTTTATTTCACAAACAAATGCCTTGTGTGTTATATCCTCTCTTATATCTTTTTACAAGAATATTATCATCTTCTTTATGGACTTTTTGATGTTTTTGTGAACATTTGGAACTTCCCCGCTTGGAATGAGTGATCTTATCAATCCTTCTGACAAATTCTCTGTATTTTTCTCATCCTTCCAGTTTGCAATATAAAAGCAGCCTCCGCTTTTCTCGCAGAAGGCCTATTAAAGCACACACCAGGCTGCAGCCACATCTAAACTTTTGAACCGCTATCTTTATTATTTTGCTCTTTACAGAGAGCACCTGATTTTATAGAATTGATGGCAACAGTTTACCGTGTCCTGGTGTCCTCTGGGAGCAGCGGTGTGCTCAGACAGATGTGTCGCCTGAGTTTATGAGAACATAGGCACAGGCTAGCTCTGGAAATTTCCCTCTGTGCCACCAGTGCTTTTCAAATCCTGTAGAAATACCTTTGAGTGCTCGCTCAAAAGTAGAAGGCATAAACATTGGTGATTTTTAACATTTTCTCAACATTATTTTACTGGTAGCCAAATTTCAGCCTAGCCTTGCCTGAGAATCTTCATTTTATTGCAAGTTAGAGCTATGTAAATTTTCCTTTGTGTGAATGCAGTCATCTCTCTAAAATGGGGTGAGCTGATTCCCACTTCGTGTGCTCTTCTGCTAATATAGAAATCCCTCTCCACAGCAGCATTTTACTGTCAGGCTATGAAGCCATTTTTATAAATCCCTGTGCAAGACAATGAAATTATTCCATACTATTGATTGCAAGGCTCTTAGCGCCTTAATAGTAACTTTCCATTCAGCATTTCCTTCCCTTTAGCTCTGCTATCTCTGAGCTGTGCTCAGAGAGGACCAGAGAGGACAATCAGTACTGCCAATAGCAGACCATTTTGCTGTAATTTCCAAAAAACAATTAAATGTGAAATTATCAAATCAGGAGGATTAAGATCATTATGAATTCAAAGTGTAAAGCAAGAACTACCAACTGGTTTGATGTGTGCGCATTTATCTGACTAGCATGCATATACGGCTGTATATGTGTACACATTTATCTATGTATATATGCACTTACGTACACTCACACATTTCTTATTTTGTATGTGGTGATCCTGCTTCCTTGAATATCAGTAGGAATTTCGCCCTGCTGTTCTTTTCTACCAAAATTCCTAGTGCCTACATATCTTGTTAACTGCTGACCGAAAACTGAGGCTTCATTTACTTGCAAAAGCCTTCATGTGTGACAGCACAGGATAGGAGCCAAAATCACCAACTGTATCTTCATGGAAGCAGATTTATACAGTTCTGTTGACAGTTAAAGTACTTACTTGGGATCTACTGTAGTAGAATAGAATCATAGAATGGTCAGGTTGGAAGGAACCCTCCAAAGGGCATCTAGTCCAATCCTCCTGGAGGGAGCAGGGACATCCTCAACTAGATCAGGTTGCCCAGAGCCTTGTCCAGCCTCACCTAGAACAGGTCCAGGGGTGGGGCCTCAACTCCCTCCGTGGGCAACCTGTTCCAGTGTTAAACTGCCCTCCTGCTCAAGAACTTCTTCCTAACAGCCCATTTTAATCTGCCCTTCTCTAATGTGAAACCATCACCCCTCTTCCAATCACTCCAGGCCTTTGTAAACAGTCCCTCTGCAGCCTTCTTGTAGCCCCCTTCAGGGACTGGCAAGTCCCTCCAGAGTCTTCTGTTCTGCAGGCTGAACAACTCCAGCTCCCTCAGCTTGTTCTTATAACTGAGGGTTCCAGACCCTGATAATTTTCACTGCCTCCTCTGGACCTGCTCCATCAGGTCGCTGTCCTTCCTGTACTGAGGGTTCCAAAGCTGGACACAACTCCAGGTGAGGTCTCACCAAGGCAGAGTAGGGGGGCAGAATCCTCTCTCTCAGTTTGATAGCCATGTTGCTTCTGAAGCAGCTCAGAATGCCATTGGCCTGTATTTGTTACTCTACTGTATGAGTTTAGAACTTTTGGCCTACAATAGTCCGAGGAAACATTACCATATTCAGAGCACTGCCATGTGTATAATGATATATTCACAACTGTGAAAGTCAATGGGAAAGAAAAACAGAGTATGATGTCTAGCCTAATGCCAGGAAGCTGTTCTCAGTGAGATTCATTTCTCCTTTCACTACCTGAAAGCTGTTTGCTTGGTTAACAGGTATGAAGAAAGAATAACTGTGCTCATGAGCAACACAAAAACTTCTTTCTCATAGTTTGTCTAAAGAATCCCAATACACAGGCACTGTATTCTGTAATGGGAGCTAACTAGTATTCCCGTTTACTCTCTTTTTTATATAGCTGTCTGAATAGAAGGCCCTTTAAAAGACAAAGCTGCCCTGTAATACCTTTTTCTTTTTTATAATCTGGCATTTTGAGAGCTGTAACCTTTCCTTTAAAATTTTGTAATGGGGAATACATAATATCCTGCTCATTACACCATTTTAGCAATTACCTTTTCAGGACCATGTATTTACAATACTCTGAAAGTCAAATGTCACACTATAAACATGTTTTATGCCCTTGAGCTTTTGATCCTGTGTATATCCCACTGTGAACCCATCAAAGAAATTCCACCAGCACGGATTGCTTGATCCATGTATGTATATGGAATCTTGCCTCATGCTTCGCTGTAGGTGTAGAGGTAGATTTTGTCACTGGAAAGATTCTGGACCATGTCAACACTTCAGCTGTGAGGTGTACATGTGGCTTTTGGCTTGCAGACAACCTAGAGCCACATGCTCCTAAATGCAAGATCCATCTTCCATTTTTGCAGAAACAACTGCAGGCAACGTAGACCCCTACAAGTGGCATGGTAGGGTTTACCTAGTGTCTGCAGAGCACCTGCTCCACTCTCGGCTGATGGAAGAACAGAGAAATGGTTGTCTAAGAGCCAAGGGCAGCAAGTCATGGGTGTTCTGACTCAGTGGGGAGCTTCTGTGAACTGGACACTGTTCAAAGCACCTGAACTGCGAGTGGGTCATGGTTCACATCAGGGTCTGATTTCCCGTGTAAAGTGCTGGCAACCCATAGACTGCATGCTACTCTCTAGAAAATGCAGGCTGAACAACCTCAGTTAAGGTACTCAACAGAATGGCTACAGGGATTTGTACTAAAGCAGCACTCTAGTGGCAGCCCCATGGCCAAGACAGTCTCCATCCCTGCAGGTTGGGTAGTACCAGCGCCCCTTCACTTGCTTTCTCAGCTCAAACCTCATGGTTTGAGAAGGAGGAACACCAAAGTGCTCTGAACTGCTTTGGGTGCACACTACAATATGTGGTTTAGCTGTACATCTGTCCCAAAAGCAGACACAGAAGCAGTTTGTCCCCTTGTTTACATAAAACAAAGGTGCAAAGTTGTTCCCAAAAGAATATGTGGTTGATGTGGTCAGCCTTCATTCTGTCCTTTTTTGCCCCAATTTCAGAGCACACATCATGATAAGTTAAAGTTCCAAATCAAATACCCTTTCCCATATTCTTTTGGAAAGCACTTGCTGCTCTGGAAAACCATCCATCTTCCTATAGACAACCTCTCTGTCTCTGCACCAGAGCCCATTCTACAGGGCACATTTATTACTTCTTTTTTTGTGTGCTAATGTAGGTCTTTGCTAGTTTTTCTTAAAGGCAATCAGTCCTCCAAAATATGCTGAAATAGGTCTGCAAATGAGATCTGTCTTTGTGTGTTTGAGAATCACCACAGTAGGCAGAAGCATTTGAAGCAAAACTGCTCTCAAAATAGCTCAATTAAGGAAAGTAGACATTTTACTCACCTCTCCCGTAACTGCAGTCCTTCAAAATGGATTATCCTTGTAGATTTTCCACCAAGTAGTCACTTTTTTCTGTTTCTGCCTTTTTCTTCCTTTCCTTTCCTTTCCTTTCCTTTCCTTTCCTTTCCTTTCCTTTCCTTTCCTTTCCTTTCCTTTCCTTTCCTTTCCTTTCCTTTCCTTTCCTTTCCTTTCCTTTCCTTTCCTTTCCTTTCCTTTCCTTTCCTTTCCTTTCCTTTCCTTTCCTTTCCTTTCCTTTCCTTTCCTTTCCTTTCCTTTCCTTTCCTTTCCTTTCCTTTCCTTTCCTTTCCTTTCCTTTCCTTTCCTTTCCTTTCCTTTCCTTTCCTTTCCTTTCCTTTCCTTTCCTTTCCTTTCCTTTCCTTTCCTTTCCTTTCCTTTCCTTTCCTTTCCTTTCCTTTCCTTTCCTTTCCTTTCCTTTCCTTTCCTTTCCTTTCCTTTCCTTTCCTTTCCTTTCCTTTCCTTTCCTTTCCTTTCCTTTCCTTTCCTTTCCTTTCCTTTCCTTTCCTTTCCTTTCCTTTCCTTTCCTTTCCTTTCCTTTCCTTTCCTTTCCTTTCCTTTCCTTTCCTTTCCTTTCCTTTCCTTTCCTTTCCTTTCCTTTCCTTTCCTTTCCTTTCCTTTCCTTTCCTTTCCTTTCCTTTCCTTTCCTTTCCTTTCCTTTCCTTTCCTTTCCTTTCCTTTCCTTTCCTTTCCTTTCCTTTCCTTTCCTTTCCTTTCCTTTCCTTTCCTTTCCTTTCCTTTCCTTTCCTTTCCTTTCCTTTCCTTTCCTTTCCTTTCCTTTCCTTTCCTTTCCTTTCCTTTCCTTTCCTTTCCTTTCCTTTCCTT
>VZRI01004026.1:6419-49219 GCA_013397515.1 Upupa epops | reverse complement strand
TCTTTTCTTTTCTTTTCTTTTCTTTTCTTTTCTTTTCTTTTCTTTTCTTTTCTTTTCTTTTCTTTTCTTTTCTTTTCTTTTCTTTTCTCCCTCTCCTCTCCTCTCCTCTCCTCTCCTCTTCTCTTTCCTTTCCTTTTCTTTTCTTTTCCATATTCTGGAGACAAATCCCTACTAAATATATTTGGAGTGGTAGTGGCTTCTGCACTTCTTTTTGTACTCTCAGTGAGATAAACCCAGTGATGTGTTTGTGGATAGAGCGAGTACTAGTGACAGCAGTTCCCATGCCTTAGTCACAAGACACTGAAAGTCTACTCAACTTGGAAGACCCCATAGTACCGTACTGAGAAACAGCTTTACCTCGGCATTAGTGAGAATCACTGGGAAGGTTTCAGTTACAATATTTCACTAAAATCTGCTAACAGGTTTTGTGTGATTCCCCCAGTGCTGAGGGTGGGGAAACACACACTCGTCTGTGATGTCTGCCGTGGGTATGTGCTGTATTGATCACACAGTGTTGATGTAGTTCCTTTCACATCTCGAATCACCAAAATGTTTTTTACAATGTGGTTCTCTGTCTTCTCTTCATAGGCATTTCCTATTTAAACATGGATCTGGGTCTTCAGCTATCTTCAGCGCAGCCAGTCAGAACTATCCTTTAACATCCAATACTGTTTACTCTCCACCTCCTAGGCCTCTCCCTAGAAGTACCTTTTCCAGACCTGCCTTCACTTTTAACAAACCTTACAGGTGTTGCAACTGGAAGTGCACTGCTCTGAGTGCCACTGCCATCACAGTCACACTGGCCCTCTTGCTAGCCTATGTCATCGGTAAGCCTCTTTCTTCTCTGTGTTGAGTGATGCTTTTTACCTTGCCTGTCACGTTGCCTTGCTTTTACACTGATGTCCATCCTGTTTCACTGATCGTGTTTGTCACTGGGTGCTTTGTAAATTCTGGTGAACAAAAGGCCACCTTGGCCAGAGGTTGAATATGACATGGGCTTCTCATTAACTTTCCACTCTGTTAACCTTGATGCTGCCTAATACAGAAAGAAGGATGACGTGTTCATGCTAGCAGAGGGCTCCTACTGATTTTAATTGCTGTGCTATTTTTCTTAAATGAAACATTCGATTTTCATATTAAGCCTCACAATGTTGTTGCTCTTAAAGAATCACTCGGAAAAGGCTGATAGACCTTAATTGTGTTTTGCCTTGTTACCTTCAGTGCATTTCTTCAGTCCAATCACAAGTTAAATCTCTGATTGTTCCCTCTTAATTCCTATACTGTTGGCTAAAGTGACAGCTAGCCCTGGAAGGATATTGGTGTTTTAACACCATGTTCTCTCAGAGATGGTTTGCTGTCCCTTCACTGAATTTGGTTCAGGTAAAATATTTTGTAGATTGCAGAGCAGAAAGATAATTTCACAGTTTTGTAACTTCTTCCCTTTCTAATGCTGTTATCATGATGGAGCAGGTCCAGAGGAGCAATAAGACTGGGGAAGGGACTGGAGAGAAAGGCTGATGAGGAGAGGCTGAGGGAACTAGGGGTGTTTAGTCTGGAGAAGATGAGACTCAGAGGAGGCCTTATCACTCTCTGTATAACTAGCTGAAGGGAAGTTATAGACAGGTGGGGGTCAGGGTCTTCTCCCAGGCAACTAGTGATAGAATGAGAGGCCATGGCCGCAGCTGTGCCAGGGGAGATTTAAGTTAGATGTTAGGAAACCCTTCGTCATCAAATGGGTGATCAGACACTGGAATGGACTGGCCGGGGCAGTGGTGGAGTCCCCATCCCTGGAGGTGTTTAAGGACAGCCTGGCTGTGGCCCTTAGTGCCCTGGTTCTGGCCAATGTGATGATGTTAGGACCTGGGCTAGTCTGGATGAGCTCAGAAGGCTCTGTCAGAGTAGACAGAAGCACTTTTCTTATGTTTTGGAAGAGAGCTGGGCTTGAAGTCACTGTGGCCACAACTGTATGTGGGGCAAAAGGTTTTTGTGACTCACTGCACAACATTTTGGCTAGACATGAATTCATTTTCAATCTGAATTGAAAGTTTTACACAGCTTTCATTATGCAGAATCTTGGGAGGTGTCTGTGGCTTCCATCAACAGGGGAAATTCCAATCGAGTTTTGTTCATTCTCATCCACACAGTTGGTCATTGGCTTAGTTGCCAGTTCGTAGGTAGACAAGCCAGAGCATACCCAGCATTCTATAGCTTGAAAGATTGTGCCAGCAGTGTGCCCAGGTTGCCAAGAAGGCCAATGGCATCCTGGCCTGGATCAGGAACGGGATAATAAGCAGGAGGAAGGTGGTGATGGTGCCCTTGTACTCTGCACTTGTACAACTGCATCTTGAGTACTGTGTCCAGTTGTGGGCATCACAGCCTCAGAAGAACATTGAGGGGCTGGAGTGGATCCAGAGAAGAGCAATGAGGCTGGGGAGAGCTCTGGAAAACAGGCTCTGTAAAGAGTGGCTGAGGGAACTGAGGTTGTTGAGTCTAGAGAAAAGAAGGCTGAGAGGAGACCTAATCGCTCCCTACAACTACCTAAAAGGAGATTGTAGTGAGGCTGGTGCTGGTCTCTTCTCCCAAATTACTGATGATAGGATGAGAGGAAATGGCCTCAAGTTGCATCAGAGGAGGTTTAAATTGGATCTTAGGAAGAAGTTCTTTCCTGAGAGAGCGGTTGGGCACTGGAACAGGCTGGCCAGGAAGGTGATGGAGTCACCATCCCTGGAAGTGTTTAAAAGGTGATGAGATAGAGTACTTGAGGCCATGGTCTAGGGACTGGGGAGACGTTGGAATGAGGGCTGGACTTGGTGATCCTGGAAAGTCTTTCCAGCCATGAGGAATCTATTCTATGATTCTATGATTGGTTTGCCTGAATGAGTGGTTTCTACTGGGTAAAACTTGTACAGGGACACAAGTACAGTTCCCTCCAAATCAATAACTAGACAGTGATTTTCTGTGTTCTCCAAAGAAATGTTTTTATAGTGAAAATTATTGTCTTCTCAGTCATTTTTATTTTCCACTGTCAGGGGTTTTTTGTGTCCCATAGTGACTAAGATTTGGTTACTGTCAGCAAGATGCTTGTCAGGAGGGACTATTTCTAACCTCCCCGTCCATGCATATGGGGAAGCAGATTTGATCATTGCTGGTGTGTGATTATCTGCGAGCACCTGAGGATGCAGTAAGCTGCATTAATTGCAGCTTTAGACAGCAGCTGCTGAGCATATGCCCTCACTTAGGGCTGCCTATCATTTTTGCAGCCTCATCTGTTTGCCTACTCATCTATCCCACCCACACCATTTAGATTTTATCGGGTGGAAGAGCTGCCTGTTTCATCCCTGCTTAGGTTTCAGTCTGCTGCCACTGTTTTTTTTAACTTTTTAGAGAGATGCTGCTGGATGTCACCAGGCTGATAAGGCTGTGAGTGCTCCATGTCACTGTGAATTAAAAGGTCTATATGTATCTCCAGTTGGCAAGTCTGAGTTTATCTAAACCTGGTAATGGCAAGGTGCAACCTGTTTCTTTGAGTTGGGCAGGACTAGGTGGGATGAAGATGTCTACGTTTTTAAATTATTAGTATCTATAGTTATGTATCCTATAGCACAATATAAATCTCCAAAGCAGGAATTCTAATTCAGTAATCCTCCAAGATGCCATGCTTGCTTTTGTTTGCCTCAGAAATCTTTCAGTCACCTAATCTTTCCTGCTGATCCAATATCAGTGTACTTATTCCAGATTAATAGTCATACTGCCTATTTCTAGGTGGTTAAATATTTAAATAAGTTCACAGTATAAGTCAGGAACCTGAGTTCTTTCCCTTCGGGCAGGTATGAGTAAGAGCATATAAATTATTTTCAACGTTCACTTGCTGTGTAGGTTTTTATATTTTAAAAAATATATTTATATATTAAAAAACTGTTGAATGTACACAATCAAAGTGTATCTAACAGAAATTAAAATTCACTGCCCCAAGTGTTTTTGCTTTACTGAGCCTGGCTCCATCCCTCAGTCTTCACTCCAGGCAGGTTTTCTTCAGACAGAGTTAGTTATGTCTTAGCAAAGACTGTAAACTCAGGTCTAAATTGCAAAACACAATTCAGTTTCAGAATCAGACTTAACCTGGGGTCAGTTCAGTGGTTGTTAGGTGAGAAATAGTGGAGCCTTTGTAAAGGGAAGTTATTTTCATCTTGTTTTATGGTGTTGTCCGCATTTAATTTATAATGAGCTGCAATTTCAGTCCAAATGAACATAGACTGAAATCTGACATGAAGCTTTTTCTTCCCGTTATCTTTAATGTGCTTTCTCAAGTAGCTTGTACTGCTGTTAGACACACGAGCTACGTGTTACTGCCAAAAATAGTCCTAAATCTCTGTCTCCGCTCAGAACATCCCCAAAGGAACCCAAAGCTTATTTCAGATCAAAACTTTGCAAGCGGCTCTTATATTTGTAAAGAGCCAAGACCTGTGCCGGAGTGCTCTGAGCTGTGATTTCTTTTCAATCTAAAGGGAAAGCACCAAAATGGGCTAGTTCTTTTCTTTTTCAGTCTTCCCCTATTATCATTGAGAGTCAATAGAGCAGCTTTTACTTGAGAACAAATACTTCTCTATTTTCACTTCTTTCAACTAGTAGTCAGGTAAAAATATTTATTTTCCTCCCTGTTTCACTTTTGGCCTGTAATGACCGTAATTGTTATTTGGTCCTTTCTGAAATCAATTTGGCCATTGTGGAGACAATCAGGAAATTACAGAACACTGTCAGGGGTTGTGTAACAGCTGATTTCTTGAAAATCTTTAGTCATAATATTGAGTTTACCATGTAAAACACATTTTCACTTCTATATAAGTAATGTCTGGAAATAGGTTCTAAAGTTATAGGAGTTACTCCAAAAAATCCTCATTTTCTCAGGTGGATGTTTGGACTCTGTGCTGTTTTCAGTCAAAGGCAGGTATGCTTTTCTTGTTCTTCTCTGCTTCCACACATGTTGAGAACTACAGTGTTGGCGGCAATCTGGAGCATTTTCCTACAGAGAGGGCGGGGAGGCTGCTAAGCAGTTGGTGCATGATAAGGTGCTGGAGCTGCTGCAGCTTCCCTGGTGGTTCTGAGGCTGGGTTAGGGCAGACTGAAATCACCAGTGGAGTGAAAGGCAAGACTTAGGGAAAACAAGGACAGTCAGTGACATGGAATGGATAAAATCTGCCTGCCAGCGCTTACTGTGTTTAGAGGGCATGAGAGCTGTGGGGATTAATGCAAATGAATGCTCAAATCTAAAGCAAAAAATCCAATAATAGAGAAAAGAACAAAAATATTGAGGGAAAATTAGGGAAATCCAGTTGCCTGAGGGAAATCCAGTTACCTTAAAGTTTGTCTGGTTTTGGTCGTAAAATAGAAATGGAAATGCTTGGCCATGTGCTCTGTATTTGCCTGGCCTGAGGAGTTTGTAAGGACTGAGCTGAATCCACGTCACCAGTCTAGGCTCAGAGATGGCTCCTTGTAAAACAGAAGTATGAAAAGAAGATACAAATTTCTGTAATGCTTTTGAAATAGTTGATTTTCTGCGGTTAGTAAGATGGGAACTGTCAGACACCGTGAACATACTGATATCCAAAGGCTGTGACGTAGATTCCAAATTATCACATGAAAGACGAGCAGATTGGTTGGATTCAGCACAGTCAATAGCTGCATCTCTCTGTTCATCTGTTGCTATAAAGAGTATGAAGTAGCCTACTACTGTGGAATGTACAGTAGATAATTTTTTTTTAATCTCATTCTAGTAAAAATCCTAAGAAGCTCTCAGGAACTAAAGAAATTTGATCAGAAATTTCAGAGTAAACAAGGCAAATACAAAAGAGAGAATGTGAAAGATCCTAATTTTTTCTAGAATTCTCTGGCTCCACACCATTTTCTTTTTGGTACAGTACAGTGTCTGATGTGGCAGCTCATCTAGTCAGTTATTTTTAGCTCATTAGTAAGTAGGATTTTTCTTCCATGCTACCTTACAATTTTATCAGCTGCTTATTTGGACTTGCAAATCACTGCTCCTATTGATCAAAGGTTCTGAACTCCTATGGTTCCTATTGATTTCAGCAGGAGATGCAAATGTTCAATGCCTCTGGAAATTGCATCCCATGGTCTTAGATTTAACCATCCCTGACTATGTAATGACTATTTTATACACAAATGAATTCTCCAGTATGAATATGAAGTTGTCGCTATCATTCATGATATTATCACTATTTATGAGAATGCACTGGAAAGGGGTGTGGAGTCTTAATTTACAGTCCTATGGATGGTGAGGAAATGAAAACCACTCTGCTGTCTGCCATTGTGACCTGTCATCTCTCACACCAGATACAAAGCAGAGGTGTGATGGTTACAGCATTGGGAACAGCCAGGACAAATTTGGGGGGCGTAGTTCCTCCAGTGCCAAGAATGATAGTGTTGGTTGCATAGCTTTGTACAATGTAAAGCAGTAGGCAGAAAGATCCTCCACTCTGAGAACTAGAAAAGCTGCAGAGAAGGCTCAGGAGGGAAATACGCCAATTTTACACCGTGGTGTATTCTGGTGTAGTGAACATCGCTATGTGTTCCAAGTGAACACAAACTTGTTATGGATGTGCAATACTGAGACACTGTTGAAGCCCGTAGTGGGTCAGCAGTCACTGAGAAGGGTAGATTAGGGTCATGCAGCTGGAAATTGGGCTGTCTGCTGTCTCTGAGCCTGGGTCACCTTGATGAACTTGGCATTGTCACCAATGTCACCAATTTCAGTACACTGAGGAGAAAGCTGGATAACATTGTACTGTGGTCTAAGCTGGGGTTTGCTTGTTCCTGTCTCCAGTAGATGACCCAATAATGAAAACTGCAGGCAGGCTGGTCATTGCACAGCCTAGTGGGATTACAGGAGATGATGGGATTGTTCTGTTCTAAGGTGTAAAAATATGTTAATGAGAAGAATGCTTGAGAAAGAGGAGAAGACTTGAGAAGGCTGGACAGTTGGATGGGGAGGAGTTTAATGAAATTGAACAAGGGAAGTGCAGAGTTCTGCATGTGGGAAAGAACAAACCCAAATAGCAATACAAGATGGGGACTGAGCTGCTGGAGAGTAGCACAGGGAAAAGTGATCTGGGGATGCTGGTGGATGGAAGGATGACCATGAGCCAACAATGTGCACTTGTAGCCAAGAAGGCCAATGGCATCCTGGGGTGGATTAGAAGGGGAGTGGTTAGTAGATCAAGAGAGGTTCTTCTCCCTGTCTATTCTACCCTGGTGAACCCCCATCTGGAATATTGCGTCCAGTTCTGGGCCCCTCGGTTCCAGGACAGGGAACTACTGGAAAGAGCCCAGTGCAGAGCCACAAGGACAATGAAGGGAGTAGAGCATCTACCTGATGAAGAGGGTCTGAGACTCAGCTGAAGGAGACTGAGGGGTGACCCCATAAATGTTTATAATACAGAAAGGTTGAGTGTCAGGAGGATGGAGCCAGGCTCTGCTCAAGGGTGTCCAGTGATAGGGCAAGGGGCAGTGGGTACAAGCCGGAGCAGTGGAGATTCCACATAAACACCCAAAAAAGCTTTTTCACTGTGAGGGTGACAGAGCCCTGGCACAGGCTGCCCAGAGAGGTTGAGGAGTCTCCAGCTCTGGAGACTTTCAAAACCCGCCTGGACGCAGCCCTGGGTGACCTGATTTAGGGGATCCTCCTCTGGCAGGGAGGTTGTACTAGCTAATCTCTGGAGGTCCCTTCCAACCCCTAACTGTCTGTGATTCTGCAGCTAAGATGGCTATAACCACTACATGATAAAATCTAGATTCCATGAAAGGCCAATGTGGTCCAGAAAAACTTATTACTTCAATATGAATTTCTTAAACAATTAAAACCTATTTTTAAGACTGAATCAAATATTAACAGTCTCAAATGCTCAGGTCTGATTAGAGAAGGACATGGCACTTCTTTACAAAAAGAGAGGGGCCCTTCCTTCTGCAGGGCAGGATAAGGACCGACTCTGACTCTTGTTCAGAAGTGTTTACATTGCTTTGCTTTTACTGCAACTCAGGCGCTGATGGACCTGTGGCTTCATGCCCCACTGAACCTTCTAGCAGTTGTAGAAAATAAATGATTTTCTGGCATTTGGTCAGAGCAGGTGCAGAAAGAATAGTCAGCTGCTGAAATCCATCCTAGTAGGGCTCTTCTAAAGTCTGGGCTTCAGGGGGCTGATCTACTGAGGTTTGTAAAATAACTGGAAACAGCAAGGAAAGCTAAACAAAAGCCTTTCGTGGAGGTCAGCAATTTGGAGAGACTTCACACAGGTAGGGGTTTTGCCCTCTGGAGTTCAGTGTGCAGGCTGGAAAGTCCTTACTGCCGAGGACTTTTCCAACATGTCACAACTGAGAGTCTCTCTTGCTCTGGAGCCAAGCCTCTTATTCATATTCCGCCAAACGTGGAACACACGAGTTGACAAGCTGTGCCTCCACAGAAGGTAGATAAGAATAAATTAAATTAGATCATTGGCTTCATAGCAGATGTCGGGTTAATCCAGTTTACAAAACAAGCTCTGAAAAAGAAACCTGCTCCTACATTTGTGAATATTTAGAGTGAGCCGCAGAATTGCAGGGACTGAGGCTGTTTCCCTGGGAGTCAGTTTGTTTTCTTTAAACGTTGAACAAAATAACCAACCTGGCCATTTGCTCCAGAGGGAAGGATTGTGGTTCTGTGGTTCTGAACAGGATCCAACTGGTTGCTCTTAGAGCAGTAATGTGAAGCAGCCAAAAAAACTTCCCCCTGGATAGAGAAAATCCCTTAGGCAGCACGAAGTCACATTCACTTTTCATCTCTTTGTTCCAGGAAGGAAATTTATGGGAAGGGTAGAAGATATAGGCCTTTAAATAATTTAGCTTTTTCTGCAAGAGAGATCTGGTTTGTACCTAATAATTATTTTTTACCTAAGAAGCATAATAAAGGAGCCAAGAAAATCTCAGTACTGTGAGTCACAACTTCTCTATTTGAGGGAGAGGTGAGTTCACCTTACCCTGAGTGGGTGCAGTCAGGCCAGGGCAGGAGACTGAAAAAGTAGCTTCATTTCACCATGATTCTGTGTCATTCCTCAGCCTCTTTAGCCCCACTGACTAAACGTCTTTAAATTTATTGTCTGCAATTCCAGCCATGATGCAGGTTATTAAAAAACCCCTCAAAACCTATGTCTGCTGCTGGGTTATAATTCTATTTGAAACTTCGAATTAAACAGGGTTAGCTGACAACATAGGAGTGAAATATAAACATGCTGCATACATCGTATAAGCTCTGTCTCCAAAATTATGTAAAGAGGGTTAAATTTTGCCTTCCGATAGATTTTCCTGCCTCAGGATCATGCCAGTGAAAACAAAGTGCAACTCTTCACACAGCAGAGTATGACTCATAAACAACACAGAGTGGAGTAAAAAGGTCATCATAGAATCACACAATGGTCTGGGTTGGAAAGGACTGCAGAGCTCACTGAGTGCCAGCACTGTGCCATGGGCAGTGGCACCTCTCACCAGACCAGGTTGCCCAGAGCCCCGTCCAACCTGACCTTGAACTCTTCCAGGGATGGAGCAGCCACAACCTCCCTGGGCAACCTGTTCCAGGGCCTCAGCACCCTCACAGGGAGGGATTTCTTCCTAAGATGTAACATAAATCTCCCCTCTTTTAGCTTGAATTCATCCTCCTTGTCCTATTACCAGAGTCCTTTATAAAAAGCCTCGCTTTAGCTTTCCTGTAAGTCCCCTTAAGGTATGACCCCAATGACCTTGGACACCGCAGTAATAGCTGATGTATTTTAGGTGATGCAAGCTAAAGGATATGTGTTTGCAGAATTTTTCTGGGATGCCAGGTGGTCAGAGCCAAGGTAGCTTTTGCTTTTTTCTGCAATACCAGTTTAGTCATCTGACTTCAAAGGCTGGTTCTTATGTTATGTGGGAGCTTGAGCTACTTCTGATCATGCATCTTTGTCATACTTTTAGTCAGCAGCCAGCCCTCAAAAGTGCTGCAGTCAAGGTCTTTTTTTGGGTAAACATAGGTCTGGAAGGCTGAACTTTAAGAAAAGGGCAGGCATCTTGCTCAAAAAGTGAATCTCCCTTCTTCTACCCAGCCAACTCACAAGCTGGACAGAATAATGGTGCCATCTACTTGGTTTGTGGAGTACAGCCTTATACCTGAGCACTACATGTAGGAAACTCAGCTGAGAATTCTATGCATGGATTTATGCTGTGAGGAATGATGCTGTGGCCCATCATTGAATTTCACAGTAGTTCTGGTGGGTTTTTTGTGGAAAAGGGGAAAAGCAAAATCCAGGAATCCACTAAAAAAAAAAAAAATCAAAGTGAGGATGATTCAGAAGAGCAGTGCTTTTGAGCTGTGTAATGATATTCAGTACATACCTACTTCTTTCTGAAGAGATTTGAGAGAGAGAGATTTGAAAATGTGATTTCGTCGTATTTGATGAAGTATCTGTGTATTTAAAACAGGATGTACATGTGCTGTAGGAAACATGAGCTTTGTAGGAGCTATGTATACCCCAAGTAAAAGCAGCGAATCACAGAAAATGAAGAGACACAGTCAGGCTTCGTGTCTGATAAGTTCCTTTATTATTCCCTCTTGTCAACTTCTGAACAAGATTTCTCTAGGAATTGCAGGCTTTACTGGTGAATGTGGCCCGGTTATCAATAACTTAATCTAAAGGTAACTTCTCGAGAGCTGTATTTTGCAAGGCAACCAGGTGTCTGCAGTCTGACAGAGGCCATTCAGTTTAACTCAAGTGGCCACTCCTTCCATAGCAATGTGCTTCATTGGTCAAACACTCACGACTGCAGAGTGTTTAACATAGAATCAAAGAATGACCAGAGTTTGAAGGGACCTTAGAGATCATCTAATTCCATCTCCCTTGCATAGGCAGGAATGCCTCCATTAGATCGGGTTACTCAGGGCTCCATCCAACCAGGCCTTGAACACTTCCAGGGATGGGGCAGACACAACTTCCTTGGGCAACCTACATCTCAGCACCCTCACAGGAAAGAATTTTCTTCTAATGCCCAACCTCAATCTCCTCTTCAAGTCTGTAACCCTTTCCCCCTTGTCCTCTTGCTACACACCCATGTAAAAAGCCCTACTCCAGCTTTCAGAAATTGAAAAGTGGCTAGGTCATCTCAGAGCCTCGTCTTCTCCAGGCTGAACAACCCCAACTTGCTCAGCCTCTCCTCACAGGGCAGATGCTTCAGTCCTCTTATCATTGGAGTTGCTCTCCTCTGGACATACTGCAGGAGCCTACTGTCCTTATGTTGGGGACTCCAAAACGTGAAGCTGGTCTAAACAGCATTCAGCATCATCTCCTGCAGAAGTCCAAGGCTAGCATGGCCATCATCTCCACAAAGCAGTTGGTGACTGTCAAGCACACATCTAGGTAGCTCAACCAGCTGACACAAACTAGAAACCCCACAGCCCTTCCCCAGCCTGAAGGACTACGAAGCAAGTAAACTGTTCAAACTGATGTGAATGCATGACAAAACATGTAGTGTGTTGAGTCTGAAAAGACACAAAGTCAGGAAAAAACTGCATTGCATGTTCAGTCCTGGCTCTGTGATGTACCCCCTGCAGCCTGTCCTAGGAACTGAATAACTGCAATGAAGGAAGGAGCATCTGAAAGTTCCTGGATGATATCCGTTCTTCTATAACCACTAAAAGCTTATTGATGCGTGCAGCTGTTTGGCTTCTAGTGTTTCAAGGGCTGATACAATTCTTTGCATTAGTAGAAATTAAATGTACGCTCATTCATTCATTATCAATCCCATTGAAATGTGCTGCTTTCTGTTGTTACTACATCTTTCACTGCCCAGAAGCTCAAGCCAGGAGCAAGAGTCACCTGCTCTAGCAATGCCAAGGCATGTTGAGTTTCTCTGTACCTCCCATACAGCAAGGGAGCCTGTCCTGTAAGCTCGAAGATCAGAGCTCAGGCCTGTTTGATCTGACTGCAAGACCCTTTTCAAAGGATTAGTCTGATCTCTTCATGGTTTCAACCACTCTCTGGCTTGAAATCTTCCTGCTAACACCAGAGTAAAGTTTGGAGGTGTGGGAATTGGCTGTCCAGTGGTGTCTCCAGAGCCCTGAGCTGACAGTGAAGTGCTGGTTTGATCATTCAGTACAATCATCTCTCTTCTCTTTAATCCAATTATAACTATCTACAAACACTGTCACCTCACTAATGCAAGAGAAATGCTCTCGTTGACTGACCTGGATCACGTAACGGCAGCTGGGTGATCCAGGAGTGCCCAGATCTGGAATTAATGATTGTACATTGGCAGCTCTGCGTTCCTGTAGTGATTTTAGCAAGACCTTGCCAGGAACTCCTTCAAGGCTTGTGAGTTTGCTTTATAATTACATTTTTCAGCATGCAAGGCAGGCTTGCTAGCAAACACATCAAAAATTATTTTTCCTCCTTGTATTGAGGGTTTTTTCTTAACAGTATATGTGAGTGCAAGAGAAACCAATGGGTTTTCTCTAAGCACAAGGTGATTCCTACCCAGCTCCTTCCAGTACCTAAAGGGTACTGGAGTATCTGGACTGGGAGTGGGACTTGTCACAGGGTATGTAGGGGTAATGGCTTTAAACTGAAAGAGGCTAATTGAGATCAGATCTTAGAAAGAAATCCCTCCCTGTGAGGTTGCTGAGGCCCTGGAACAGGTTGCCCAGGGAGGTTGTGGCTGCTCCATCCCTGGAAATGTTCAAGGCCAGGTTGGATGGGGCTCTGGGCAACCAGTGATCTGATGAGAAGTGTCCTTGCCCATGGCAGGGGGCTGGCACTGGGTGATTTCTGTGGTCCCTTCTAACTCAATCCTTTCTATGATTGAAGGGTCAATATATTGCCTTCTGGTTTCCACTGTGGGCAGGTCCTAGTCAGTGCAGATGGCTGCATGTGGCTAAGGAGCCTGCGACTTGGGTTTTGTTCTTTATGTGACACTGTTGGCTCTCTGTGGGTGATCCCTGCAACCCACATCATAGTGGGTCATCAGTCCTCCTTGCTGAGTTACTTCAATGCTAAGGCAACCTCTTCCTTGGAAGAATTTGCCGTCCTCAGCAAGATGTAGGTAATTGTCTAGAATGACTGCGGTATTATCATATTATACTTCAAATTCTGTGCTGCTGTCCTTCTCTTGCCACCCTTTGGTGCCTCAAATCAGAAACAACAGACAGAGAAGCAGAGAAAGGGAATGGCTGTGCAAGTTAGGGGAGCAGGCAGCCCCCAAGTCTGGTAATACAGATAGTTTCTGACTTCATAAAAGGATTCATTTAGTAGATTTCCCAGTGCACATATAAATAACATGTTTCTGTGTGTAGGTGGAGTAGAATAATAGTGTATATTTTAGGTCTAGAACTAGTTTTGGTATCTGCAGTGTGACTCGTGTAAATCTCTGGAGTGGGGGTTTGCTGGCGCTTCACCCAAACGAGTTGTTTGTGGAGGCAGTGGTCACAGTTTCACTTAGAACTGGGCTGGGAAGCTGAGGAGTTTTACTTGATGTCGGTGCTTTAATCACCAAACGGAGCTCTTTGACAGTTGAAAGCTTCAGGACGACATTGATGTTACATCAGAATCTGTTGTACAACATTAAATCCATTCAACTGTTATTTTGTTAATTGCAAGTATTTCCATTAATTACTGTAGAAATTAATCGCCCTAACCAGGCTGAGTGCCAAAAGAAACTGGAAACTAATTAAGCATCGAGTTTTAAGGTAAAATAGTAAATTGCTCAATAGACCCCTTGAAATTCTGAATTATTATGGACAGAACAAAGTTAACACTTGGCTTTGCAGTAAGTGGGCCATAGGATCGTCATTCTTCTGGCTGAAGGAGCCCAAGTCTCGACATCAATTAATTGGCCTTCATTTTTTTGCAGCAGTACACTTGTTTGGGTTAACCTGGCAACTACAGCCTGTTGAAGGGCAGCTGTACGAAAACGGAGTTAGTAAAGGAAATAAAAGAACAGAATCCACGGATACAACTTATTCGCCAATCGGAGGAAAAGTGGCGGACAAAAATGATAAGAAAGGTACGTGTGGCCAAGAAGGCAGATTGCTTGATACTTCAGCTGTACTGCTCAGGTCCTGTATTTCCTACACTCTGACAGGATTTTGAGCTGAGGTTCCATCTTCTCTAGTATTAATTTTAAAACATGTATGAGAAACCCTTAACCAGATTGTTTCCTAATGCAGAATCGTGCTGAAATTAGTAACCAAGCCAAGCCATTTGGGAAGGTAAAGTGCAGTGCCAAAACAATTGCCTTTCTTTTCTGAGGGAAGAATGGTAAGAGCTCTGTACCCTTCTTTCTTAAAACAGGGAGGTGAGACTGATTTGCCCTGTTTCTGTCTGTGCAAAGGGCTGGGTACTGTTCCTGTCTTGCAGGGCAAAGTCAGTCTTTGCTGTACTGACAGGTCAGAATGTGTAGAAGGGTAGAAAACTTAATGCTTTTAAAGGCACCCTGTTCTTGAAGGTGTAAGCTAAAATCAGCATCTTGTCACATCCTGGCTTAACCAGTCACAGTGAATCAGCTCACAGGAATCTACTGACATCTTGCAGAATGCTGAGCCACTGCTGCCAGGGGGAAGTCCTGCTCTGCCCCTGTTCTCTTCCCGTGCAGCTCCCTGCATCTCCATGCCCACTGCAGGGGTTGTATCATACTTGAGGCGGCTGAATTAGCTCTTTTGAAGGGTCAGGGAAGTGACAGAGCTGACACAGGAAAGGAACAGCCTGAGAAGCCAGAAGTGTGGAGTCAAGAGCAGGGCTGTCTCTGAGGTGACCATTTCCTTTCTCTCAAGCCCTATCGTTTAATGTTGTGAGATCACCTGGTCCAATATCATTGACAGCTATGGCCCATCTGACCACCACAGTGATGCTCTCTGGCTGTAAGAAGCAGATAACCCTCTCATCTCCTTCTCTGATACTTAGTGAAAGAGGATAAATCCGATTAGTTCAGAGAGAAGTGAATTGGAGTAGAATATGAACCCTCTTCTTTCCAGTTGTTAGGAGGAAGGTAAAATTGTTCTGATAGCTCTGCAATAATAGGAGATTTCCAGAGCACTCCAATTTTCAAGCGGAGCAGTGATCTGATTTTGTGTATGTCAGGTAGGATCTGTGACTGTAATTGTGAGACAAGGGGTGACGTTTTTGTACTAGTCCCTCCAGAAGGAAGATTATATCTCACATCAATAACCTTACAAATCAATGTGGCACAACTGGATCGAGATCACATTAGATAAATGAGCAATAGAAGTCTATGTGAGGTGACAATTAAGTTGTTATCCAGTATTTTGTTCCTTAGAATGGAGAGGTAGTGAATTGCAGTAGATGTTTTATGCACTTTTGTGTTTTTATCCTGGTGCAACATGGAAAATTACTCTAATTGTTGTCCTCAAATGCATTAAATCATTTTGTCAACATGGTAGAGATGTAATAAAAGCTCTTCCCAAGCATTTGGCTTCCAAAGGGAATGCACAGGGAAAGCATAAAAAAATCTTAAGAATTAGATGTTTGAAAACATAGAAAAGAGTCTGAGGCAGTGGAGGCTTAGTGTGGTGGGTAAAAAGCCAAACCAACTGCCTCGTGCCAGGCACAGCTACACAGTCTCTCCACAACACCAAAGCACGGGGAGCTGTGATAGCAGAGCCCTTCGCTGAGGGCTGTTCAAGCATTTGCAGAGGTCACTGGTGAATACAGCAAGACTTTTCCCCTGTCACAATTTGGGAGTAACCTGTAATCCAGGGTGTATCCTACCATGGAGTTTACACTTGGGAAGACACATGACAAACCACGTGGAGTGTGTACCAGCCATTAGCAGATGTGTTAGTGTGGTTGTGGCTATATTTTTATGCTTTTCTTTTCATTCCTTTTAATGCATATCAGTCATTTTCTTCCCATGGCTCATAACAAATTCTCCACCTGGATGTGTTGGGCAGGAGCATTTGGAAATGAGCAACTCCTTTCACTATGGCAGGGCATCACGGAAAGAGGCGATGCTTTGCTTCTGGTTTCACAAGGATAAATAACTGCTGTCAGGTGTTGCAACCTGCCCTGTTCCCAGCTTGACGCAGCAGCACAGAATGCTTCCCCAGCATCTGCAAACATGGATTTTAACTAATCTTTTAATGAAAACCAGGTTGATCAAGCAGCAAGTCAGGTTTCTTTAGGAAGTCACTTTATAACACATTGACCCCATGACTACGAGTTAACATTTGAATTTGTAGTAATGTGATTAAAAACTCAGACATCCTATTGATGCTGTGATTTACAGGGGGAGTACAAGGATATTGATTGTTTCAGGATCAGTAATAATCAGCACATGGGTACTTTTGTGTGAAGATAATTGGCACCACACTGCTCAGAGCTTTACTCTTAAAGACACAAGAAACCTGTGATTAGGAATCCGTGTCTTCTCTTTCACACGTGCAAGGAAAGTGAGCTTAGAAAGGATGAGAAAGAATTAATACTGATTGGCAAGACTGGGAGCTCTCCTAGAAATCAGCTCTAGATAACTCAATAATATTTTATCCTAAGAAAAATGTTGTTATGAGAAAGATGTTTTTTGAACAAGCAGAAGTTTGGATTTTCTCAAGAAGGACCAAGGAAGCAGATGAGGACAGGGAATAGTGCATCTTCAGGTGCCTCTTTGTGCAGCCAAATATCCTCTTAGTTCAAGTAAGCCCAGAAAGAGCTACATTCTTTCTCTGTGAAGAAGGCCCAGTGTCTCAGTGACAATGCAAACAGGCACTGGGGACATGGCTCGTAGCCTTTTCATGCCACGCTGTTGTCTGACAACATAAGTGTTTGAAATACAGAGTTGCCACATTTGCATTCTTTCTGTAGTTGGTGTTTTCACTCTGAGCAGCAGCATGAGCTTCTTTCCTGGGTAATGAGATCAAAGCAAATCTAAGCATGTCTAGGTTTATTTTAAGATTATTAAAGTTAAATTATTATTAAAGCAAAAGTCTTTTCAACCAGCTGTGGAAAAATGCAAAGAGCTATTCATTTGAGCCTGGCAACACTAACCTGTTATTCAGCTTAATTTGATAACATCAATTAATCAAAATACTCCCTGACATCATGCCTTTTATTTTCAACAAAGAAACAGCCCTTCTCGCTTCAACAGACTACAAAGCACTTACTGTATTTTAAAGGACCTTGAGCAAGGACCAATAATGCCATTAACTTCAGAAATGATACGCCATCCTTGACTTTTTCCTCATTGCTCTACCATCTCCTAATTGAATCCCATTAATTACCATGTATCAATATCACTAAAAAGTTCCTTAGTGTTTTATTTAACCCAGGGAAATTGCTTGCAAAGAATCATTAAGATTTAATATCTCTGGAGGACTGGAAATAAGGGAAAAGGCTTTTAAATTTACATCAGTCATGTTGGATCTCATGTGGCTTGGGCTGGGAAGGGATCTGTGTTTGTTGCCCAACACAGGTAGTTTAATTCTCTGTTCCAAACTCAGCATTCAATATTTTTCCATGAAGCAAATTGAACAGGAGTCTCACCTAGAACCTTCTAAAGCAGCAATTTGAACACATTTCAGCTGATGAACTAAGTATTTTACAGTATTCGACTGCAAGTTCTGTGCTCTGAAAACAGATGCTTTGTGTGCTAAGGTGTTAAAAGTCAGCTCCCAGTTCTTCCTGTAGATTTGAGAACACAAAGCAGCCATAAAAATGGAAGATCCTATTCCCTGAGGATTGCTTCTGCCTTGTAAATTAAATCTCTATTCATTAAGAACACTAAGTACTTCCTACACTGGTTAAAGCCCATGTAAGATCCCTCTGAGGATCTCTGTTAATACAGTCAGGAAATCGCTGGCCCCGTCTTTGCTTCTGCTGTTTTCATTTCCAAAGGTGATTTATAAAATTTCATATGCATTATGTTGTGTTAGGTATTTATAAGCTTTATTGTAAAAAGTGAGACTCCAGTCACTCTGCCTGCTCCTCTTCATCCTTCATTGTCATACCAGGATGAAATGATGTACAAATGGATGTGGCTACTGAGCTGGATTATCTCCTACCTCTTCCTCTAGCTTAGAGGAAATACAGAACTGTGAGTTAAGAGTTTTGCAAAACTTGCAATGGGTTTAGTTCAGATGTTAGCAGGACTCAGTCTGTGATTCGCATCACATCACAATGCTGATCACAGGCAGTCATTAAACCACACAAAATTCGTGATACGAGCCAGCAAAGCAAGCCAACTCAAATTGAGTGTGGAAAAGTCTTCTTTATACATTGCATTTCCCTTCCGATTTCAGCTGTCACACCTGTGTGGGAAGTTCTATAGTGCCGGTCTGCACACGCCAGTTTTCTCTTTAGATTGCCTCTCCCTATCCTTCATGCCCCTGTTACACTTTCCTGTCAAAGACCAAGCCAAAACAGATGTTGTGTATTTCTCCAGGACTAGATTATCACTGCTATAATAAAATCACTAGGAATGGTGATTAGTAGAACTCTAGGCTTTGGATGTGAGCTCTGACCTACCAGGTTTGATGGATTTTCTGTCCAATCTCAGGTCCATTTGTGCAGCTCATGCAATGCCTGAGCTATGTGCTAGGGGAAGGTCTCCTACTGCCTTCTCCTTGTGGGCTCTCAGTTGAATGGGTTTTGTTTGCATAGCCGACAGGTAAAGACCATGTTTTCTACAGCAGCACTTCTACCTTTTTTTAGTCAATAAAGCATTCCCAGATTTCCAGGGCAAAAATGTCCTGAGTCACCTGCTGTAAATATTACACGCACGTTGGTTTGTGTTTTCCAATGAGTTGAATAAAAAATGCAATGGTTTCAGTAAAATGTCCTCTGTTTAGAGGTTGTTTTCGATGTATTCTGCTCTATCTAAGACACCCGCTGTGAGTGCACGACTGACTGTTTTGTTTATCTCTGGGATATTAGTGTTCCAGAAAGGACGGGCCATAGACACAGGAGAGGTTGAGATAGGAGCACAAGTGATGCAGACAATTCCTCCTGGTCTGTTCTGGCGCTTTCAAATCACTATACATCACCCAGTGTACCTGAAATTTAACATTTCGCTGGCAAAGGATTCTCTGCTGGGAATTTATGGAAGAAGAAACATTCCACCTACTCACACGCAGGTAATTAGAAATCATTCTGATTCTCTTGTGCTATCAAACAGCAGCGGATGGAATGTTCACAGCACATTCCCAGAGCAGGGAGGGAGGGAGGGACTGGGTGTGTTTATGCCTTTCTTTCACTGAGATCTTGCTATGCTCTCCAGACATGCTCTCTCTGAGAAAGGAATGGCGTACCAGAAAGGTCAGGAGCAGGGACAGGGACGTGATGTGCTGATGTGTAGCTCCAGCATCTTCTTTGTGAGGGCAGAGATGAAGTGCCTTAATCATAGAATCACAGAATCACTGAAGTTGGAAGAGAAGTACAAGATCATCCAATACAACATCACCACAACCCAACCCTGCCCACTAAATCCTGTTCCCCAGGGCCACATCTACTTGTTTTTTGAACCCCTGCAGAGGGAGCAACTCCACCCCCTCCCGGGGCAGCCTGTTCCAATCCCTGACCACTCTGTCAGGGAAGAAATTTTTCCTGATGTTCAACCTAACCTTCCCCTGGCACAACTTGAGGCCTGTTTTGTCCTGTTCTGTCATTAGTGACTTGGGAGAAGAAACCAACCCCCACCTCTCTACACCCTCCTTTCAGGTAGTTGTAAAGAGCAGTAAGGGCTCCCCTCAGCTTCCTCTTCTCCCGTACAAAGAGTTAACAGATCAAAAAAACCCCAAACAAGCTGTTCCTAATTTCTGAAGAGGGGTTTTTTTTCAGTGTTTACTCCTAGTGATTTTGCAGGAGAAAATCAAGCTAAGCAGGAAGAATATATGGGGTTTTCTAGGCTTAATCTATTTGGCTGTCATTTTATAGAGACTGGATTTTTCAGCTTTCTTTTGCTACACTCACACTCCATGGGGTGTCAACCATGTATATGGAATCATGGAAAGATTGGTTAGAAGAGAACTCTGGAGTCTGACCTCAAAATGTATTTACTAGAGTTTTGTTCTTAGAAAAATGTGTCTTTTGCTGTCATTGACTTTAACTGAAGCTGAGTCCTCTGTTCAGCTGAAGTTGAACTTTACCTAAAGTTTTAGGTAAAGATGCTTAGAAAAACCTAGAGGAAATACCAGCATTTCTTTAACAAGCTTTACATCTCCGAATCTTCGATGTTGACTGGTCTGGTCTTAAAGTTGCCATCATGATTGGACTCCATCCCAAGGATCTTTTCCAACATGAATGATTCCATGATCAACATGGTTCATTGTTATTTCACTTTCATGTAAAAAATACTTACTTGCATGAATAAAATTAAACATAGGTACAAGGTATATTTAGGATTTTATATGCATTACTGATACTAAGGGACAAACATTTTAAAATCTGGTGTTGAACAATAGGGTCTTTAATCTGTTCTTGAGGCTTGAGATGGATGGCTGTGTAACATAGGCACTGCAGCTTGGGAATTTTTGGATTATTTCCATTAAAGAGATGAAATTCTGGAATTATTTCTGATGTAACTAGTGCAGCAAGTCTGAGTTTACCCTGCCATAGCAAACAGCAAGTCTTGATGCCAGGTTTTACCCACCATAATACTTTTTATAAGGAAACTGAAGCTAAATAGAGTAGGTTGTGCCACTGCAGTCTGCACTGATGAATGCTTGGGCAATTCCTCTTATGTATTCAACTGTTGGCTCGTGTTTACAGAGCAGATGCATAAAAAACTGGCAAAGGGATTAATTTTTGTTCATTATTCTTTTCAGTTTGATTTCGTAAAACTGATGGATGGAAAACAGTTAATTAAACAGGAGCCAAAAAACACAGAGGAGCCTCAGCAAGCTCCCAGGAATCTGATCTTAACTTCACTACAAGAGACAGGTTTTATCGAGTACATGGATCAAGGAGCCTGGCACATGGCATTCTACAACGATGGCAAGAAAGTGGAACAAATACTTGTCCTGACTACAGCGATTGGTAAGAGCAATTGCAGTAAAATTGTTATTCTGATTAGTACATTGAAAGCTGTATTGGCAGAGAAATTATTGATCTTGATTCCAGCTTCCCCCCAAGTATTCTCTTAAATAAGTTTTATTTCAGCTTAGTGTGATTAACCTCAGTGGAGCAGCTTCGTGTTTATGCCAATAGCAGACAAAAAGCAACATTTGTTGTTTAAATATGAATGGTACCTAATTAATTGCATTAATTTTTTATGCAGTAGCTTAAATGGTTGAGTAATTTCTGGTGTTATGTTGCTCAAAGATAGAGTTTGCATCTGCCCTCTCTACTTTTACATGGGAAGCATCAACCCTACAAAAATTGTCAAGAATTGAAGTTCTTATTGCTAGTATTTTAGTCAGTTAGAAAATCTAAGCATGTTTGTGGAGTTGGTCGTAATCATTGATAGATGGAAGGATGACGTTGTTTTATAGAGCTACCTCTATCAACCCATGCTGTTCGGAATACAGAAGGCAAACAGACAGTGTCCTGGTGGACAGTTCCCTACTGCCCCTTTAATACGTGTAGGTGAACAAATGTGTGCAGGTCTACGTGTTGTCTGTAAGCAGTGCTTCTTTGGAATAGAGTTTCTTTGGAATTTAAATTTAGGTAAAATGCTGGATTTTATGACAGTCTGGGTTGGCTGCAGGACTTTAACCACTATGCCCTTTAGTTAACCTGTTCTGCCGTACGCTTAGCAAGATGTCTTCACTAGAAATGGATGTGCCATCTGCTCAGTACAACAATTGGATGCTATTTTTATTTGATGGTAAACACCTTGCCGAGCCGGACAGGATGATTCAAATACCACTGTTTTGAAGGACTGGCAGGAAAAGAATTTAGAAATTAAGATAGAATTGGGATGACTGGTTTTGGTTTTAAAGTCTGTATTTGCTCTGTAGAGCAAAGTGAGTCTTACACAAGGGAGAAAAATACTGTTATTCAGTGCCATGAAAAATATTCAAGTAATTTATGAAGCATCTTTGCAGATGCTCTCTGAAGAGCATAAAGCCTGGACAAACTCCAGTCTTGATCACAATCCAAATACCTGCCCCCCCTGTTTATTTCTACTGCAGGATATTGTTTACAAGAGAGGATGTAACTAGTATTTCACTGCTCAGTAGTGTACCCTCTCCAAAAAAAATAATGAAATTGAATGCTGTGATTTTTGTTCTTGTTACATTGGGTGAAGAAGTTTTCCATCCCTTGCCTGGCCAATAAGCAGAAGAGACTGATTCTTCTAGAGAAGAGCAGTGAGAACCACAGTGCAGGCAGGAATCCTTATATTTAGTCTCAGAAATGGCTATGAGAAGACTTCCTAGGGAAAAAGAATGTTCATGATGCAAAAATGTACTGCCGAGACATTTGAAAATGACTGGCTTTTGTGTTTTCATAACCTGTATGTCTTCTCATACTAGTTTTTGCATAATGGTCCTTAGAATCAAAAAATCATCAAGGTTGAAAAAAACCTTCAAGATCATGAAGTCCAACTGCATACTGCAACCCCAACGCACTGAACCAGCTTCTGAAAAACCCTGTCTGCCCGTTTGCTGAATGCCTCCGAGGGACAGTGCCTCCAGCCCCTCCCTGGGCAGCCTGTTCCAAGGCCTCTCTCTGGGAAGAACTTTTTTCTAAGATCCAATCTGAACCTTCCCTGTCACAACTTGACCCCATTTCCTATTGCTAGTCCCTAGGGAGAACAGGCCAATCCCTGCCTCACTCCAGCCTCCCCTCATGTAGTTGTAGAGAGCAGTGAGATCTCCCCACAGCCTCCTCTTCTCCAGGCTGAACAGCCCCAGCTCCCTCAGCCTCTCAGCAGGCTCTCCTTGCTGGTTTCCATGAAAACAGTCTCTGAATAAAGGCCAGCCCAAAGTGAGCATTGCAAGGTGAAATAACCTTTCAAACCATCAGTGTCAAATCTTTGTGGGGCTAATTTGCCATGTGACTCTAGAAAACTGGCAAGAAAAGCAAGTGTACACACAGACCAAGAGAAGAGTTGATAATGGGCAGCATAGCATGTTCAAACTAATGACAAGCAGTGTCTCCATAATAAAAAAAATCCTTCTGAAAATGAGCTGGCTTTTTACTTGCAAACAGGTTTCATGTGTGGATTGTGGGTACCTGATGAGCAGATACATATTGAATGCCTGCCCTGTGGCATAAACTGAGAGCACAAAAAGCCTGTTTTTAAGTAGAAGCAGGAGTTTTTGGGAGAAACCAATCTTTATCTGTCCAAGTCTCCATAAATAAAATAAAAATAAACTTATTTCACTTATTCATATGAACTGTAGGAGGTGCTTGTAGTCCATCCCTTGACAAGTTACACTCGACTTTAAAAATATGTTAGATTTGGTTATATCATAGAATGGACTAGGAGGGAAAGGACTTCCAAAGGGCATCTAGTCCAACCCTCCTGCAGTAAGCAAGAGCATCCTCAACAAGATCAGGTTGCCCAGAGCCTTGCCCAGCCTCACCTGGAATAGCTCTGGGGGTGGGGCATCAACTGCCTCCCTGGGCAACCTGTTCCAGTGTTCAACCGCCCTCCTGCTCAAAAAATTCTTCCTAACAGCCCATTTCAAATCTGCCCTTCTCTAATGGGAAACCACTGGCCCTCGTCTTATCACTCCAGGCCTTCGTAAACAGTCCCTCTGCAGCCTTCTTGTAGCCCCTTCACAGGTACTAGAACATCGCTATTACATACTCCAGGAATCTTCTCTTCTCCAGGCTGAACAATCCCAGCACCCTCAGCCTGTCCTTGTAGATGGAGTTCTCCATTTTCATGGCCTTCTCTGGACCCGCTTCATCAGGTCCATGTGGTGTGCCCTTTCACGAGCAAAGACTGCTGCTCTCAGATCACTTTCCATGGACAGATAACCTTCAGAAAGAGCTGGGTTTTCTTCTTAGTCTTATTTTGTTGGGAAGGAGTAATGGTTTCCACCCTCCTATAATCAGATCTACTTCTCTGTGCCTATTAGTGCCTGTGCCCGTGAAGCAGGCTGCAGAGACCCTCAGTCTCTGCAGTCGCCGTCCTCACAGCAACCTGCTCCACACAGGAGCATCATCGCTTCAGATTTGCTTCCTATTCTTTACATGAAACCAGTGTAAACCAGTGAATCAATTGGATTCCTGTAGAAAATCCAAGTTTAAATCAAAACCGTGGACAGACACGAGCCTGTCCTCAGATGCGTAAGGCAAAGTAGCTCACTCTTTCAAGCTGTGGGATAAAATGTGGGCGAGTTTAAGATCAGAATTGAAGGTGGAAGCTTGTTGCTTCAAGTCTTTATTGCAATGGGTTTCATCACTGTACAAGGGATGGGGGGTTGTTTTCATGTGATTTTATAGAAGTGGAAGTCATACCCTCCCCCAAAGAATTCAATTCACATGGTTCACAGAATTCTTCCCCACAGAAGGCAATTTACTCCATAAACAGGTTTCAAACAAATTACTTCAGCAATAAAGGAAAGTGTTTAAGGTGGACATTTTTCAGCAAATACTCTGGTTCTTGCAGTGCTTTTAATGGTAGTAAATTTTACATGAACACTTTAAAAGCTTTTTGGAGTAATATAGATGATGCACTTGTTATCTCCAAGCTGTCAAGACAAAAATCTAATATTTGTAAGCTGCTCAAATGGGAATTTTGTTTTACTCTCCATATGAATGGAAATAGGGAGGGGGTTTTTACTGCACCTATTTATGTGTGATGTCCTGCAGAGTGAGGTGGAGATGCCATTCATTTCAAATTCAACCAATTTGTGTTCTTTGTGCACAACTGTCTGGATCCACAGAAATCCTGGATGACTGCTCAACCAATTGCAATGGGAATGGAGAATGCATCTCGGGGCACTGCCACTGTTTCCCGGGATTCCTTGGTCCTGATTGCGCAAAAGGTAATCTATTAACTGGCCCACCGTACATGACAGGGACCATGATTATGGGGTGTGACTGCTGTGCTTGAAAAGACTTTAAGTGGTTAAAGGTGATTAAATTCCTTTTTTCCTGCCAGGTGGCAGAGACAGCACAACCAGACTCATAGGAACTTTCTTTCTGCTTTACTTGAGCTAAGATGCATCAACCTCTGCTCTCTCCCTTATATTCCAAGTAAATAGATTTCTCCATCCCTGTGTTCTGTGAATATAAAACACAGTTTTTAATAAGAGTGTTAGCTTAGCATAATGTGTTCTGTTATATCAAAGAGTCAAACGATCTCACTTTGGAGACAACTGCATAAAGTTAAAAGCTCCTGTGGTCTTAACTTGGAAGGGTGTAGGAAAGAACCTAAAGCAGTTTAGACATTGTTCTCCATCTCTTCATCACTGGAACAAATAAAATGCTAAAAAATTGTAAGTGACCTCATTTGTGTTTCAGAGGCTTCTGTTGTATTATCCATCATCTACTGCTTAGGATGTCTGGAAGTCCTCACGTTTTCCCAATATTTCCTTAATGTTAGGCTTGGCTTTATTTTTTAAGAGCATGATTGGCTCAGAAATTGAGACTGGATTATAAAGCTAAGCTTCCACACCCCTGGTTTCTGTGCAGATAAGGGATGGCTAGAACTTCAGTAATGTTAATTATTCCTAGAAGAAAGAAAATAAAAGAGCACTAACCTGCTTCAGTTCACAGGGAAGAAATACTCATCTCACTGAAAGCCATAAGCAGCCATGAGCGCATGTTTGTTGTAGTGGCCAGTCAAGGGAGGGAATTGGTTTTATCTTTTAAGATATTTCATTTAAAAATTAAGGTAGTCTAGTGAAGCAGACTGAGGAGACAAGTACACTGCATTACTGCTGCACTACCTAGTGCCAGGATTTCAGCCTGTCGCAACCCTTGAATTGAGTGGAGCATCAGGGGCTGAAGTGGAATAACACTTCCACAGAACAATAAACACAAGAAATGTTAATCCACCTAAGTATAAAAATGCATTCAGACGTTCAATTTTCCTCCTTCAGACTCATGCCCAGTGCTGTGCAGCGGAAATGGAGAGTATGAGAAAGGTCACTGTGTGTGTCGCAATGGCTGGAAAGGACCGGAGTGTGATGTTCCAGAAGAACAGTGTATTGATCCCACCTGCTTTGGCCATGGAACTTGTATCATGGGTGTCTGCATCTGCGTCCCTGGATACAAAGGAGAGATTTGTGAGGAAGGTTTGTGAAGTTTCCTTCTCTATGATTAGGGGGTTCATTTTTGTCTTTAATCTCCAAACTCATTGTAAGGCAGTTAAGAACTCATGTAGATGTGAGAAGCTTACTGCAAAGCAGCACTGTCTTGATCAAAAGTCCCTCTACAGAGAGTAAGGCTTAAACAGAAAATTATCAAAGGAAAAGACATTCAAGTCTCAGTGAGTCAGTGAAAGCTGATCACAAATTTCCAAGACTCATATTTTTATTCTAAAATACTACAATTTTTTAACATAGGCTAATAAGTCTGTCTGGTAGCTGTAGCATGGGCACTCCTCCGAAATACTCAGGTTCTCTTTTGATCAAGGAGGATTCTAGGTCTCAGATGTTTTGTGCTCCCTCCCTCTATTTAATGTCAGTAGCAAGAACAGAACGGGCTGAAAAATTTTGCCTTTCAGCAATCAGCATATGCTCAGTCCTCCAAAAGTCTCCTGGAAAACATCCCAGCAATCAGGAATTAGTTTTCCTGTGTGTGAAAGTTGTGAGACCGCCATGATTTGTTTGTCTCCACTTTTCTTCTCTCAGACCCCAGGTACATTTTTTTTGAAAGGGTGGCTGGTGTCCCCAGCCCTCCTTGTTGTCCATAACAACAGTCAGTCCTTCAGAGTATGCTGTCGGAGAGGGACTGCAGACCTTTTGCTTGGCCAAATGCTGAGCGTAAGGCAGTCAGAAGTTCACTTAAACAAAGCACCTGCTCTGATTCTCCAGAGTAACTAGATCATTCTGTTACATCTTGCATGGAATCACAGAATAATTGAGCTGGAAAAAAAACTCTGAGCTCATCCAGCCCAGAGGTATGGTCAAGCCTTGGAACAGGCTGCCCAGGGCAGTGGTGGAGTCCCCATCCCTAGAGGTGTTGAAGGACAGCCTGGCTGTGGCCCTTAGTGCCCTGGTCTGGCCAGTGTATTAATGTTTGGTCATGGGCTGGGCTGGATGAGCTCAGAGGGCTTTTCCAGCCTGAATAATTTTGGGATTCTGGAACAGATGTGTGGTGGATTTGACACAGCTAGTGCAGTCTCAAAAGGAGTTTCAAGAGAATGTTTCTGACCTGCTCAGGTGCTGGTGGTTTCAGAAAAAAAGAACAAAGCCAAGAAAACCCAAACAGGAAAAAGCAGGTAATACAGAGATTTACTCACTGGGGCCACAATGACAAACAAGACTATAGTCACTGAGAGGCTGTCTCAGTTGATGATTTTCTTGCCATAGCATGAGCCTGCAAAATAGCTAGGGAAAAAAATTCCACATTAGATAAGTGTGCTCAGCTATTGAAACCTGGAGTGCAAAAATACTGACTTTTCAAAGTAAGAGACATGTAAATGTTTTTGAAAGGTGGAATTTTGTAGAAATAGGGTGAGTGAACCAAGCCTGTGCAATGGAGGCCCGTGAGTTTTCATTGTAACTGGAAGTGCATGACATGACCACCTAGTTCACGGCAGTGCAATTCTGCCAGGAGTTCAGATTGCAGTATTTTGCATTATTGCATGGTAATGTGGGGTTAGCTTTATAGCAGGACTGCTAATACAGCAGACAGATGTACTGTACAGAGAACAACAGTAGCTACATGGATTGATTGCTATGGGAATCCTTTGAATTTGTCCTTTCAGATTATCATTGCTAAAGTCAGTGATCCCTGTTTCTTTATGGAGTCACTCAGCTAATTTTAAAAGCTCAGTAAAGCAAAGAGCTGTCTCAGAATGAGAGAAAATTGCCTAAAAGTTTTGCCCTATGCTTAGCAAGACACACATTGTCCAGCAGCACTGATTCCTCTCTTTCATGATTGCACTATGCTGTGCACAGGCCTGGAAAGCTCTATAGATGATGACATAAGATCTTTAATTGGCAGCATCGCAGCTCAAAAGATAAAGCATCACTTTGTTATTGTTGGGTCAAAATTTCTTATGAACTAGAGATCGAGAATCGCTGCATCCCAAGTATTTAGCTCCCCCCTTAGTGGAGCAGAGGATCTCTTCATTTGTCTTGCACAGAATAAACCACTTGTTTGCAGCTGGATTATTAAAACAAGCTGATACTTGAAAAAATAAGCCATACAACAACTTTCCAAGTGCCTCTTTAACATTAGCCCACAGCATGATCTAACATGGATTTGCTTTTGGCTAATTGTTTGTCATGCCCAGACCCCACAAATCCTCTTCCCGCAGCCTCCTGAGAAGACAGGCTGTGTTCTGCTTCAGATCTGTCTTGTTAGAGAGATACTGGTGCTTCCTGAAAGCCTCTGCTGATAATACAGCACTAACCAGCTGATTTAAATTCTTCTGCAGTGCTCCTGAATTTTTCACTCAGAAGGGTTTAATCCAAATCGAGAACAAACTTAGCTTTTTGTCTGTTTCCAAATTGTTCCCCAGAACATTATGACTTTCATGAATCTGTTTGTTATCTGCAGTTGCCCAGCACATGCTTTTTATGAGCCAATGAGATTTTTTAACAGCCAGAGACTTCCTGCTCAAGGGTAGTGGGGGGAGTCATTTTTTTTGGTAGCAAGGTGTCAGCTCTAGAGAGAGCTTTCCACAAGAAGATGAAAGCATTGAGCTTTCTTTTGCCGCATGTAAATAAAGCAGCACAAATATCCAAGTGGGAACACGGTGCACAACTCTAGAAATCATTTCTTCCAGCCCTGCTGCTGAAGCACGGACTTCACTGACTCGGACCAATAGGTGTGTCTTTGGAATCTGCATTTTAGAAATAAGAGAAAATCCTTGACAAACAGAATCATACAATCTCTAACATATTTCCTTCTTTTTCTTGATTTTCACGTAGCAGGAAATCTGTTTTTACCTTATGTTAGTTACCACTGGTTCTGTTTGGGTATTGCCCAAAACTCACCCCATTAGCCTGAGTGACTGATGATGTCTTTCACTAGGAATCCCCTGAGAAGGTGCTGATTTTGTGTTCTAAGCTTGTGTGTCCTCTCCTTGCTTTCCAGAGGACTGCTTGGATCCGATGTGCTCTGGCCATGGTGTGTGTGTTCAAGGAGAATGTCACTGCTCCATGGGCTGGGGTGGTGTGAACTGCGAGACGTCACTTCCCGTGTGCCAGGAGCAGTGCTCAGGACATGGGACTTTCCTTCTGGACACGGGGGTCTGCAGCTGTGAACCACAGTGGACAGGTTCTGACTGTTCCACAGGTAACCTAGAGATATTACTGTTTTCAATGTTACGCTTTCTGCTTGAGTGCTGAAAGGAAGGAGTTGCTATTGCTGTGATCATATGAATTTTAAAAACATGATAGGCACGAACAGAGTTGCTCTGTTAATGGGCTTGTCAGCAGCTGCCCGTCTGTTGACAAGGACAGAGAGGCTTTTCCTGTGACAAGGATGTTGACTGCCTGATAGTATGATAGCAAGAATAGTAGTCCAACAAGAGAGTAGGTGCATCCTGACATGGATAGTGTCAAGCTTGGCTCTCACTTGAAGTGTTGAGCACTTGCAGGTTCTGTACCTGAGTTGGGGTAACTACTAGTATGAAGGCAGGCTGGGGAACAAAGGGATTGAGAGCAGCCCTGAAGAAGACTTGGAGGTAGTGGTGTGTAAAACGCTGGATATAAGAAGTCTCTGGGGAGAACTTGTAGTGGCCTTCCAGTACCTGAAAGGGCTACAGGAAAGGGGGTGAGGGACTGTTCACAAGGGTGTGCAGTGACAGGACAAGGAGCAATGGTTTTAAACTAGAGCAGGGCAGATTTGGGTTGGATGTTAAGAAAATATGTTTTACAGTGATCACTGGAGCAGGTTTCCCAGAGAGGTGGTAGAAGCTCCATTCATGGAGGCATTCAAGGGTAATGGGACTCTAGGCAGCCTGATCTACTTCAAGATGTCCCTACTCACTGCAGGAGAGTTGAACTAGATGCCCCTTAAAAGTCTCTTAGAACCCAATGCATTCTATGATTCTATGATTTTATGATTCATGCAATGAGGGAATCCACAACTCCCAGAGAGACAGGGAGGATATAAAAAAACACCTATCTGAGCACAGTGCCTGATGAGTAAGCAAGCACTGTCAAAAAATCTTTAAACAAAAATGACCATCCATTCTCTCATGCTGCGATAAAAACTCTCTTCTTTCATAGAGGACCATCAAGGTTTGATCACAGTGAATTTGATTAAGAGCTGAAATGGATTTCCTCTGTGCTCTGTGCATTTACGTGTCTTTTTCTTGAAACGAATGCACTCTGGTCATTTGACTCTGTAATGGAGCTTGTCATTATCAATGTACCTACCACTATTTTTTCTTTTCCAATATAAAGCTTACAAAACCGGCGTCTCAGGTGATAACCAGCCTATTCCAGTACAGAACAGATACATGTGACACACTTGCTGAATACTGTGCAATACAACCAGTGGTCCAGGTCAATGTTTTGGAAATCCTCACTCAAAAGAACATTTTTAGGAGCAGAAATTTCCACTCAGGCATTTAAAGTGTGTGGTTATGATCTTTATGTTGGAACCTAGTGAAATGTCCTGCTCTGTGATAACTTTTTAAGCAACAAACTATTGACCTAGCAGTAGTGCTCATAATGCCTGTCATTTCAGTCTAACACTGTCAGAGATGGTGCTGCTTTGGCTAGAACCCACTTTTTTATTGGCTTTCAGCAAAAGCCCCATTGCTGGCATTTGTCTGGTGTATTTTGTAGTGTTAAAGATATCCTCTGAAGGTTAGTAAACTAGTAGAACTTCCATTAATGAAGCAAATAATTGAGAAAGGTGCTAGCTATGTACTAATTGTTTGGCTTGCAAAATATGCAAACTAATTATGTCCTAATGCTATGTTATTGTGGCTTAGAAACTGACAGTGATCTCCAAGAGATCTGTTGCATCAGCTGCATGGGGCAAATAGATATGGAGGGAACTAATAGATGCAGTGAAGAGGCTTTTATCTTGTGTGCTGGAATCATAGTTTTCATGGTTTTTGTTGCCTCCAAGCTGTTTTTGATTAATTTTTAGAAGAAAGGTAACTTTGCTCTTACCCACCATCAACCAGAAGGAAAAATGCCTTTCTTCATCCCTACTGACTTCTGAATTTTCAAAGGATGCTTTTACAAGCACCAGCAGGCTTTATAGTATGTACTTGAGATGTCTGCTTTCACACACATCTTTCTTCATAGGTGTTAAACAAGATACAGGGTTGTTGTGGCAATGCAAGGAGTGTTAGGCTGAAGCAAAGATGCTCATTTGTGCTGGAGACTTTTTGCCTATGATCAGTGCTTGCTGTGTGTGCTGGAACTAAAGCTTGATTGTAGTGAGGAAAGAAAACATGAGACAAGTGTGTCAACAAGGTCAGAGTAAATGACCTGTCGTATGCGAATGGGGGAAATCCTGTGGTTCCATACAGTGAAGCAGATGAAAAGAGAACAGCACAGACTGCTTGTCTGGAGTCAGGCAACAAGAGAAACTGTGCGCCCACCAGATGAGCTGCCTTAAACCCTTCTTCTTCCCCACCGTCACCAGCACTGTGCTAACTTGCCTTTCCATATCACCTTGAAGAGCAAAGAGTCCTATCCTAATGATTTCTGTTTCTCAGCTAATTCCAAATACTTTGAAAATAAAAGGATAGGTGTTTTTTATACATAGGAATCAGACCATCTTGATGTAAAGGAGAAATAGTGTAGGTGCCAGAACAGTTTTGGTCTACAAAAAAGTGGGGATGGGCTTTTTAGGATCTCAGGTAGTGACAGGACTAGGGGGAATGGAGCAAATCTGGAGATGGGGAGATTTAGACTTGATGGGAGGAAGTTCTCAACCAGGAGAGTGGTGAGAGCCTGGAATGGGTTGCCCAGGGAGGTGGTTGTGGCCCTGTCCCTGCAGGGGTTTAAGGCTGGGTTGGATGAAGCTCTGGCCAGCCTGATTGAGGGTGGGGTGTCCCTGCCCATGGCAGGGGGGTTGGAACTGGATGATCCTGTGGTCCCTTCAAACCCTGACCAATTCTATAACTTCTTGCCAGGGAGGGTGATGGGGTGTTGGAGGGGGCTGCCTGGTGGGTTTGTGGAGTCTCCTTTTCTGCAGACATTTGAAACCCATTTTGAGGTCCATTCCAATTTTTGATGATTCTGTGATTCTATGATTCTATGTTAGCCCAAAAACACTGTGGTCCACTTGCAGAAGAATGAGCCATTTCTGTGTTACCTTTCCCTACCTACCTCTCTCTAGCTCTTTAAACAATAAGAAATTCCATTTTAGAAGTGGGAGGCTGGGTAAAAACAGAAATCAGTGTTCACGTGGAAGAAGAGACATGAAGAGCGACTATGTGTCCCATGCATATCCTGAAGAATTGGCAATATTTAGAGCCTCAGACTGAGAGCTGGACACATTCATGGGTTTTTGAGGCTGGAAAAAAGCACAGTGTTCAAGTTGTTTCATTTTCTATGGCATGTGTACCCAAAAAACCCCCATCTTTCAGTTTCCGCTGAACACTCACAATTTCTGTTTAATTTTTAGATATTCAACCTTCTCCCAAGGACTCAAAATGAAGGGTTGTCATTAAACTATACATTGAGAGTGTTTAGATGCAACAAATGCTGAGCTGTGATGTGGTTAGATTAATTGCTGGGTTAGAAGTGGCCAGCTTTAAACAAGAAAACTGTGTATTTAGTTCTGTGTAAACATTTGAGGGGGCACATGCACATGATCACAGAGTAACAGAGTGAATTTGAATTTGGTTTATTTCTGATCTTCCATCACATGAGCCCTGTGGGGATTTGGGGGTGTCCACAGAGGAATGTAAATTCTGGCTTTATCCTCTTTTTTGAGTCGGCAGCTAAATCTCTCAAATTGTCCACTGTCTTGCGATGTTCGTTTGTGTTTGTTTTGGTTTTGGTTTTTTTTCAAGAGCTATCCTTTTTCTTTAGGCCTTCTGTATATTCTTTAGGATTTATTGAATAAAGCAGAATTCACCTGTCCACATGAGTGCTACAAGGCTGGTGTACCCAGGACAGCCCTAGTTTGTGTCCAGAGTTGACGATTGCTCTTTATCCAAAAATTAATCCAGTGTTAGAGGTGATGCTATTGAATTGTCCAGACCAGAGACCATCAGAGCAACTGCTCTACTTAAACTCTTCTACATGTCTTAAGCATCTTTGATGTATGAGGATTTCTAGGAACTGGGCAACTTTGTAGCAACACCACAGAGTGGTGTTAGCAAATGTGATCTGGGGAGAGCAGATCCTTGCTGTGAAAACCACAGACATCATCTCCTGGTATGGGCGTGACACCTGCTCCTAGCCAAACGAGTGGTTATTCTGAAATGTTTTTAGATCTCATTATCATCAGAGGCTCAAAGTCAGGGTCCTTCTCCAAGTGTGCCATAGACCTGTTCACTGGCTTTGCACTGCTTTGATTCCCAAAGTATTTCCAGGACCAAGAGGAAGACAACCACAACACTGCCACAGACCCACACTGCCCAAGTCAGTTTGGGCTAGTCAACTCAACTATGCAGATGTCCAGCATAGTCTCTGCTTGGACCTGCAGACTGCCAAAACCTGATCTCACTGCTCTATCTCTGGATACATCTTCTAGGTCCAAAGATCTTGATGTCCAATTGCCATCCCATGAGGTCCAGAAAATCCTCTTAGAGAACTTCAAAATTGCTGTCAGGATCTTTTTCATCATGTTTCATTGTTTCTCAGTGAGAACAGCTCAGTATGATTCGTTCATAGAATCCTAGAAGGGACCTCCAAAGGGCATCTAGTCCAACCCCTCTGCAGTAAGTAAGCAGAGACATCCTCCACTAGATCAGGTTGTCCAGAGCCTTGTCCAGCCTCACCTGGAATAGCTCCAGAGATTGGACATCAACTTCCTCTCTGAGCAAACTGTTCCAGTGTTCCACCCACCTCCTGCTCAAGAACTTCTTCCTAACAGCCCATTTCAGTCTGCCTTTCTGTAATGTGAAACCATTGCCCCTTGTCCTATCATTCCAGACCTTCATGAACAGGCCTTCTGCAGCCTTCTTGTAGCCCCGTTCACGTACTGGAAGGTTGCTGTCAGCTCCCCCTGGAGCCTTCTCTTCTCCAGGCTGAACAACCCCAGCTCCCTCAGCTTGTTCAGACATTGTTAATTCTGCACTACTTGTAGGACACAATCTGTGTTGGCTTTTTATTCAGCTCTGTTAAGTTCCATCCATTCAATATTACTAGCTGGATATGTTTTCCAGACATATTTGGCCTCTGTCTACCCCGCGACACTGAACTTCCAATCAAAGCCATTTTATTTTGTTAGCTCAGTTTGCCTGTCTCACAGACGACATCGTTTTCATTTGGGCTTTGCTCTTCTACTTATGCACCTCTTTCGCAGAATCACATAACTGTCAAGGCTGGAAAAGATCTGATATCAGCAAGTCCAGCCTGTGACCTAAAGTCTAGCCTATGACCTAAGGGTTCTTCCTCTCAGCTGATGTTCATGCCGAAAGATAATGTGGTTCTGATTCTTTTGCAACCCTTGGGCAACATCAACTGAATTTCACCCTGAATGTATTGACAGATATTTCTCTACACCAGTCTGAACAACATTGGTGGGTGTCCTTTCTACAGCCATGGGTGATGCAGTAGAAGCAATAATCAGATGCCTTCTATCTATAGCTAAGCTTTGGTTTATTCTATGGACAAGTTCAAAGGGTGTACTTGTTCTGTATCATTATTCATTGACGTGGATGTACCATGAAGGACATAGATTAGCTTGTTTGCCAACTGGCTTGAACACTGAAGGTGAAAAAGGAGCCATAGTTTTCACCGCTTCAAAATTATACCAGTGTCAGAAATTTATAGAGAAGCAGCCTTGTTATTCCAGCTTTCTTCCAGTTACTGTACCTTGGACATAGCTGTTGTGTTTCCAGTTGCAAGGGTCGGTGCTGCAGACTTCATCCGAGTAATGTAATCAAGTCTTTCATTCCTGAGGGCCTGAGCAGACATTGCTTGCTGTCTTTACCCGTAGTGGAATCTCCATTGAATTATACATGGAGATCCAGTGTTGTCTTCTACAGGAACTTCATTTCTTGAAGTTACTTTAGTCAGCTATCCTTCCCATTGTCTGCAGTCCGCTAGAATCAGAATGGTTTGGGTTGGCAGGGACCTTAAAGACCATCTAGTATCTAATTGCAACACCCCAGCCATGGGCAGGAGCACCTCCCACAAGACCAAGTTGGTCAAATCCCCATCTATCCTGGCCTTGAACATTTCCAGGGATAGAGCATCCACTGCTTCTCTGGGCAACTTGTTAGAGTGCCTCAGCAGACTCCAAATGAGGAAGTTCACTTTGGACTGTACAAGGAATGAGGAGAGTTGAGGCCACTTCTGTTTAAAAGTGAGGGGGGAAGAACTGTTAAGGCCTAAGGTCTTAGGTCAGGCTTTAGCTCAAGATGTCAAAAACTCCCATGATTCCCTCTTTCTGATCATTAGTTTGAGACAAGACATATGTTTCTCTGATGTAAAGCACTGAAAATTAAAACCCCATGACAATCCTGAGAGTATAAAGGTTGAGTATTGTGTGCTTAAGTTATTTTGTAGTATCTTGCTTGTTTAGTTGTTTTCCGATTCACTCATCCTTTGGCACTTCCCACAAGAATTCCAAAAGGCATTTGACCATTACCAGTTTAGTCAGCTGATGATGAACATTCCCAAGAGAGAAACACAAGAGACTGGGTTCCATTTCTCATTTAGTCTCTCTCTGACTCTCAAAGATGTGACTAGAGAATAGGAACTTCATACTTTGTCCAAGTGAGACTGATCGTAAAATATTTGTTGTGAAAGCTGCCTGTGCTGGGAAAGGTCATCCTTGGAATATTTCAGAGTCTCAGCATCTTTACACGGTACTCCATCCAGTCACGATTGTATTACTATTCAGACCTTCACTGCATGGCTCAGTCGCCCTGAGCAGTTTGGGGGTGAGTCATGCATACATTAAAGAATAGCACAGGAGGATGGAAGACTGATATTACACTATTTTAATGTCTCCAGGACTTCCATGTAGCTTTCTCCTTACTGCCTGCACATCTTTGTTGCTTTATTTACAGGCTGTCATCCCAAATCCCTTGATGTTAATGAGTCATCTCCCTTTGAAGCATATAGGCAGTGCTTTTCAGAAAGACACAATCAAACTTGTGAGCACTGACTACTTGTGTAAGGTAGAAGAGAAGCTCTGCCTAATTAAAGGTGCATCATCAGCAAACTCAACAAAGTATCTCATCTTTGCTTCCAAGATTGACATCTTTAACGTGGATCCTTGAGATTAAGGGACTGAAATATCAAGAGAAAAGAGATGACAGAGTTGTTCGGAGCAGCAGAGCCTTCGGAGCATCAATTAGTGTAGGTTCAGTAACACCACAAGTACAATCCCAATGTGTTTCAGGTGAGAATGCAGCCCCAATTCACTAATAATTAATGCAGCACCATGCCTAAAATACTATAGATGGAAAAGAATGAAACTGTGACAGAGTTAATGCCTCTGACATCTGTTCTGTATTCATTTCTATAGACTGTATCCAGCCAAAGTAGGCCAGTTTCCATCCTCCTTACTCCAGGACATTTGTCATAATTCCACTGACTTCATTTATACGACTGAAGCAGCCTAATTATGATTGGGAAAGAATACTGGCAGTTCTTAGTCACAAAAACATTCATCCTAAAGTGATTATATGGAGCTGGCATATATTTAGCATATCTATTTTTGGGTGAGCTCTCTCGAGCAAGATTGGTGGTAATTTCACAAAAGGGTAAAAATGGATCAGCACCCTCTTCCTTCAGCATAGTGTGAAGCATAAAACCTCTTTCAACCTGAAGTGCTTTGCAAAATGCAAAATGTTGTAATTGTTCTAAATTGATATGTGCAGAGCAGAGTAATTTAAAAATCATTAGAAGTGTGCTTTTTTTTCAAGCAAAGTGCTTCAAAAAGGAATGGAGGCATCGTACAGGAGATTAATATAGTTCAAGGCATCTCAAATTGGCTTCAAAATTAAACATCAAAAACTGCAACTTGAAAAAATAATTAGGTGAAACCATTTCATAGCAATCAGAAAACTCTTCAGTTTTAGGAAATTGCAAATTATGGGTGTCAGTCACTCTCGCTTGCCGAGGACAAGGATATTCACTGCAAAAAAAAAGCCCTCTCAGTATTGAAATTTCCTCAATGCATGATGTAATCCGTCACGAGTTTTCCACAGGCTACCCTGTTCCATTTTGTTGCTTCTGCTCTATTCCCTGTTCTAGACAAATCTCAAGAACTTGTTAATTACACCGTCCTTCATTGTTTTGTTCTGAAAAAATTATGGACTTCCTTAATTTCATCTAGCTGTCCTCTTGCTTTACTTTGTGAGGAACTCTGACTATTACTGCTGTGCTAATTAAAAGGATGCTGGAAGTTTCCTGTGCTATGAGTTGTCTGACATCATAGAAAGACTCTTCTCACTCCTCTGTATTTCATTGAAAAGAGTAAAGAAAAACCTACTACATATGACTGGTTTGATTTGTATCTCCTGTGGAGTCACAAGAGTTTGCAAAAAGATGTCTGGTGAGCAGATTTCTGTTAAAGACTTGGTAGGTACAGATTGGAACACTTAGTATTTGTTGCTGGAGAAATTTAAAACATGAGAAATTTAAGGCAGTGAATAAGCAGTCCAATAAAAATTAATTCTCCGTTATGTTGAAATCAGTCCAGAGGGAACTTGAAATACCTGATGTAGTCATGTATTGATTGAAGAAACAGGGTAAGTCAAGGGTATGAGATACACGGTCAGGAGACTTGGGATGTTTTTCACTTGGTTGCTGCTTATTTTGCAGATCTGCCAAACATAACGACTCTCTCTTTCTTTTTTTCTTCCTGAAAATTAAGATTTTTAATCTATTGCTGTCTGCACCTTATTTGGCAATTATTGGAAATAGGTCTCACTCAGATGTAAGCTGGGTGTAAATGTACTGAAGTTAGCTTCTGTAAATCCTTGTCTAATCCACATAAAGGTCTTGCTTCTCACACCAGGTGGAATCCGCAGGCCCAGTTTCAGATACTTCTACTCCAACAGCAATTGCCTTAGCTAGGAGCCAGGGACCCCAATGCTCTCGTGATGATGACAATATTGTCCTGCATATCCTGCCTTCTAGGGGAGACTGTGCATGGCATCACAGCCTGATGGGCTGTCTGTTGTGCTTAGGAGCTGTCTGCCTCATGCAAATTCTGAAATTGGAGATCTTCACCTTAAACTGTTAGGAGCTCAGTGGGACGATTATCTAGCAGTAAAATCTGACAACTAAGTGAGTTTTCAGTAGCCGTTTAGGTGCCGAAGTGAGTAAGTGAGTGCAAGTAAGGTGCCAAATTTTGGATGTAGCCATTTAAAGTTGTAGTCAAGTGCCTGCATCCCTGCTTTCATCCCAGCCTTATCACCTACGTGTTATTCAATCTGCTGGACAAGCGATTAAGAACCATATTAAAACAATGGACAGGACCTGAAATGGAAAGGACTTTATGTGTAAGAAAATGGCACTATGGAAAGTCTGGGTATGAAAGGCTCTTACCAGAAAAAAAAGACCATTCTTTATAAATGAAATCTCTGAAGCAGAGAACTTGTGGAAACAAGTGGAGGGGAAAAGTAAGGCTGGATGGACAACAGAACTGTAGCAACAGACAACATTTTTGTTTGCTAGGTCAAATCCAGTGATGAAAGTCTGAGAAGTTGTCTGCACCACAAGCATTTAAAGAAGGCTTCTTATGAATGCAAAAACAAACTAGGATGACTCGAGGTTTTATCCTTTGGTGAGGTTCAGAACATCCACTGTGTGTTTCAGTCCCTGAAAAGCAGATCTTTATAATTTGTTGGTTTTGCTGTCATGGTAAGAACTCTACACAAATAGCCTTCACTTCACTTTGCCTGTGCAGCAGAGGCTATGATGTTTCACTTACCTCTGGAAAAAGGGATTTGCCATCAATAAAAGTCAAAATCATGAAAACTTCCTTTTCTCCTACATATATTTGATTGTGTAGATGGTTGCAAAGGTAACATAGGTATGTGTCTGAAGAATTCCTACTATCTTCAAGGACTTGGCTTAAATTTGTAAATACTTTTTAGATTAAATGTGTAGCAGTTACACAAGACCATTTAAGTGGTGATAGAACAGAAGGTCATGTTGTAGCTGTGGTGTATGTTTGGGTTTCTCACTCTTCCGTTCAGGAAGTCTGGGCTGTTTTATCAACAGATAGTTAAAACAGCATCTAAAATACCTCATGTTCCCACATCCTTTTCTGTTAGACTACAGAAATCTGATTGTTTAGATGACACCTCTGTGTTTGCCAGTCCTGCTCTGATCACTCAGGAACTCATGCCGTGGAGATGGTTGGCCAGCCCTTCAGGACCACTTCCAGCACTGCAGAGTGAGGAACAGGGTGGTTATGAGCAGTATAAGACTAGGAAGCATGTCCTGGGGACAGCAGAACTGCCTCAGCAAAGCAGCACTGCCTTGTGCGAGTGAAGGGTCAGGAAGAAGGGGAAGTTAGTGGAAAAAGACAGGGTAGAAGAAACAGAGAGAGCTAAATAATAATAAAGGACACTCCTTCCCTTCTTCAAATCTATGGAGCGCTGCTGTGGTTGCTGCAGGGATGCGGGAATGTGGTAGAAGGGTTTGTTTAAAAGCCAGGGTCATGTGTCTAGGGTGCAAGAAAACTGCAAATCATGAGCTGCAGCTTTGCTTTTGCAGCAGTAAGACAGAAGAGCAGCTGCAGGCTGCTATCTCTGTTTGTGCTGCTGACACAGAGCAAGTTGTGGTTTGTTTACTGGGAGCTGCCTCATCTTCACAAATGCAGTGGTGGACATAGGGATGCTCACTCCTCGTCTCTGTGAGCAATGTCTGTAGTTAATCATGGGGCACTGGATGACTTCTGCTGATTAAAGCTTCACTCCTTGCTTTTGTTGTGCCTGACTGGTGGATTTGCCTGAGAAACTGCTGTTTTGTGTGAAAGGACAGAGGAAGCGAAGCCAGTCCCTTCAGCTGATTTTGGTTTTGATTGTGGAGAAGTTGCTTAGAAGCTAGTAATGGTGACCTTTAATTTCTCCTACTAATCATTAGAGTGATACAGAGGGTTGGAAGTACAGACTCCCTAGGGGTTATTGTAGGTGATTCAGTGATTCTGTCTGTCTGGGTAGTCTGGTTCTTCCCTGAAGAAAAAAAAAACCACCAAAAATAGTGAAAATGGAAGTACATCCTCTTAGAGATATCCAGTCCTAGCATGTTCGTGGAGATTCTGCAAGTCACTAGCCCCTTTCCTTCTGAATACCAGCTCAAAGTCCAATATGGACAATGATGGCGTCTCTGACTCTTGGGGCTGCCATTGCCTTTACACAGGTAAATCTGAATAGATGTCGCTGTGACATGTTGAGAAGTAATACCAGTGACCACCTTTTCAGCATTTTGAGCCCTCAGAGGTAGAAGTGAAGTATTTCTTCTTTGCTAGGTTCATCAGGAATGTCTAACACACAGAGCATGCGACCTGGGTGGGGTAAGCAATAACTGGAGCGATCACTTTGTGAGCAGACCCATATTCAAAAGACACCCTGTAAGCCAGGGTATTACAGATGATGCCTTCTCCTTGCAAATAGCGCATGAACAAATGAGGACATTTTTGCTGAATAACACTAATCAAATTGACTAACTAAATAATTGGAGATAACTTTATTCTCTGGGCGGAGCCCTAGCCAATGTTGTAACAGTACTTCTATGAACCATGGAAGTGCCATGGAAGATCTAGTTCTTATACAAAAATGTATCCTGATCAACTCAGTCAATTTGCTGAAAATAGGGGTCTCAAAACATGTCTTTCCTTTGGACGCAGTGTTGGTTCAGTATGTACCTGAGATAGCTTTATTAAATGTACCCTGCTGAGCCATCTCTTTGCCCGCTTTCTTCTTCCCTACAGAGGGAACATTTGGTTGCTCTTCGTGTTTCTCATCATTGTCATGGATGTCATGCCTTTCCCCATTCTCATGGTCTTTCACTTTACTCAACAGGTTTCCTGTTTTTCTTTCACAACTGGCTTTTCAGCCTGAGGAGCTGTGGATTGTGTTTTCCCCCTCTGTGAGTGAACACAAAGGCAAAGCTCACAGAGCTTTCATCTCACTCATTACTGCTCATGATAGATTGCTCTGGACTGCTTTCTTGCTAGTCTCCTGCTCAAATAACCTATCGAGCAGGGGAGATGTTGCATGGCATTTCCTTTTGTGGGTCCCACTGTATTGTAAAGGATTTCAAAGCTTGTTAGTCAGTGGATGAATCTCCAGCAACAGTAATCTCACGTACAGCTTGAAATCAAACACAGAATCACAGAATCACTCAGGTTGGAAAAGACCCTTGGGATCATCAAGTCCAACCACCAACCAATCTGCCAAGTTCATCCCTAAACCAGATCCTTCAACACCACATCTAAACACCTTTAAACACCTCCAGGGATGGTGACTCAACCCCCGATCTGGGCAGCCTGTTCCAGTGTCTGACCACTCTTCCTGTGAAAAATTTTTCCTAATGTCAAGTCCAAACCCCCCTTGTTGTAGTTTGAACCCATTTCACTTGTTCTGTCACTAATTGCTTGTGAGGAGAGCCCAGCACCAACCTCTCTGCAACATCCTTTCAGGTGGTTGTAGGGAGCAATGAAGTCTCCTCTCAGCCTCCACTTCTTCAGACTAAAGAACTCCAGCTCTATCAATCACTCCTCATGAGACTGATTCTCTAGTCCCTTCCCCAGCTTTGGTGCCGTCCTCTGCAGCTCCTCAATATCTCTCTGGTATTGAGGGCCCAAAACTGGACACAGTACTCAAGGTGTGGCCTCACCAGTGCTGAATCCAGGGGGACAATCACCTCTCTGCTCCTGCTTATCACACTATTCCTCATACAAGCCAGGATGCCATTTGCTTTCTAAGCCATCTGGGCACACTGATGGCTCCTGTTCAGCCGCCTGTTGACTACAACCCCCAGGTCCCTTTCTGCCAGACAGTTCTCCAGCCACACCTCCCCTGAGGTGTTGCATGGGGTGGTTGTGACCCAAGTGCAGGCTCTGACACATGGCCTTGTTGAAACCCATGCCCTTAACATTGTCTCATCTCTTCAATCTATCCGAGTCTGTAGAGCTTCACTACCAAATGCGACCAAATTTGACAGGAAACTCCACATATACTTGGGAAACACAGAATTTAAAACAAACATGTCCTGATCAAAATACAGAGTGGTTCTCCTCACCTGTGTGTCAGTCCAGTCTTCCTCACTATTACTTTATTTTCAGTGTTTCCCACAAAGGCCTTGTCCAGCCTGCCAAGCTGTGTCAGCCCTGAGCAAGAGTCAGCTCTGCAGTCACAGTCCTTCGTGTGGCCAGCGCAGTGTAATTCCATTCTGCTCTACACCAGTGCTGTGTCTGGGTAAACAGAGATATAGCCCATGGCAAAGGAGTCATTCTTTCCAGCGATATCAATTTCTGGGCTCGGGCTGCCTGAGATGAGATATCGGTTAGGATGTTTGCCATCACTGGTCTAGATTCATCAGTCCATATTGATTAGATTTTCACCCAGTAAAAATGCCACTTTGAACTAGGGCA
>VZRI01004024.1:53348-93081 GCA_013397515.1 Upupa epops | reverse complement strand
GATCTTTGGAGGTCCCTTCCAGCACCTATTGTCCTGTGATTCTGTGATCAGGGGATACCTGGTTACATGAGAATGACCTGAGATGCTGGTTATAGCTACCTCCATGTGTGTTTTGTAAGTCAATGCCAAGCAGCATGAGTCAGAGAAGATGGAGTCTTCACCTGGCTGTACACATGTGATAGTGATGGCTCTGGAACGTGTCTATTCTGGATGTGAATCTGATGTCTCTCCATAGAGACACACAGGTTGTGTTCTGCCACAACCACGTTCTAGCTGTGCAGCATTCCATCAGACAGCAGTTTGCTCTGTGCAGCCATACTCCTGTGTAACTTTCATTCTCCTTCTCTGAGAAAGGAGAGCAAAGCAATCCCACGGAGCGGCAGGGGAGTGCTCTGGGGAAGCAGAAGTGAGGCATCATCTGCTCATTGGCATCGGCACTACAGAAAGTGCTCGAGGAAAATCAACTCTTCAGTCATATTTCCTAATCTAGAGGGACAGGTGGGTGTGGAGAGTAATGACAGCCTGCAACAGCCTTGGTCAGCCATCTGGTAGGGGGGTTATTTGCTATGTAAAATATAAGGAGTTTAACGCTCAGTTGAGAAAAAATTGGGCTGGCTGAAAATTCAGCCAGGAAAATAGATCTCCTAAGAGGAGAGAGAATGTCTTCCATCCCCATAACATATATACATAAATTCTATAGAAAAACCAGCAAAGATTTTGAGTATTTATGTTAGTGGTAGTAAGTCGTGCTGGGATTTAGTGGGTTAAAGAGTTGCTCACAGAATAATCGGAAAGGTTTGAAACGTGTTGTTTTTTACAGACTGAATAAATTCAAAGACATACGGGGAGGAATTCAAACACAGTCTTTAATCAACAGCTTTAAAAGAACACTTAATCTGCAAAATCAAATATTCAAAGGTTCAGGAATGGCTATGGCATCGCAAGGATTCCTCTGTGGCATTTCTTACCCAGACAAGGTTGGTCCACGTGCCCCTTTGAACATCGGTGTGCTTTGAAGGTTGAGCTGCAGGAGGGCTCGGTCTTTCAGTGCTGCTGATCTGCTTAGGTCTCCATTAAGCTGCAGCTATGTCATTTCTAGCTCAAGCTAGAATTAACTCATTCGAGGAGTCTTTATGGAGCTGCTTTCATTTGGAAGTAAAATATGCAGCATATTATGACTCCACAGTTTGCTGTGCAAAACAACACCCCAAGGCTGGCCAGCTTGCTCATCATGTTTCAGGATGCAAGCATTGAGCCAGGACTGAAAAACAATTTCTAGTGTATCAGAGTGAGGATAGATCAGGGAGAAATTGAATTGCTCTGATTAGTGTAGTGATTTCTGCTCCTAGGGAGGTATTGGGCCAAACATGCTGAGACCTCACTTGGAATAGTATCTTCTGGAGAAGGACAGGGGAAGCAGTTGGTCTGTGCAAGCAAAACAGCTGAGTGACATTCAGCTTGGTTTGTTTTTTAACTTCTATTCTGTTTTAGAAACGTTACTACGTGTGGTGCCCTTTGAGTGTTGTTCTCAGTGCTGGACTCTGTAATGGATCTTCAAGTTGTGAAGTGTTGTAGTTAAAGTTTGGTGTGAGTTTCAGCTAGGGACCACAGTAAAAGGTCTCCCACTTGGGACATTAACATATTTGTAATCAGAAATTCCAGCTACTGCTCAGTTCTGCATGGTGGCTGAACATGAGATATCCAGTCCCTAATGAAGAAGAAAAGGTGGTGTAAGGGGTCATCTACGTGTTAGGCAGCAAATGGTTTGGTTTCAAAGACACGATCTACTGCTGATAGTTTTGGGTTTGTTTTTTAAACGACACTCATTGCAGGTTTATGAACGGTTTACACAGTAATTGACACAGGAGCTCAGTGCTAGTGATGGTTGTCATGGGGCAGTAATTGCCCTGCTGGGGATAGAGTCACAGAATCACACAATCGTTGAGGCTGGAAAAGACCTCTGAGATCATCCAGCCCAGCCCACGACCTAACATCACCACATGAGCTAGGCCATGGCACTAAGTGCCACATCCAGCCTGTCCTTAAACACCTCCAGGGATGGGGACTCCAGTGGGGATTCCACTACTTCCCTGAGTGGTCCATTCCAGTGTCTGATCACCCTTTGTGTGAGGAAGAGCTTCCTAACATCCAACAGACAACAGAGCGAGGAAAGGACGGCTATGCTGAAACGTTTGAACATTAATGTATAAAAGCCTGTCTGTAAACCTCCCAGACTTTGGGAGATCAATAACCACAAAGCAGGAGTTATTAACATCTAGAGGCTATGCCTTGCTTTGCAAAAGGCTGATGAATGAGCAAGTAGACCTACGACAGCAAACAGAACTCCTGACTCCAAGACAAGGTGACAGGCATGACAGTGACACTGTTGATGGCTTGGGAAGCAGCTGGTGCTTCAGCTTTCCTGCAATGTCTATGGCACTAAGTACTTATGTTTTGTTCCCTACTGATCCTTGTGACTTAATTGGTTGGTTTTACTAATGTGAAGAGTCTCACCACCTGATTTTATAACGATTGCCTGATAGCATAAAAATCTGCTGGCAGACTCCTTGCCATAGAGACTATTCTATCTTCAGTAGCAGAAGTTTGGGAGAGGTTGTTTCTGTACTCGCTTCAAGTTAATTACATAATGGGTCTTAAAATTGCAGGCAGAACTAGAGCTGTTTTATCGAGTTTGAGGGGGAATTTTAAGGATAATTTTTGCTTTAAAACAAGCGTTTATTTTCAGTATGCAAGTGATTGAAAAATCAACTAGAAAATTGTAAATGTAATGTCTTCCTTCAAGTTGCTAAGTATGGTAGATTTCAGGCAAGCAGGTCAATCTTAATCTCTGGTAGCATTTACATCTACAAAGACTGAGTGTTCAGAAATAAACCATCCTGGCAAGGAAGGCTTAGGGTTCTTAGCTCTGCTGTATTTGCAGTACTGTGAATAAACATTAAACAGCCAGTTTCAAACAGTAGAAATTTTGTTATTTGAGAGAATATCTGCAAAAGAGCCATACCACGCTTCCCCCACACACTCTGCAAGAACATTCAGGCATAATGGCTCAACTGAAACATGAACTTAAGCTCAACAAGACTCCAGCATGTTGACATAACATTAGCTTGAGGTACTGACTGCCTCCAGAGAAGTAAAGTGCTCAGGCTAAGTAACTTCTTAGACTTGATTTTGTTCCTTAACCTTTTACCCAATGCTTAAAAAAGGAGAGAGGTTTGAACATTGTGAAGTCATTTCCACTTTTCAAGTACTTAATTTTTGGCATTAAACAGAAATGTAAATAGTGGTTGTTTTCAAATCACCGCTTTAAACTCTTCAGAACATTTAACTACATAAAAATCATGTTGAAGCATTGGGATGTAAAATGCATCAATGAAAGAAAAAAGAAAGGAAAGAAATATCAGAAGGACCTTCTTCCCTTTGAGCTTAAAAGGGCATTGGAACAGGCTGCCCAGGGGGATTGTGGAGTCTCCTTCTCTGGAGAGGTTCAAGACCTGCCTGGGTGTGTTCCTGTGCAACTTGGTCTGGGTGATGCTGCTGTGGCAGGGGGATTGCACTGGATGATCTTTCAAGGACCCTTCTGATCCCTAATGATTCTATGATTCTATGAAAAAGGCAAAAAGAAAGGGTGTCTGTGGTAGTAGCCCCCCTGCTGTGGTTACTTGGACAATTCCTCTGCATAGTTGTTCCTCTAAGACTTCAGCAGATGGAGTAATAGGCAAACTTTAAACACCGATTGCAAAGTCCGGCACAGTGGGGATTGACAATCTCTTTTGTCAATCCAGAGATGTTTCATAACGGCTCCCCAGAAGGCTCTTACACCAAAATTACCCAACAGGCTGAAAAACTCGCTGGTGACAGAGATGAGCCCTTCTGTTCCCACTGGAAGCAGAGCCACAACAAGGGCTGTTACAGGCTCAACTCTTTGGGGCAGCTGCTCAAGGATACAAAAGGAATGTTCATTTAGACTGCCCCAAGCACCCATATTCCTTTTCTTTAGGCCAGTATACTTTCTCATGATACATGGAGATTCAAAGCCAAATTTTGTCAGTACTTGCTAGTGCATTTTGGTTGCCAGTTGTAAGATTTTGTTCCTGTACTGCCTAATAGTTTCCTTTGTCCAGATGTGAGAGGACAGCAGAACCCCTCTCTGTCTGTTCTCCCTCGAACAAAGCCAGCAGGTGGTCACTCTAAATGCAGAAAATTCACTCTTGAATTCAATATCTGTATTAAAGCAGCGGTTAATGCGTTCAGACCACAATGAGTGCCTAAGTTGTTTAATAGAACAGAGTAGTTTCAAGACATTTGTTAATCATTTAAACTCTCAGTGCTGATGTTTGTCTTTATTTCTTTGTTCTAGCAATACAAAACCATACTGGAACCCAACTCCAAGAACAGATGAAAGAAAATCATGCATCAGCTTTCTATATTGTGCTGTTTATGACACAGAGCCTCATAAACTCAACCTTAAAATGCCTTGCTGGTGTCAGATGCTATCTAAAGATCTGGCGTTTGGACTTCCATTCCACAATCCATCGTTTGCCCATTATAAGGTTGTTTCTACTGAAATCTTGCTGCAATTCATTTCTTTTTGAAAATATTTTCCTATATACCCAGCTGAAATGCCTTTGTCTGCTCGCTGGAGATATCTGTATTTCAGCTCCCTTTCATGATCTTCTCTATATTTAATTCGTGTACTTTTCATATTTGATGCACTAATTGCCTTTTCACAGTCTGACTTTTTCAGCTCTGCATGATAGATCTTCTTCCATTGAAAGCATTTTCCCCCTTGTTTTCCCTCCCCTTCTCCAGTGTAGGAATTTTTGCTTTGTATTAGTTGTGGGCCATTGTCTTTCCTGTCAGCTATGTGTATAAACATAGATCAGAACAGCTTCGAATTAACTTCTTGCCCAACTCTTTCCTACTCTGTGAAAGCTTATTTAATGACTAATTGCCCAAGCATTTTAGCTTATTTAAGTTTGTTAAGGAGGCTGCCCTGCAGCTCTGCAGATTTACAGCACCTCTCAGCCCAGCACTCTGACCGAAGCTCTGGGCTAAAATCTGGAGTTTGGATAGTAACTGTGGAGTCATCCATCACTTACCTTGGGACTATCATTCGTGCTTGCTCACATATATCAGCTGTCACACGAGAAATGGTTTGCATCTGAAATAAGTCAGATGCTGAGCTACAAGTAGGTTACTCAGAGTTTCAGAGATGGTTCTCTCTGTCAGGGAGAGCTTTTGTGCCTTTAGTGCTGCTAACTTCGCAGCATGTTCATTTGAGCTGTCAGGATCCTTGAGCCCTCCCTGCACAGCAGCAGACCGCTTTCCTGGATATTCACTAACAATAATTCATGAAGATTGTACTCTTGCCCATATTTACTATGCAAAAAAGCAACCTGGGGGTCCTAGCTCTTGTGGCCAAGAGGGCCAACAGCATCCTGGGGAGGATCAGAAGGGGGGTGGTAGCAGATCAAGAGAGGTTCTTCTCCCCCTCTAGTCTGCACTAGTGAGACCACATCTGACTAATCAGTTACTGTTGCTGCTGTTCAGGAAGAAGCCCTGCACATGTAGAGTACATCTACTGACACAGAGAAGGCAGACCAAGACAAAATACCAGTGAGAAGTAGTCTAGGAGGTATTCATCCAGTTGGACATTATCAGCCCATGAAACAGATCTATTTCCAAAAGCATTTTGTGGTCTACATAGAGGATACCGTGAGTTCAAATTCAAGAAAGATGAGAACAAGGAGGTTTGTTATACACTGGTCACTTAGTAATAATTGCCAGTGTATATTAGGATGAGGAGGTGAAGTTTTTTGCAGTGGCTAGTTTTGAAAATAGACTCCAGCAGCTCAGGAGCAGATTGGATTAAGCAGCAGCACCCCAGTGGAACAACTGGGATGGTCCTTTTCGTAGGAGTCACAACTAAGCAGTACAGATGAAGAGATTAAATAGGGATTGGAGTCTCATCCATGAGAAAAATCATTAAAGAGTGGATATTTCCACAAATACAGGGGGAAGCAGCTTAATTTAAGTAGCGTTTAAGTAGAAATTAATTAGAAATGAGATTGTTCAAGGGACAAACTTGTAGTTTCTAACCAGGTGCTTCAGAGTCTAACACTGGTTTTGTTTCTTCTTTTTAACCACCATTCAGAAGGGAAGCAGGATAGACTTATGAAACACAATCTGGAAACACTGAGAAGAACAAATTCAGTAAAGGAAAGCCTCACACATTTGGTTTTAGAAGAAAAATTGAAGAAAGAAAAATACCCCCCCTCTCCCCCCGTGATTAGTATTAAGGGGCCAGAAAAGTCTTAAGAATCAATAAACTGTCAGAACTAGACCACATGTATGTGAGGCTGACAGGACTAAAGTTGCTACCGACTGAGGAAGAATGCAATATTTAAGTTCAGGGAAGCCCAATGAAATTGGAGAGGACTGAAATATCCAGTTTCATCCGATCCCGAGGGAGCGTCAGAATATTAAAACCCAACAGTCTTCTTCCTCACTATTAAAATTGTTCCAACACTTGGTGATGGCAGTCAGTAAAATAGGCGCTTGCTAGAGACTGAGGAGGGGAAAGGATAGAAGGAAATCCACTTGTACACAGGTCAATGTTCCTTGGCAATTTAGAGAAGATAATTTAAGGATTGTACAGTCGTAGGAGGTTTCATATAAATGTCAGAAGGAACTTCTTCCCTCTGAGGGTAACAGAGCATTGGAACAGGCTGCCCAGGGGGGTTGTGGAGTTTCCTTCTCTGGGGATGTTCAAGACCCTCCTGGATGTGTTCCTGTGTGGCTTGGTCTAGGTGATCCTGCTGTGGCAGGGGGATTGGACTGGATGATTTTTCAAGGTCCCTTCCGATCCCTAATGATTCTATGGGATCAGTTTAGCCATGCACTATGGCACAATGATCTACACGGTCATAAAGCAGACTAGTGAAAGTGAAAAAGGAGTAAAAAATCTTCCAGCTGAACTGGACTGTCTTGAATCTCTCAATACAAAAGCTTCTTCCTGCCCAATGCGTTACTCTGGCTTTTTCAGCCTGCTGAAATGGTTTGAAATCGGAGCAACAGAGCCTGGATTTCACAAGGGAAGAAGACTTGGCAGTCTGTATCTGTTTCCTTACAAAAAGCTTTGTTAAATGCACACAATGAACTAATTAGGAAATACAGTGGAGAGACACAAAGCTTGGCAGTTTCTTAGGCTTGCTAGATAGACTAATTAGACGCCGTATCAGGAGTAGGGACTAATGGGCCAATTCCATTGAAATGGAACTACTGAAGAGTGTTGGGTTGTGGTTTAAATGTGTGAAAACATTTATTGCAGCTCTGGAAACGCCCACTCCCATCACACAGGAAGGGTGTGATGCAGGCTATGGACATGCTACCAGCTCTTCATGCTGCTGCTATTTCTCTTTCAGCACCAGCTTTTGTCCTGGCTTGTAGAGTAGGAGCTGAAAACAGAGAAGAGTAAGGAAAATGATTTTGCAGTACACATCGTTTGAAAATCTTGAATGAAAAGTCAAAAAGCACATTGTTCTTTGAATCAACTTGTTCATGTGCCATCACACCCTCTACAACACCATGCAGAGGGCACTGCCCCTCAGCCTCTCCACACGGACCTCTCCCAGACCTGCACTCACCAGGGTACTGTTCCGAGCACTCCTGCTGGTGGGACATACAGGTGACCAACACATCTTGGGAAAACCTTGTTATTCTAGCTGCCAGTGCTGAGAAAAGGGTTTGTTGATGACAAAGAGGCATGTTTTCTCTCCCTGTTTTCTGTCCTGCATAAGGGCAGAAAAAACAGAGAGCAGAAAGACATGCTGGGTGATGAGTGGACTGAGAGCAGCTCTGCAGAGAAGGACTTGGAGGTGTTGGTTTATGAGAAGCTCAACATGACCTTCAAACACGGGCTTACCAGCCCTGCAGAGAAGGACTTCATGGAGGTGTTGGTTATGAGAAGCTCAACATGGCCTTCAAACATGGGCTTACAGTCCAGAAAGCCAAATGTATCCCAGGGTGCATAAAAGAAGTGTGACCACCAGGTCCAGGGAGGTCATTCATCACTACTCCTCTCCCATGAGATCCCAATCTGGAGCAGTGTTCAGCTTTGGGGTCCCCAACATAAGAAGGAGGTGTGACTGCCAAAATTAGTTCAGAGAAGGATCACAAAGATGATCAGAGGCTGGAGAACCTTTCTTATGAAGAGAAACTGAGAGAGTCAAGGTTCTTCAGCCTGGAGAACCCCCTTCTATTACCTAAAAGGGGCCAATAAAAAACACAGGAAGGATATTTTTTCAAGGACATGTAGTGGTTGGAAAAGGGATAATGGCTTTAGACTGAAAGAGAGTAGATTTAGGTTAGGTATCAGGAGGAAATGCTTTACAGTGAGGGTGCTGAGGCACTGGAACAGATTGCTCAGGGAGGTTGTGACTGCTCCATCCCTGGAAGTGTTCAGGGCCAGGCTGGATGGGGCTCTGGGCAACTTGATCTGGTGAGAGGTGTCCCTGCAAACAGCAAGGAGTTAGAACAAGATTATCTTTAAGGTCTCGTCTAACTCAAGCTATTCCATTCAGGGGCTGCACAACTGAGTGTCATCAGTAGTGCTGCTCATTTAGCTCTGACGGGTTCCAGATGGTGCAGGCTCCAGTCTGCTATTTCAGCAGGGCTAATGGGATTAAAGGGCAAAAAACTTTTCCCTGCTGAAGTAAACAGCAATGACAGGCTGGATAATACGTAGCTTTTAAGGCTACGTTTTAGATGGTTCAGCCGACAGAAAGTTTACCCTGTTTGTCTCAAGTCAGAATCTTTTCCACTTAAATTACAGTAACTGCTGACTTATGCAATTGAGGCAGAAGTGGAAGCAAGTTGCATGGTCTTATAAGGTAATAACTTAAAAATATCTGACATGAGTGTAGCTGCTTATTTAAAATAGACAAAATAGAGTGAACTTTTAAAAATCCTTTTGATCCAGCCCTCAGTATGGAAGGGTAAAGCAAGCTGTGCTTCCACTCCTTCCCAGGCAAGATAAAGCATTTTTAAGAATATTTTTCCACTCCATTTATTTGGATTGCAGTGATGGATTCGTGACAGCGCCGCACAGAATAGTTAGTGTAGTTTCTAGAAACCTTTGCACCTTGCATTCTTTGATGCTTTATCCAATACTAGAAGGAAAATGGTCTGGATGACAAATGTAAGCATCTGAAATGGCTTGAGAAACTTATCTTTAATAGCAAGTGACTTGGATTTCAGCAGGCACTGTGCCATAGCCAAGAAAATGCTTTACTCAACATATTCCTGTCTGAAAGTGTTATAGTCTTACAGAGATATGTCAGGGAAATGTCTGTGTGCCAGATATATAATCTAATAATTAAAAACAAAATGATGGAAGAAATGTTATGAATTTTCAATAATCAGGGGGAAAAAAAAGAGGTCATTGTTTAAAGATGACTTCTAGAAAAAGCCCTTGGTTTCCTTTAGTTAACACGTGAATAGGCCACAACTTTACAGGAATATTGTCAGGAAATATTGTAATACATATTGTAATGCAATTGTGTGCTATGTGGTTGGGTATGCATTGTAATAGGTCATGGGAAGAGTGTAAGTGTGACTTTTCACAGCATTATTGAGGCTGGAAAAGACTTTTGAGCTCATCCAGCCCAGCCCATTGCCTACCATCACCACATCAGCTAGGCCATGGCACTAAGTGCCACATCTGATCTCTCCTTAAACTCCTCCAGAGGTCAGAACTCCATCACTCCCCTGAGCAGTCCATTCCAGGGTCTGATCACCCTCTCCGTGAGGAAGGGCTTCCTAACATCTAACTTAACTCTCTCTTTGTGCAGCTTCAAGCCCTACCCTCTTGTCCTGGCCCTAGTTGCCTGGGAGAAGAGCCTGAACCCCACCTGACTACAACCTCCTTTCAAGTAGCTGTAGAGAGTGATAAGGTCCCCCTGAGTCTCCTCCAGGTTAAACACCCCCAGCTCCCTCAGCCTCTCCTCATCAGCCTTTCTCCGCAGTCCCTTCCCCAGCCTCACTGCTCTCCTCTCAAACCCATCACCATTCTCACAAGCATTCCACATGACGAGGCTGGGGCTTTGCACTTGATGTTCTAATGAATTTTGCACGAAAAAGTTATTTTTCCAGAATATCTGACATAGAGTCATTTTCATTTTTTCCTTGTGTTGAACAAACCCGCCGGAAGTTACTTCTAAAGGAGGCAAAAGTTGTCAACATATTTCACCTTAAAAGTTATCAACATATTTCAGTTTAAAAGTTATCAACATATTTCAGCTTAAAAGTTATTCTCTGTTCCAAGACACAGAAAGAGGGAGCCACTGGGATTCTGTGCAATAAACCAAGCCAAAGTACCTCCTAGTGTAAGGCTTTGGATTTTTACCTTTTCACTTTCCCCCCTAACTTCAGAAGAAGTGCCTTAGAAAGCATAATGAACCTCCTAACTCAGAACGATTTCAAGCAAATGCCGTTTGCTTCAGGACAGCCTCTGCCCTCGCTTACCCCTCGGTAAGGGCGCTGCAGACTTTCACTGAAATTGCTTCTCTAATGATTTCAATTCCCGCTGATTGACGCTCGGAAAGGCTAAGAGCTGATAGCATGACTAAAGGAATTGAAACCTAAATAACACCTTTGTTATGAGTTTTTATTCGAGAAAGCACACTGCCATTTTATACCCGCTTCATTTTTCAACAGACTGCTTTGCGAGGCTGTCAAAATTGAATTAAAGTCGCCGTGTGTCTGCTGTGCCCAATGCATTCTTCCTTTTGAGACTGCTTTTCCAGTAATGACACTGTTCCTTCTCCTCTTTTCTAGGTGATGGGTGCTTTAGAAGGCAGCGATGTGCGTGAGCAACAACTCTGAGTAGTTATTATTTTAAGCAATAGTCCCTCTTATTTATTGGTGAAAGTAGAGAGCAGCATTAGAATTTGATGATGTTATTGACACTGCTGTCTTGCAGTCACCTCCTGGATCGTGGTATTAGAGTCACGGTGTTTCTTTCCCAGCCTAAAAGCCAGTGTCTGTGAGGAGCACAAGCGGTGCAGTACATTTAGTAAAATTGCCTCTGACACATAGAAGCAGTAACTATGATGAGATGTCTGACATTAGAAGAACCGTTAATTCAGAAAACAAAAGCCAAAACACAATGATCATAGAATCATAGAATGGTTTGTGTTGGAAAGGACCTTTCAAAGATCATTTAGTTCCAACCCCATCTTGACTCCTCTGCTGTGGGCAAGGACATGGTTTGTGACCAGTTCAGCTGACTAACATGAACCCAACTTAAAGCTTTCCAGTTGAAAATACCTTCTGTGTCCCCAGATGGAAAGCTTATAGAGATAACTTCATTAATGGAAGTGCAAATAACAGTCATAAAATTAATAGAAACAAATACATGATTTAAATGTTTACAGAGAGAACTTTAATAATAGAAACAGAAGTAACAGTAGAAACAAACATGCAATCACTGAGGCAGGAGGCATTCTCCTTCCAACCTGGTGCTCAGGTTAGCAATCAGTGATACTCAGCAGCTGATTTAAAGGTCTCTTCTGAAGGTGCAGAGGTTGCTGCTGGTCTGGAGGGAGCAGGAGGACCTATGTTGCTTGGTTTTGGAGAGGTTAGTGAAGTTCTTCCTGTTAATATTCCCATTTGATGGTGCTAAAGCAATTTCTGAACTGGTACTTGGGAGCTGGGGAGGTGTTTGCAGTCTAGCTGATGTGTGTGTGCTCAGTGTCCCCATTATTCCTTGCTGGGGTGATCACTGAACTTGTTGTCTGCCACTGGCCAGACTCTGGGAAAGGTTGTGTGTGGTTTGGTGGCCTTGGTGTGATACAGGGAACTGGGATGTGTAGTTGTAGTTTGGCCTTAGCCTCTGTAAAATAAATGAAATATAAATTCATTCAAATGAAATCTTACAATTAAATGTTCTACTGCTTTTGGAAAGAGGGAATAGCAGTTACAAACACACGGATGCTCTGGGCCCTTTCTTGAGAGCAAGGACAGGTGGGGGATTTGCCTGCAGTTGATGTGCAGGTGTAGTTTAATCCTCTGTGGATTTTACTTTCTTGGTTTATCCGTCATCCCTTTGTCTTTCTCTTGCTTTGTGAACTAAACTACTTTAGAAACTGCAGGCTTCACGTTAGCGTCCCTTCTTTTTGAGAAGTAATAAATAAATAAATACAAAACAAGGTAAAAGCCCTAATCTGTTACTCTAATAAACCAGGTGGAGTAACTGGTTCTCAGTTCTGACCCTGATGGGCATGGCACTGTGTGCTGTAGCTGCCTGGTGTTACAGCTAAGGTGGGAGTGGCTCTGTGATGGAAGCTGAAAGGGATAGCTAATAGAATCATAGAAAGTATTAATCTGGAAAGGGCTTCCTAAGATCAACTAGTCTACTCCCCCCTACAGCAAGCAAGGCCATCTTTCACTAGAACAGATTGCTCAGAGCCCCATCCAGCCTGACCTTGGATGGCTCCAGGGATGGGGCATCCACCACCCCTCTAGGCAGCCTGTTCCAGGGATCCCCCATCCTCAAAGAACTTTTTCCTCATGTCCAGCCTAAATCTACTTACTAACTGAAAACCATGACCCCTCATCCAATCATATCATGGCTGTGTAAGAACCATGGGAGGACTACTGAGCCCTCTCAACCCTTTCCTGCTGTTTGTTCTGTTAATTTAGTCTGTGTTACCCTAGGGCACCCATCTTCCCCTAAGTCAGGTGTCTGGGCACTCACAGCTTTCCCCCTGTGCTGTGCAGGAGGGTGGCTCTGGTTGGGGTCCACAGGGCTTCTGCTTGCCACCTGCTCTGGATTCTGTTAAAAGTTCAGATGTGCTCACTGGTTGCCAGCTGCTCTGGCTTTTCCACCTGGATTACAGGGTGACAGTTAAAATATGGGATGTTTGGCAAGGGATGCAGTCTATGAGAAATACTAGGCTCTTTCCTAGGGCTGATGGGGCTTGAAAGGAAGCATTTATCAGAACTGGTGCTTGCTTTCTCTCCTTTCCTTGCTCTTCCTCATGCATTCCATTGAAATGAGTGGCACAAGGCAGAAGGGTGATGACTCTGTAAGACTCTCCAGTAGACTCCCTGGGGGCCTGTTTACACACCAGGGCTGCTGTTTGGCAAATCTCCTCAAGGGTTCTGATCACCAACACTTTTTCTCATGATGAGACCTTTCATTTTAAGCTCTGCTAGTGCTCTGCAAACATCCATTACGCTTTGCAAGATTCAAGTGACTATAATTACAGCCTCTTATCCAATTACAGCTTGTGTAAAGGGAAAGCAAGGCACAGGAATAGGGACAGATGCTTTTGCCATATGGATGGGTGATAATGGGGCTGCATGGCCACTCTTGCTGTCATGAAACCTTCCCTTCCCTCATGGAGAAGCCCGTTTCTACCAGATTGTCAAGCATGTCTGCCATGGGGCTGCAAAGGGAAGTCTCATTCTAGGCCCTTTCCTGGGTCTAGCGAGCACCACTGTTGTATTGCAAGATCTGTGCTTAGCCTGGGCTTCCTGATTTGGTGGGTTAATGCTTTAAAGCTTGTTGCTCAGCACAGTGCAGCTTTCTGTAGTACTTGGCACCAGTGAGCAAAGATGAAAAAGCCCATAGTGCATAAAAAATAAGAGAAATTCATAAAATATGATGGTAGGGAGAGACAAGAGGGATCTAGTTCACCTGGCTTGTGCTTTGGCTCCCTTTTGTTAAAGTTTTGTATAGCTGTTTGCTCTGTTTGGTGTAGCTAGTGAAAAGGCACTGAGGTTGTGCTCCAGACATTCACGTACAGAGAGCAGTCAGATCGATATCAATCTCTGCAGCCTGCTGCTGATACAAAGGATCCCAAGTGTGTGTTGTTCAGCTGCAGCTGCACCTGCAGTAGAGATCAAAGTGAGCTCAATGATGCTGTAGCTCCTGGGATGCTGCAATAGAGATACAGAAGGCGGTTGACACAGCAGGCTTGGAAAAAACAAGTGAGCATGAGAGAGCTCTGATATTTGCCACAATGAGTTAAGTAGCTGAAGGATAAGCCCTAGAGTAGTTTGATCATCTGTGTGACCCTCATCTGGGCTTGTCCTAACAGTTCCTGGTCTTTACATTGAGGACCCCAGAGCTGAACACAGTGCTCCAGGTGGGGTCTCATCAGCCTGAAGTGGAGGGGGAGAATCACCTCTCTTGACCTGGAGGTTGAACTTCTCTATGCAGCCCAGGGGATACAGTTGGCTTTCTGGTCTGTAAATACACATTGCCAGGTGATGCTGACCTGGCTTCTTGACCTTAACCCTGGCTAAGCCTTGTTGAAGCCAGGAGTTTTTAGAGAGCTGAGGAGGTCAGCTATGAGTATCCTACTTCACGGTTGCTGGGGAATATTCCCTGGAATTGACTGGCCTGTAAACCAGAGCTTGGTTGGTCTGGGGTTGCTCTCTTCCTCTGAACCATTGCACAGGACTGGTACAAGTACCCACAAATGCTTCTGCAAGCAACTGTGGTCTGACAGCCCAGCATGGCCTGTGTTCAGGTACATGACAACAGGAGCTAGCTTCAGAGCTGACTGTGCTGGAGAAATAGCTTCACTTGGCCAGCGAGCTGGGTGCCCAGGCATTGGTGCTGGGACAAGCAATGGACATTTGAGCAGATCCCCAAACCAACTGGAGATATCTTTGGTATGACAGAGACTAGAGATATCTTTGCAAATGCTCCAGGAGACGTGGGTAGCTGTTTTTCCAGTGCATTACTGGACAAGCTTCTGGACTTCCAGTGGTCAACTGCAGTAAGGTGCTGAGACTACCTGCAGAACTAAAGATTTTAGCTGAAGTTGGCCAGAAGCAACGTTCTGTAAAGGCACAGAAAGTATGCAAAGAAACTGCAATGAGCTCCAATGTTTTTTCTTTCTTCAGATAAATATAAAGATGGCAGTTTTATCACTTGATGGACTGCCCGTAGATCTGGTTATGCTGAATTCTAAGAGCAAGTTTTATTTCCTCAGGGCAGTTTTTCAATATATCTGAATAGCTGCTTGTTTCTGATTCGAGCATGCAGTAACTCTGCTACCTGCTAATATCAACCTGCAGAAGCAGGTCCTAGAAGCTTTTTCACTGCATTCCCTCTTTGTGTTTTTTTCCCCCCTGTTTAAGAGAGCTTTCATTGTGTAGTTCAGTGCTTCAGACTAAGTGAAAAGGATCCATCCATCCCTTTCTTCCATGATTATTTTAACCCATAGTCTTAATTTTTTGGAGTCATTCTAAGTATTTAATATTAAATTATTTCAATTGTTACTCTTTTATGAAGTATGGTCCTGACTACAGTAGGCGTGGAGTTGTGCAACACGAAGGATGCATACTCAGGGCAGGGTATTTCTTGTGATTCTGGTAGCCTCTCTGGCAGCAGGTCTGTTTGTGTGGCTGGTGTTGGTTATTTCAAAGGAACTAATGGACACTGAACTACAACAGGAAATTTTATGCTGCAGAAGACTTGCGGGGACCATAGGCTACTAAAGTTAGGGCAGTGGCATCGACTCTTTGGCTTCACGTGTTTGAATTTCAACACAACCTTTTCATATTGTTGTATGTGGTTGTATTTGGGTTTTGTTCTTGGCCACTGCTATAAATTCACCTTCTTTGTTTAAGAAGACCCTGAGAAAACCCAGCTCTGAAAGAATCATAGAATCATTAGGGATTGGAAGGGACCTCAAAAGATCATGTAGTCCAATCCCCCTGCCACAGCAGCATCACCTAGAACAAGATGCACAGGAACACATCCAGGCAGGTCTTGAATGTCTTCAGAGAAGAAGGAGACTCCACAACTCCCCTGGGCAGCCTGTTCCAATGCTCTGTTACCCTCCCTGGGAAGAAGTTCCTGCTGATATTGATATGGAACCTCCTCTGTTCCAGCTGGCACCCATTGTCCCTTGTCCTATCACCAGATGACCTTGAGAAGAGCCTGGCTGTATCCTCCTGACACCCACCCCTCACATATATATAGACATGAATGAAGTCACCCCTCACCCTCCTCCAAGCTCAAGAGACCCACCTCCCTCAGCCTTTCCTTGTGAGGGAGATTCCCTGTTCTCCTTTTGTTGTTTCAAGCCTTAGCTTTAGAGTTTCTCCTTGGTAAGAAAAAAATCATACAGAGGTTTAGTCTTGTTACTCCTGGAGTTGTTTGAAATATTGCTTCTGATTCAGCTCTTCATGAGACTGTGGCTTTCGGGAATGTTCTTTAGGTTGTTTTCTGCTTGTGTAGAAATGCTCGAATAGTGAGCCAGTGATTTGTTCTGTGACAGACGCCTTGCGTAACCTATAGAGTTCACTAATTCATTGTGTATTTAGGCATATTTCACAGTGTTAAATTGAAAGAAAACTAGGCTAGCTAGTGTTTAGATCTCATTCTATTCCATCAAAAAGCTCCATAAAGCACCCTGAATAAGCCAAATCATCCACGTAAGCCCAAACTATAAATAAGAGTTGAGGGTGGAAATATGTCAGCTTTGAAATATTTCTCTCAGCAGCCCCATAAAGGGGGAAGACTTCTTCAGTAAATTTAATTCGACCTGGAAAAATAAACAAAGAGCAACTTCTAAACATCCTTCTTCTCATCCAGTTGGCTGTTCTGCCTTTGCAGGGTAACCTGTTTGTGGTTTTAGGAAGAGTTCAGGCCTGGATTTGCGCTAAGAGTATTTCCAGGTATTTCTCTCATTGTGAAAAGCAGATCTAATGAATTTATACTTTCCCACTGATTTTATATTTCACACTTACTCTCTATTAAATCACTTTCTTGTTTTGTGGTTCAAATGCTCTTAGAGGTTGTTTTTGTCCTATTTTTTCCGTGCTTGTGTCTTTCCAGTGAAGGCTAAAAGGCAGTTCACTGTGAACTTCATTTTTCCTCAAGCTGCATCGCTATAAAAAGAATCTAATCAGGGACTGGTCTCGGGATGTTTGCTGTAATCAGGATTTCTTTTTTATTGCAAGGAAGTTAAGATTTCATGGCAGAACCCATGGCCTGAATTCTGTAGGAAGTCTGTGTTAATGTACCTGGGTGCCAGCAACTACATCTTTACTTAATCTAGTCTGGGTGATACTGGTTTTGTGACAACTGCTTGGTAATTAGTTGTCCACGGTTAACTGTACTTTAGGGTTGGACCGGCTTTCTGGTGGCTTGAAAAAAATCCCTTAAGAGGGATAACACACTCTGAGAGCTCCAGCTACCTAAATAAGAAATCGCACACCGCTTCAGGTAAGGTTTCTAGCCGAAGCTGGGGTGTAGTTCGAAATGATCAGTCTTGTTTGCAGACAGGATGATCAATCCTATTTACAGAGTTTTAGGAGTTTAGCAAACTTCATTTAGTCCCTGGAAAAACAGTGATGCAAGGAACTGCTTATATGAATCAGACTAACACCTGTACTTACAGTAGTTAGAAATAATTCTGAAGACCATGAATGCTCCAAATCACAGGCTGGAGTGAAAAGACTAGCCTGTAATGGTGCACCCATGCTGGAGTGTAATTAAGAACAACACGGTTTCTTTGTGCAATTCAAGCTTGTGTTAAAAAATAAATTCATAAAATCACACCACAATAACCACCCTCCAGATGCCCCCCAACAGGTTTTTGGTTCATAAACTGTTCAAACCACAGTCCTATGGAGCTCTGTGCCAATTACCAGTTCTACGCTATACGCCTACCCGTGTTTGGGTGATTACAGCGATAAGCCGACAGGTACTAATTAATTAGATGGTTTCCAAGGCTTATTCATCTTTGAGCTCTCTGTGCTTGGGGCTAGCTGGTTCATGCCTTCTTCAGGACATCAAGTCCTGTGCATCTACAGACGTGAAGTGTGAGGGTCCTGCTGCTCTCTGGATGATTTTGTTTTGTGTTGAGGTCTGATTTGGAATCCTCAGCTATCAAAGCTTTATTATCATCTCTATACCCCATACAGTGATCAGAAATTTAAGTTGCTGTATTATTGTAGGCTTTTTGTAGCTGTTGTGTGGGCTGTGTGTGTTTGGCTTTTAAAGTAAGAGCCTTGCAGTTTTCTTTGTTAGTGTACTGGATATGATCATGTATTGCTTTGCCTTTTTGTCTTTGGAGTTGTCATTACATGGGAGAATGACAAGCTTCTGAGCATGAGACAAAGCTACTTTCGCTCTTAAATTAATTACCAGGAGGCTGGATAAACACTGAAAACAAATTTAATAAAGGAGGCACTCCAGATGGTTGAAGGTAGAACTTAGGCATTCAGAACACTCCTCGTTATAATTGCAGTACCATGCGCGGAGATTCATGCTGATGCTTTGGGGACTTTACAGATGAGATGCACTACAGTCTGCTAGAAGGCATGGTATTCACAGGGTTTTTATTGCTGCAGAAAATCATCAGGACTATTGAAGAAAACTAATTGCTGACAGCTTTTGAGCTGGTTTTGGTGCACAATCCGTCAGTTCTGCCCCGTAGATCCTTGTTTCAGGAAATATTTCAAGTACACAAGCGAATTCCAGCAGACTGCTCCGATCTCCATGCCATTTATGTACAATTATCCTCAAATGACTACAAGCCTCCTTTGTCTGTACAGGTGCTTAGCTGGCATGGGATTTTTTCCCAAAGGTTCGGTTTCAATGCAGCTCTGGTGAGATATCCTACGTTTCACAGCTAAGCTGCCAAACAAAACAAACTGATGAGAAAGGCTTTAAATAACAGGCTTCAGCATACCCTTCCGCTTCCAGCTGACAGCCAGGGAATACACTGGGACGGTACAGCTCTGGGGTGCTGCTCCCATCTGAGAGCAAACAAGAGCTATAGGTCAGGACTCCGATAGAGAGAAACACCTGCAGAAGAGGAGGGATTCCCCCAAACATCTGTTCCCAATCTCCAGCGGCCACTTCAGCAAAGCTTTATTCGCTGTCATTTTCTGTATCTTGTTTTGTCCTTTTGCTGAGAATTCCAGCAGGCAGCCTTCCATGGTTTGTTGCCTTGTCTGTGTGACTTTCAAAACTTCAGATACCCACTTCTAGCTGACGTAAAGCATAACCAGATCAGCACCTAGCAGCAAAGGGCTCATCTGTGAGTTGAAAATGAGGGGGGGTTTGTGTCATAGAGGACATGAGCTGCTTATGAGGAGTGGCTGAGAGCTGAGGCTGCTTAGCCTGAGGAAGAAGAGACTGAGGGAGACTTATTGCCCCTTGCAACTACCTGAAAAGACATTGTAGAGAGGTGGGTGCTAGTCTCTTCTCACAGATCATTAGTGATAGAACAAAAGGGAAGGGCCTTGATCGGCACCAGGGCAGGGTTAGGATGGACACTAGGAAAAATCTTTCACTGAAAGAGTAGTCAGAGCTTGGAACAGGCTGCCCAGGGAGGGCTTTGAGCCACCAGCCCTGGAAGTGTGTAAAGGTTATTTAGATGTGGTGTGTCAAGACATGGTTTAGTGGTGAATGTGGTAGAGTAGGGTTATTGGTTAGGCTTGGTGATCTCAAGGGTCTTTTCCAACCTGAATGATTCTAAAAAATGATTCTATGTGATGTCCCCAACATTAATGCTGCTGCCTGAGCTTAAGGCATCTTCACATAGAGGTGTGTAACTCAGTACTGGTGACTTATTTTTAGTGAGTCACTTATAGGTGTAAAAAACGTTAGACTGGTGTTCAGTAGCTCCCTCGGGAAGGAAGGGGATTCTGAGGGTTCTGTGAGGAGCTTTTGGAAAGTACCTGGAGTGCTTTGATTTGTTCACCTGTGCAGCCTTTGTATTCTTTCCTTGAACAATGAAATGCCATTGCTATCAACCTTCCAGCCACAGTCTTGAAGGAGCACTGGGGTGATCAGTGAACTGTGCCTGGTGAATGAAGGGCAGCCGATGTGTCATAAGAATTGACGGGTCATCAATTTTGGACGAGCTGTGAATGAACACTGAAGTTGTACAAGAGAGTTAAGCACATAGACAAAGAGAAAAATGTGTTTTTAATAATTAAGTAATCATATAATTGTAGAATCATCAAGGTTGAAAAAGACCTTCAAGATTATCAAGTTCAACTGTCTGCCCTACACCCCTTAACTACTACCTCCTTCTGTGGGTTTGGCTGATGAATATGGAGAAATCTTCTGCTTTGATTGAATTGGCTTAGGCACTGAAGAAAGTCAGTGGTATCACAGTATCACAGGATGTCAGGGATTGGAAAGGACTTCAAAAGATTGTCTAGTCCAATAGCTTCATCATGTGGAAAAAGACTGAGCGCAGAACTCGTATATGAAATAGAAACAGTTGTGCTTGAAGCAATCAAAGTGGAGCCTGGGCAGTGCTTGCTGACATCTGCAGAGCTCTGCCTATGTTCAAGGAAGGAAAAACTTTGGAACAACAGGTTTGGGAAGGGATGGCAGCATTTAAAGCCAGGAAACTGCACAGATGAGGTGCCTAGGGGGTTTAGAAATCTGTCTAGTTGAAGGAATTATAATCACAGAATGCTTTTGGTTGAACCTTCCAAATTCATCCAGTTCAACTGCCCTGCGGTGAGCAGGGGCTGCTTCAGATCAGGGTGCTCAGAACCCTGACATTGAATGTTTGCAGGGCTGGGGCATCTACTCCCTCTCTGGGCAACTGATTTCAGTGTTTCACTGAATAATCACAGCATGGCCAGGGTTGGAAGGGACCTTAATGATCATCTGATTCCAACCCCCCTGCACAGGCAGGGACACCTTCACTAGATCAGGTTACTCAGGACCTTATCCAATCTGGCCTTGAACACTTCCAGGGATGGGGCAGCCACAACTTCCTTGGACAACCTGTTCCAGCATCTCAGCACCCTCACAGGAGAGAATGTTTTCCTAATGACCAACCTAAATCTGCCCTCTATAAGTCTAACTCTCTACCCTTCTCTTGCTATGACTCTGTGTAAAAAGCCCTACCTCAGCTTTCTTGTAGCCTCTTTCAGATATTGGAAAGCTGCTCTAAGGTCACCTCAGAGCCTCCTCTTCTCCAGGCTGAACAACCCCAACTTGCTCAACCTCATAAGGGAGGTGCTCCAGCCCTCTGATCATTTCAGTTGCTCTCTTCTGGACACACTCCAGGAGCTCTGTCTTTCTTGTGTTGGGGTCTCCAGAACCAACAGAGTACTCCAGGAATAGTCTCAGCGGAGTAGAGGGGAAAAATCCCTTCCCTTGACCAACTGTCAGCGCTTCTTTTGCTGCAGCCAAGGGCATGTTGGCTCTCTGGGCTGCTGCAAGCTCATACTGATGGATGCTGTGAAACTTCTGGTCAAGCCCCATCCCAGGCCCTTCTCCTCAGGGCTGTTCCTTATCCTTTCTCTGTGTATCAGGCTCCTCTAAATAAAATAAAGCAAAAACTGTAATAACAAGAAGGTTAGACCTTGGAGAAATTCTTTTTTCACAATATTAGTGTCGAAGCCAGGTAACGTACCAAGGGAGCATTTCCAGCACAAATTTGACAAAAGAATGAGTGAGGATTATAGGAATAAAAGTATTCAGCCCCCCTCTTGGCACTTGCTCTAATCTGTTAGAGCTCTGGGAAATTCAAATGTATACAGAACTCCTGAAACAAAACAAGCACGATCCGTTTCAATCCCAATTTTAAGATTGTAAGTGCCTCATTGCAGGGAAAAAACATACAGGAAAAGGTCTGGGAACTGTTTCACATTTATCTACTGCTTTATCTGCGTGGCTCACGTGTATGAGATGGGAGTACTTGAGTGCTGAAAATTGATTTCTGCACAAAACAGGGATCAAAGAGTCAAAAATTGGAGCTCAAACCACCCTTTCTTCAGCAGCCAGACTCCTGACAACTCTGGGGTGGGAAGGCTTAGCAGTGGGTTGAGCTGTGGTTTGATGGTACAAAAAACCCTAGCTTTTCAGTCGTGGTGGAGGATCAAAAATGCTGCGGCTGCAGGACACAAAGCTCTGATCAGAGACGACTCGCTATGAAGGTTGAAGTTTCATTTAAAGAAATGTTTACGGATTAACTCTGTAGCGGGAAGGTTTAATGCCATGTCAGCAGCTTTGTCGATGGGCACAAATTCAATAGAGAGTGGCTGAAACTCCGGCTGTGTGCTCTGACTAACCAGAAACACAATTGTGAGCTAGTGTTTGTACAGCTGGTGGTTCAGTAGAGCTCTGGCTGAGGTATTAATCACTGCGGAGAAATGTCCTGAATTAGTGTCCTTAAGAATCACGGCTAAAACATTCTGCTTCCTCTACCACACCAGGGAGTCTTTGTGTTGAAGGTGCTTGCTGGTTTGTTGGGGTTTTTTTTGGTGGGTGTATGTGGTACTTATTAAAGGTGTTTGGTTTAGCAGAGGGTTTTGGATTTATTTTTGGTGTAATTCTTTTTAATAATGTTGTTTACTGTATTTTGAGGGGGAATAAACTTATGTGAAGATGCTTCTGCTTTTATTTTTAAAGACCGATTTAGCTTGGCTTGACTTAGGTGATTTGAACCTCTAGTAAATGACAGCTTGGATTTTCAGAGAGGGTCCACATGGCCCTTTGTGAAGATTTCTTTAGGTGTTGCACAGATTCAGTTATGACTTTTCAAAGGAAGCTTTGGTGTACTCTTAGATTATTTTTATATTCTAATAGTTATAATGACAGGATGGGAGGGGTCACAGTCTTAAGCTCCATTGGAGGAGGTTTAAACTTGACATTAGGAAAAGGTCTTTCACTGAAAGAGTGATCTGGTTTTGGAATGGGCTGCCCACGGAGGTGGTTGAGTCGCTGTCTCTGGAGGTGTTCAGGGTTAAGCTGGATGAAGTGCTGAGTGGCATGAGCTAGAAGTCAGATGTTTAGGGTTACTTGGTTGGTTTTAGGTTGGACTGGATGATCTTTAAGGTCTTTTCCAGCCTCATCATTACTGTGATACTGTGATAGTATATAGTATGTAATAGTATATAACTGTATATATAATCTCTATTATATACTGTATATGATCATTAAAATTAGCATATCATAATGTAGCATATATTTTATACATATGATTATAAAATAACTTGTTTTTTATACTATTATAATTCTAATATAAAATTTATAATTATATTATACATGACAAGAATGTTGGAGAACAATAGACTGAGCATATGCATGTCTGTTCATGGCTCATCCTATGCTTGGCTAAACCATTACAGCACGAAACAACAGACTTATTTGGAAACAAAGCTGTAGCTAATCTTCAGTTTATTTAAATTATGATACTGTGCCATCAGCTATTTTAGGTGAGTTATTAACAACCATGATTACAATATCTGGAAAAAAGGCTTGAAGAACAAGCCAAGAATTCAGTCATCTTCATCAGAAGGGCATACAGTGCTTTCCATGCAACTGTTATGGTTATGCTGGAGATGCTGGGACTAATGGTGTGAAGGATGAGGTTTTTAATGATCATAACGATTTGCCAGTTGGAAAGAAACTCTTCTCCACAGAGAACTACAAATACAAGATTTCAAAGCCTTGATCAAAACTGTCGTGCTGGGCCATGTAGATCGCTTTCAGAAGATGCTAACGAGTGTTACGGAATGTCCTTTTGGAAAGGTCATCGTTTACTAAAAACGAAAATACAACAATAAAGATAGTCTGGCAGCCTTCAGTAGGCTGGGATCGTTACATCTGACCGTATTAAAACAGAACCTGCTGCTTGATTGAGTGATCTCTGGCTTTAATTACATCTGGAATTCACCGTTGAACTTGAGGTGTTTGTTATTTTTTAACAAAAAACCAAGTGTTAATGCTAATCTTGTAACAGAAATCAGTGCAAAGAAAATAGAAATAAACTCACCTTATCACCTATCCATATATCTGCTAGTTTTCAAGATATATGGGCATGGTCCAGTCACAGGTATGAACCATTCTGTTGTGGTGATAATGTTAATCAAAGTTGCCTCTCCAATACAGGAGAAGCTGATTGCTTTCTGCTACAGAAAAATGTATTGGTTACAGGAAAAAATCCAAAGAAGAAGAAATTCCTAAAGTAATGTAATTTAATAAATAAATTACTAAATATAAATTAAATTGCTTGATTAGCTGAATCAGGTAAAAGCAGTGAGATGTACGTAAGCCTTGATTCATCATCCTGAGTTGAAGAATTAGTCAGGAAATGAAACTTTTTAATCATAGAATCATTAGGGATCGGAAGGGACCTTGAAAAATCATCTAGTCCAATCCCCGTGCCACTGAGACCAAGTCACACAGGAACACATCCAGGTGGGTCTGGAACTGCTCCAGAGAAGGAGACTCCACAACCCCCTTGGGCAGCCTGTTCCAATGCTCTGTTACCCTCACTGGGAAGAAGGTCCTGCTGATATTGATAGGGAACCTTCTCTGCTCCAGCTGGCACCCACTGCCCCTTGTCTTCTCACAGATGACCTTGAGAAGAGCCTGGCTCCATCCTCCTGACACCCACCCCTCAAGTATTTATAGATATTCACAACGTTACTCCTCAGCCTCCTCTTCTCCAAGCTAAAGAGACCCAGCTCCCTCAGCCTTTCCTCATAAGGGAGGTGCTCTACTTCCTTCATCATCTTCGTTGCTCTGTGCTGGACACCCTGCAGCAGCTCTGTGTCCTCCTTGAACGGAGGGGCCCAGAACTGGATAGAATACTCCAGATGTGGCCTCACTAATGCGGAGTAGAGGGGGAGAAGAACCTCTATTCATCTGCTAACCAGGCTTGTCATTATTTTTAAAGTAGATGAGTGGAGTCTGTGGGTTGTGAAAAACCAAACTACTGCAGAAGGACTAGCAAGTCTGATGTTACTTGTTTGCCTTTGTCCTCCTGTAAATCATGAAGTTTGTTTCAAATTAATCAGATTCTAGCAAAACCAGTTCCAAAATGGCAGAAGCTTTCCTCTATAGCTCTGCAGTGGATGAAACTTTTATCTCCTCTTTTTCCTGAAAGAAGTGCTGTACAAATCATCACAAATTATTTTGTACAGTTAGATTTCTTTTGTTTCTCCTGCATCAGTTCTTTCTCCTTGGTGTGACTGCATTTAACCCAAATGCCAATCAGGTAGAGGCCGGCCTCCACTAAGCTCGCACACATTTCATTCCCTCTGCCCCGTTTACTGGCTTTTCCTTACAAAATGTCTGGGAAAAATAACAAATCTGGAGCCTGGCAAATGCAAATACTCAGGGTTGAGAGGACAGCCAGGGACAGTGCTGTTCTGGCAGAGCCCCTGGGTTATTAAGTGCTCTGCTCTGGACACCCTGACTGTAATTACAGCAGCAACGCACAGATTGAGAGGCTGCTTCCCCAAAAAGTCAGAGTAACAAAGCAATTAGAGCTTAGTCAGCCGCCAAAACTGCAGCTGCTGGCAATTTCCCAAATGCCTGAGGTGTCTAAGGACCCGCTTCTTGAATCCAGCTCTTAATATCACTGTCAAGCACACACGGCAGAGCATCAATCCATAGGTACGTATTCTCAAACTCTTTATGTGTGCAACTGGGCTACTGTCACCTCAAAGTTATATTGGTGTTATTAGGGTTTTTGATTGCTCTGCTTTTATTCAACTCGGATTTTTATGTATGTTTGTGGGTCTTGCCCTCCAGACCCTGTTGATGGCTTCCAAGAAAGAACTATCTTAAGATGTTCTGAATGAGCAAATACTGAGCTGGTTTAAAGTTTAATGCTGCAAGATCATAGAATCCTAGAATCATCATGACTGAAAAGGACCTACAGGATCAAGTCCAACCTTCATCCCAGTATCATAGAATCATCAGGGATTGGAAGGGACCTCAATAGATCATCTAGTCCAATATGCCTGCCATAGCAGGATCAGTCCAGGTGGGTTTCAAATGTCTCCAGAGAAGGAGGCTCCACAAACCTCCCAGGCAGCCCCCTGCAGTGCCCCGTCACCCTCACTGGGAAGAAGTTATAGAATCGGTCAGGGTTGGAAGGGACCACAGGATCATCCAGTTCCAACCCCCCTGCCATGGGCAGGGACACCCCACCCTAGAGCAGGCTGGCCAGAGTCTCATCCAGCCCAGCCTTAAACACCTGCAGGGATGGGGCCCCAACCACCTCCCTGGGCAACCCAGTCCAGCCTCTCCCCACTCTCACAGTGAAGAGCGGTATCTGCCTAACCACTAGACCATGGCCTCAAGTGCTCTATCTCCACTCCCCATAAATAACCATTGGGTCAATGCTCTTGCCTTTGCTGTTTTTATACAATTAAAGCTATCAGCCTCAGGAGAGGTGGAAAATAAGATCCATTCCTCACAACTGCTCAGTTAAGCTATGGAGGAACAGATGCTATCCCATCCAATCGATATTGCCCTGTTGCCTGTGGACTTGCTGAACACTTCCAGTGCTTTTTGCAGGGTTTTGCAGTATATCCCTGCGGTGACTTTAAAAGTGTTCGAGGATAATGTGTGTGTGGAAACTTGTCACTGCATTGTCTGACAGTACAGGACTGTTAGGAAGCACCTGTTGTTATTTGTTAATTGAGTGAACCTGACACGTTATGATATGTCTGGTTACAGCACAAAAAATTGTAGAGTGTTATTAGAAACTGAAAATAACTCCCACCAGGGTAAAAGAGAGAGAAGACTTGTCAGAACCATGAGCTTCAGAGCTGTTTCATGTTGAAATGATTAGATATTTTCCCCCAGTTTTAACGAATATGGTCCGTGGTTCAGACACACGTCTGTTTCACTGGTGCAAATGGTTTGGTACCGGCTGTCAAGGGGTGGACTTGGAGCACGGTAATTGCCAATCTGAGGATGTGGTTTCTTAAATTTAAGATTGTAGAATCATAGAATGTGTTGGGCTGGAAAGGACTTCCAAAGGCCAACCTCCCTACAAGCAGGGATGCTCTCTAGCTAGTCCAGGTGGCTCAGAGCCCCATCAAGCCTGACCTTGAATGTCTCCAGAGATGGGGCTTCCACCACATCTCTAGGCAACCTGCTCCAGAGATCCACCATCCTCAGGTTAAAGAGCTGTTTCCTGATGTCCAGCCTAAATCTACCCTTTTCCCAATCAAAGCCATGACCCCTTGTCCTATCATTCCTTGCCCTTGTGAGCAGTCTTCCTCAGCCTTTTTCTGGGCCCTTTTCAGAGATTGGAAGGGTTACAAAGTTCCCCTGGAGTCTTCTCCTCTCCCCAAACCTGCTATCTTTGAACCACCTGTGTGATTTGAGAGACTGGCAGGGAGGAAATGCCATTTGGCTTTGTGAGCCAAACCTTTGAAGACACTGGGACTTCTCATGAGCCAGGGCTTCGTAACAGAGCAGCTCCTAACTGTGTTTGAAGATTCTCTTAACCAGATGTAAAATTTATTGGACACACAGTTCTTTCACAATACTTTTCCCAAGGAATAGTTTGTCCCCCCTCTTTCCTTGGTGCTGGATATCATATTAATTACCTGAAAGAGATGACATTTTTAATGTGAAGAATGAAAGGGAAAACACCAGTACTGAGTTAGCAGGGATATTTCAGTCTTGAGTGTAAGGTTAGCATCCCTCCTATCTCCTTGACTAAATTAGAGCTGGCAAGAGTGTGAAGAGACTCTTACAGTTCCTGTAAGAGATACTGATTTTTTTTTCCCCCCCCATTCTTTTGAAGAAAAGCTTTTCAGAGGATTTTGAACTGTGAAGTAATCTCTCTAACGATAGTGAAAGTTGTAAAGACTGAAGACTTGTTATCCCTTTGTGTTTCCTCCTCTTTCAAATCTTTCAAAGCAAGATGCATGTGGGTGGTGATGTGTTTTTTGTGGGGTTTTTTTTTGCCGTTGTCTTGTGCTGCTTTTTCGTTTGTCAGTCTCAGTAAGGCACCGATATCTTCTCCCATGGGGCAATGAAGTGACAGTTGCTAAGTTGCTATTAATTAGTCGAGTTTTGTTCTTTGGTGACGTGTCCTTTCGCTGAAACAAGCTAACCACAGTTCATTTCTCAGTCTTTTGCTGTGGCTCTGTCCGAGTATACGTCAATAACCCAGCAACAGGGGGTGCACAACTGCCACAGTTTGCAGTGACATGCTGAACTATCAAACCACCATTGCAGTGGGAGTCAGGGAGCCCAACGAGCTGCCCAGACTACTGGTTATGCATTTTCTTGGGGAGTTTCCAGCAGAACAGTTGGTTACTCTCTACCTTCACTAATTTATCAATGTCTTTTTACACTGAATATTGTTGCTCCAGCCAGATTGCTTCCAGATTTAGTTCTTGTCTCCTTAAGTGTTAAAACTGGCACATTTGGGAGGAAGGGTAGAAAACAGTTCAGGTATCTAGGGAATCCTTATATTTAAAGCAAGTTTAGGTAGTACTTTTTGTGTCTGGACCAAGAAGTGAACTGGCTACGTCCGAAACGTGACTTCTAACAGGCTGCTGTGTTCACCCATCACTTGGTGTGGTGTTCTGACAAATGTGATCAACTTTTTGGCTGTCTCTGGGTAGCCTGTTCCAATATTGTGTTACCCTCTTTGGGAAGAAGGTCCTTCTGATATTGATAGGGAACCTCCTCTGTTCCAGCTCACACCCATTGCCCCTTGTCCTATCACCAGATGACCTTGAGAAGAGCCTGGCTCCGTCCTCCTGACACCCCCCCCTCACATATCTATAGACATGAATGAGCTCACCCCTCAGTCTCCTCTTCTCCAAGTTAAAGAGATTCAGTTCCTTCAGCCTCATAAGGGAGGTGTTCTACTTCCTTCATCATTTTCTTTGCTTTTATTGAATTTATTTTAAAAACATTAATAAAGCTTGTTTTGAACCCAGAAAAGAGGTTTTTAAATGAAGCTGCTTCCTGCTGCTCCTACAGAGATGGTGATTCCCTGTGTCATTGTACCTAACTTACTGTATTCCACCTCCTGTCAGTACATAAAATCATCTGGCTGTGGCATTTTATGTGCTGTAGGCTTTTAATCAAAAGAAATCTGAGACATTTGAGATCAGGTCAAGCTGTTTTAGTGCTGGGAGTGTTACCTTGCCCAGGGGGGTTGTGGAGTCTCCTTCTCTGGAGACGTTCCAGACCCGCCTGGCTGTGTTCCTGTGTGACTTGGTCTGGGTGATCCTGCTGTGGCAGGAGGATTGGACTGGATGATCTTTCGAGGTCCCTTCTGATCCCTACTGATTCTATGATTCTGAGTTGCTTCTTCCTCATCATCTAGTCCATTCTGTGACTTACCTTTCCATTTGGTAGCAGCACAAAACTGATTTGCTAAGAAGCTGACTACGATCTGAATTCTCCAATTCATCTATTTGTCTCCTTGTAAAGGCAAACAGCTCTGTTTAACACTCACACTTAACCGCTCTGAAGGTTGAGTGGATAGTCTTAATCCATAGCGTTGAGTAAGTGTGTTACAACTCACGAGAAGCTTAACAACCTCGCCCTAGGCCAAGTAGTTATAAATGAGATTAAAAAAATGAAATGATTTACTGCGCAGCACTGCTTGTAATGCTATTTTTTCACTTGTCAGCCTGGTCTCATTGTCATTCATGGAGTTACAGCAATGGCAATTTTCCTCTGGATTCTGATACGCAGAGGTGAGCAGAAATATTGTTCCTTGTTATTGCAAAGGTGATGGTGGAGAAACCAGCTGTGACTCACCTGATTGCAGCTAAAGGTAGCTCAAGGAAAAGGATGTATTTTTGTCGAAGCATTAAGAGAAATGTTGCCCTTGCATCAATCTCGTTGTTATGGAGCAATTATAATTAGTTTGTACTGCTCAAAGCGTCTGCCTGGAGTCAGTGTGCTTCAGGGAAATAAGACTGACAAGTTTATTACTTCACAGTTTGGAGTGATGGTCTGCCCTAGCAAACTGCAGCATCCTAAATAGCTTCTAATGAGATGAAAAGACAAGTTTTGATACGTCTGAAGGTCATGCCATGTCACGTGTATCACAAATACATCACACCAGATCTAAAATGCATGCTTACTTCCTCCATTAAGCAAGATTTCTGATGATAATAGAATGGCCAGGGTTGGAAGGGACCCTAATGATCATCTAGTTCCAAACCCTGCACAGGCAGGGACACCTTCACTAGATCAGGTTCGTCGGGGCCCAATCCAACCTGGCCTTGAACACTTCCAGGGATGGGGTAGCCACAACTGCCTTGGGCAACCTGTTCCAGTATTTCAGCAGCCTCACAGGAAAGCATGGCTCAAGCTGCACTAGTTAACTGCCCAGTTTGCATACTTACTCATATCACATAAAGCATAGTGCTTTTTTTCCTGCCATAGTGAGGAATACAACAATTTTTTAATAAGAAAAGATGTTCTTTGGGGATTATTTTTTACTGAAATCTCCTTTGTCCTGGAGGTTGGCTAATTTTAAATTGTATCTATAGCCCAAATCATTATTAGCCCAAGGATTCAGATCTGTGTGTGACATGTGTGCCACATGTGTATACTGGGCCCCTCGATTCAAGAAGGACACTGGGCTGCCTGAGGGTGTCCAGTGTAGAGCAACAAAGATGAAAAGGAAGTAGAACAGCTCCCTTCTGATGAAAGGCTGAGGGAGCTGGGTCTCTTGAGCTTGGAGAGGAGGAGGCTGAGGAGTGACCTCGTGAATGTCTATAAATATGTGAGGGGTGGGTGTCAGGAGGATGGAGCCAGGCTCTTCTCAAGGTCGTCTGGTGATAGGACAAGGGGCACTGGGTGCGAGCTGGAACAGAGGAGGTTCCNATCCTTAAGGATTCTATGGTTCTATGATCTGCTGGAGAGACTCTGGTGGAGGACTACAAGGATGATGGGGAGACTCTCTCCTATGAAAAAAAAAGCTGAGAGAAGTGGGTCTGTTTAGTCTGGAAAAGAGAAGGCTGAGAGGGGTTCTGGTTTAGTGGTTGAGGGTTATAGGGAGGGAAGTTCGAATTGTCTTTTCCAACCTTGATGATTCTGTGATCTTACCATAAGTATCTGAGGGGTGGGTGTCAAGAGGAAGGGGCCAGATTCTTTGCAGTAGTACCCAGTAATAGGACAAGGAGTAACGGGGAGAAGCTAGAAGTTCCACCTCAACATAAAGAGAAAGTTAATTCCTGTGAGGGTGACAAAGCCTTGGAATAAGTTACCTAGAGAGGTTGTGAAGTCTCCTCTAGAGACTTTCAAAACCTACCTGGATGCAGCCCTGGGTGACCTGTCTAGGAGATCCTACTTTGGCAGGAGTGGTGGACCAGAGGTCCCTTCCAACCGTTAGCATTCTACGATTCTATGATATATTAGTGAACAAGAATTGAAAGACATGAACTAGAAGGACCCAGTCTTTAAGATCTTTTTCTCATGCTAATATTTTATCTTTCACATTTGCAGACTCAAACTTTCTGTAGAGGTCACTTAAGAGATTTCCTATAACCTGAGCACTATTTTTTTTTACTGACAATAAAAACCTGGTTTTCTCTTCCAGAAACCTCATTGTTTCACAACATATTTTCATTTTTCCCACAAAACATCTGAAAATAACAGTTGCAGAGATCCTTGGAGAGCAAAATTGCATAGTTATACCTTATGGCTCTGACTTTTTTTGCCTGAAGATGTACGATACGTTTTATGAACATTTTATCTCTCAATAGAATGGTTTTTAGCTGCCTGAATTCACATGATGTGGCAGCCAAATACTTTTTGATTTGATAGTTTGATTTTTGAATAGTTCTAGCCTGCAGGGTTATTCATAAAGGCCATTGGAAGGGTTTTTTGAAGTACATGGCTCTCTTCTCTTAGGCTTTGAATTTAGGATTATTCACTTGATTAAATAACACATTTATTTATAATTTAGGTATTTGCTTAAAACCCTTCTGTGTTAAATTTTATACTATTTTGTGTTAGAGCAGCATTTGATTGGTAACAAAAAAACATTCAATATTTATCAAAAGTTTGAAATAAACTGCAAAAAAGGAACCTACGAACACTACTGTTTTACTCTGAGAATCATAGAATCATTAGGGAACAGAAAGGACCTCAAAAGATCATCTAGTCCAATCCCCCTGCCACAGCAGGATCACACAGACCAAGTCACACAGGAACACATCCAGACAGGTCTGGAACACATCCAGACAAGGAGACTCCACAACCCCCCTGGGTTCTGTTTCTCTCTGCCCAGCTCTCCAGCCTGTCCAGGTCTCGCAGAATGGCAGCACAGTCTGCTGGGGTGTTGGCGATACCACCCAGCTTTGTGTCACCAGCAAACTCTCTGGTAGTGCACCCTAATCCCTCATCGAAGTCGTTCATGAATAGATTGAAGAGGACTGGTCCCAGTACCTATCCTTGGGGGACTCCACTGGGTATGGGCCTCCAACTAGACTCTGTCCTGTTGACCACTACTCTGGCTTCTATTTTGCAACCAGTTCACGATCTGTCTAAAAAATCGTTTGTGATTGTTTACTTTATGGAAACAGTCACTGGGGTCGAAATGAATGATCTTTTTATTCTCCTCTATGAACTGGAACTAGAGAAATTTGAGTACTGAGAGCAGATGTTACATGGGGTATCTCCCAGTTCCTAAAGAGAACCTGTTAGCAGTCCTATGCATGAGTTAATGACTGTAAATTTAAAAAAGCCATAATCTCTGACTCAATACTTCTCTTAGAGAATGAGATGGCTCTGCTGCTCCTCAGGGAGCAAGGGGCAGAGGGCACCTCTGTTCTTTTGCTTCATAAAATGCACAACATGATGTGAAGGTGAACTTGTGTTAATGATTTTTTGGTGCTTGCTACTGTAGTTTGAAAGCTATGAAAGTCTCCTGTCTGAGCAAGCTTGGGTTTTTTTTTTTTTAAAGAAGAGTGAATTTGGGAAGAAGCTTATTTTTTGAAACTTCTCTTTTAAACTCAGGCTCCTGATCCACGTCATCGATATTGGCAGTGGAAGGCAATAGACCTTGGAGAAGTCAATTCACTCTATTCAGAGACAAAGTAGGGTGAATCATCTGTTGGTTGTTCCTTTCTCCCTGAGTTATTTGGGAGAGGTGTGGGGGTCAGACATGGGAGCAGGTGTCAGAGAGGGCACAGATCACTGTCTTCAGATGCATAAAATTAAGAGCAAGAGCTCTCTAATCTTAAAAAGTTGCAGCTTGATGGCTTCAGTGCAATTTTTCGCATAGCCATCACTCAAATTTGATATGTTTGGAAGGGATAATACTGAGCATGTAGAATCACAGTGTTTCTTCCTGGTTTTCTACTGCAGCTGTTATTGAAGTACTGAATCTTTCTACCCCTATTTCTCACTGGTGTTGAGGGGAGAAATCTACCTGCCATGATTGATGACAGCAAATCCCATCACTGACTTCTTCTGATTTCATACTTCAGGCATGTCTATGGCAAATTTTATTATGAACGATTCTTGCTTTGTGATTTCATTCTACAGCTATTGGGAGAAGGCAGGACCGGGTGCATAAACACTTTTGCAATAAAGCGGTGTGTAGATTTCCAGTACGTGTACTGGAATGCTCATGGTCTGAGAGAAAAACACAGCAGAAAAAACCAGTCAGGGAATTTTAAGTGAAGGCTCTGGAGATTCCAGCTGAGATCTCTGCCAGTATAAAATATAAATAGGCAGTCAGAAAAATATCTGCCCCAAGGGTTTTAGATTTATAGGCAAGTCAGGCCAACTTTACACAAAGAAGAAAGGAGTAGGGGAGGCACAGAAAATATCTGAGGGAATGTGATGTTTCGGTAACACAGGCAGCCACAGGAATGTGGGGGCATTTAGACCCTTATGCTGCTTGTTACTTGGAAACGGAGAGCATCTTCTCTGTGTTTGGCAGGGCTGCTGGTTGTGGTGTCCCAAAGTCTCTGCTTTCCAAAGCTTAAAGAGCTTTTGTGATGGGGGATGGACAGCCTGAAACACTGGGATGCACTTGTCTCTGGAATGGCTGAGTTCTGCAGCGTGCAGCCTCTTGAGAGTGGAGGTGGACTGTATTGTCATGCTGTCCTTCCTTAGCATCTTTGAGAAGTCTCGTTTAGACATTGCTGGTTGTTGTATATATGATTCTCCTACCTGCCTCCCTGTGTGTGAGAGCATTCCGGATGATATCCTGTATGTGAGGTTTTCACTTTTCCCCTCCAGAGCTGTGCCCCATGTGGGTTTTCATAAGCTTCATGTAGTTGAATCAGAAATTCCAGCAGAGGATGGACTAAAGCAGCAGAAGGCAAAGTGGAGTTGTGGAAGCAATGTAAGATGCACTCTAGGATTTCTAAGGAGACTTGAAGGACAAGCTTTGCCAACTTTCTGTGAAACCTGACTTTGATTTAGAGCCATGGCTCCTTAAAGCTCTTTTGAAAGTCATAATTTGAAAAGAAGGAATAAGAAATTATAGAAGCTTAGTGGCAAAAGTCTGTTTCACAGATGGCTCAGCACAGAGGGTGCAGGTCTGACCCTGTCAAATATAGCTGATCTTTTGCCACAGGGCTCTAGGAGGGCTGGGACTCTGTCAAAGAGGTTAAACATCCTGGCTCACATTAAATGGCAAACCAAAAACAGGGCCAGGAATGCTGTCAGCGCCCAGTAGCTTGGATTTTGAGTTCTGTTGTGTGCCCAGCCCTGAACTGAGCCACGCAAACCCCATCAATATAAATAAAACCAGGAATGTGTTAGGAAAGTGCCCTCTGAGGTCCTGAGGATCCAAGAGAAACAATGCAGAGCTATTGTCACCCGACAGGGGCAAGAGGGGCTTGTGAAGAGAGCAGAGGAAGACATGCAGTGGATGACTGAGCTGTGGTTGGCGTGTTCAATCCAGCCTCCGGCGTTGTTTTGACTTTTGGTGACCTTAGGGATATTTAATTCCATGAAAGCTATTTTTTTTTTCTGAAATGATCAAAGTCCAATAATATATAAACCTATTTTTTCCTTGCTGTACCATGGGAAATGGGGTTTAGGTGACTTAGATGTATGCACTACAAACATGTTAGTCCCTGCTGGTTTACTGTCAGTAAACCGCCTCCTCGTTTAAAAAGAACGATGAGGGCTAGCACTTTAGTTGACATAGCATTGCAAATAACAAATAGCGTGGAGGAGCTTTGGCTGTGAAGTAATGGCATTGGTACAAAGAAATCAGCTACAAAGCACTGATCTAGTTGTAACACAGGGGAATGTATTGTTTTTTACTTGGGAAACTGCCTTGGACTTGCCGACGATTGAACTGCCCTTCGCACCGGGTGATAGTCAAACAGCGAGTCCTGTAAGAGTTCAATATACACTTCTTTTGTGTTTGGTACGTTTTGTGCCCTTTTCCTTCCTTAAAGGAAAGGAAATGAAGATTCTTGCTCAGCAATCTGGTATAAGTAATGGAGGTTTGGAATACTTAGATAAATATAGTTGCTCTGGAATGTTGCGATACAGCCAGCACATGGTGTTTAGAAACAGGGTTTCACGACCCATTATGTCTGAATGCTCCTAAGCACTGCACGAGAAGGGGATCAGTCCCTTGCTCTGACGTTTAGGCATTCAGGACACATTCTCAATCTAGATGACCTCATGCATTTGCAAGGTTGAGTTTTTTGGAGCAGAGTTCACATCTCGTTTACTTACTGCTCAAGGAAGAGTAGGGCGAATGGTCTAGCTTTTCTCATTTGTTTAAAGAAATCCTGGCTTGATGACTAAGAAGTGTGTGGATTTCTTCCCAGATAGCAGGCATCGAGGTGTGACTGCCAGAATAATAGTGTTCAGCTGAATAAGCCACTTGAATTTATTCTATTTTACGGAAATAAAATACCCATATTCATTTACCTCATTTTAATTTGTGTGAGTCGGTGTGCCTCTTCCATTGCCAATCAGAGCAGCATGCAAGTAATGATAGCAGGGCATGAAATTAGCCCAGACCAAGGAGAACAATGTGCAGTTTGTTATATAAAGAGTCAGACCGAATCCTTCCTTCCTATTTCAATTCCCTTTAAAATGAAATTCGTTGAAGTAATAAACACACAGGGCTTATTCACTTGTTTGTGTTGGGTAAGTGAATTCAGTGCTTGTGGGAGATGCCAGATGGGCTGCATGGGAGACAGAAGGTCTCTGTCCCTCCACCAAACAGCAGCAGTGTCACACTTCCCAAGTTATTCTGCCAAAGTGCTTTAGACCTGACCCAGAGGTGAGAGGCTGATTTTGATACCCCTTCAATTCATAACATCTTTGACATTGAGTAACTTTTAATACTGCAAATACTCCATTTCTTCCTGGCAAGCTATTGCTCATCATGTATGCTTAGAGACTCCTTGGCATCGACCAATCTTCGAGACAAACATATTCTGCCATCCAGAAAACGTACGTGACTGATTATGTTGCTAAAAAAAAATCGGAGCTAAAAACCCCACAATACATTTCCCTTTCAACCATGGGTGGTTGAAAACAGCAGACATAAAACTCGGTGTTTTTGACAGCTTTTTCCGTTCATAGTGGTAAATAAACAGATTAATATCAAAGATGCATTCTGTTGTGACCAGGTGCAGTAGGAAAACAAAAATCCATATTTATTTAAAACTGAAACCTCACCTTAGCTTAAAGTTTGCAAAAAGAGGATATTCTTAATGATAGAGTTCTCTGTGGGCAATATGAGCCACCAACTTTCAGTTTCAGCCCAGAAGGCCAACTGCATTCTGGGCTGCATCAAAAGAAGTGTGGCCAGCAGACTGAGAGAGCTGATTCTGCCTCTCTGCTATGCCCTAGTGAGTGCTCACCTTGAGTCCAGCACAAGGACAAGGAACTCTTTGGATGTGTCCACTGGAGGCCAGGACAATGCTCAGAGGGGTAGAGAAACTCTTTTATGAAGAAAGGCTGAGACAACTGGAGTGATTCAGCTTGAAGAGGGGAAGTGGGTTGACATTCTAATTCCAATCCTAGAAAGGTCCAGTCAGAAGGCTGGGGAAGACTGTTCACAAGGGCAAGGAATTACAGGACTAGGGGTTATGGCATTAAGCTGGGAAAGGCTATGTTTAGGCTGGACATTAGGAAAAAGTTCTTTAAGGGTGGTGTGTTGCTGGGACTGGTTTTCTAGAGAGNGACATTAGGAAAAAGTTCTTTAATCTAAGGATGGTGTGTTGCTGGGATTGATTTTCTAGAGAGGTGCTGAAGTCCCCATCCCTGAAGCTATTTGAGGTCAGGCTGGATGGGACTCTGAGTAATCTGGTCTAGAGATGTCCCTACTTCTTGTAGGGGATTTGGACTAGATGACCTTTGGATGTTTCCTCCAACACAATACATTCCGTGATTCTCTAATAGCTGATGACAACTTCAAGTTGTTCACCAGTTTAACTCGTTCACCAGTTGCCATCAACTGAGAGGGCTTAATGGATGTTGGTAAGGCTGGGAGCTACAGCTGATCTTATTGAAAAGTACCCGTACAAGCGTTCCCAGAGATAGTGTTGTGTTGGTGCAGTGCATTTCACAAAGCTTAGAGTAGCAGATTTGATGTTTTATGCTGTGATTTGCTAAATCCATCTTGAGAATGAAAGGCCAACGGGAGCATTTCTCAGGCTGTGCCCTGTGGTGATCTTAATGGTTTTTAAGTTGGAACAAAGATGATTAATTTGGGTTTTTGGGCTGGAAACAGGAGCTGCAAGGGAAACAAATAGGACTGCAAGGGTTGATTGGAGTTGTGGGGGGTTTATTAACAGACAGAACAAAACTTGTAATTACACGTTGTGTTATGTATTTCACAGCACAAGACTTTCTGACCCATCGCAATAGGACATTAATCACTGCAGTTATTATAGTCCAAGCCAAAGTTAAGGGCTTTTCTTTCTGGAATATGCTGTCTTAGTCAGATAAATCCTTATATAAACCAGCTACAGGATTGTTTAATACCAAAAGGATCCATATGTGCGTGTGTAGGATGTCAGCTGAGTGTGCAGCAGACTCTTTGTTAATTCATACGAGGAACTTTTTTATTATAGCTTGTCAGAAAATGCCAGTGTCCTTTACTGGAATATCTGAGAAAAGCGTATGAAATACCACGTTCTCTCGCTCTACTTTCTTTCTTTCTGCTAAAGTTTAATACCACAATCCAAATATGTAGTTTTTCCATCCAAAACAGAGTTTCTGAGCTGTGAGTGCCATCATTCAAACAGGAAAGGATAGATGAAAGGGTGATCAGACCCTGGAATGGACTGCCCAGGGCAGTGGTGGAGTCCCCATCCCTGGAGATGGAGATTAAGGACAGATTGGCTGTGGCATTTGGTGCCCTGGTCTGGCTGATGGGGTGATGTTAGGTTATGGGCTGGGCGGGATGAGCTCAGAGGGCTTTTCCAGCCTCAATGATTCTATGATTCTGTGAAAGCTTAATCAACAGAGAACTTTAATTTTTGAATGGAAGTTCCTACCCAAGCTAATGTTTTTTCTCTTTCTGGAATGTATGAGCCAGCTTAGCACATCTTTAAAATTGGTGTGATCATTCGAGTCTTTCTACAACTATCTGAAAGGGCATTCTAGAGAGGGAGGTGCTGGCCTCTTCTCACAAGTAAATGATGACAGGACTAGAGGGAACAGCCTAAAGCTGCATCAGAGGAGGTTTAGGCTGGGCGTTAGGAAACATCTTTTCTCTGAGGGTTGTAGAGCACTGGAATGGCTGTCCAGGGAGGAGGTTGATGTGTTCAGAAGTTGTATAGATGAAGTTCTGAGAGTGATGCTTTAGGGGTGATAAAGAGTAGGGTTAAAGGTTGGACTTGATAATCTTATAGGTCTTTTCCAACCTAAATATTTCTGTGATTTTTATTAAGCAAAATTTTTTTGGAGGAAAAGAAGCATCTACTCTTGGTTTTAATGGTTTTAAGTTCCTGGTGTGTCATATGTTTGCAGTCAGGCTGGTGATGCTGTTCTCCCCTACTAAATCAGGGCTCTGTGTGATGTCTGTATCCATCACTTGATAGAGATGGTGCTGCTGGCAAGATTTTGATTGCAGTGTCCCTGCATCCAAAAGGGTTCCTTCATCTACGTGCTTCGAGTTTACCCCAAAGGAATGATGCTGGCCTCAGATGGGAGATTTTAAGCTTGTTTTTAAAGACAGACATTTCCCCCCTAATTTAAAACCTGGGGGAGGGGGAAATAAAATAGAAATCCATAAGTTTTATCTCTTTCTTTTAAAACTTTTGTCTCATGGCAAAGTAAATTTCTTATCAGTGTTGAACAGGCAGCTTCAGTGTTGCAGATAAAACCTTTGAGTACTGCCAAAGAATACAGGACATGCTGATCCACAGTGGACAACAGAACAGCATATCACAACCTAACAAGAGGAGGGGAAGCTCCCACCACCGGTGTGTTATTAAAGGGCATCTGCTGTCGTGAATTCAAATGCCATGAATAAATGTGAAGCAGTGAAAAATATCTAAGAAAATTACTGACAGGACCAGTATCAGGTTTCTCTCTGTCATATAATTTCTTTTATGTACCCTCTTGTATTCGTTTCTCAGGCATGTGGTTCTTTCCTTTTCAATCACACGTGGTGACAGCACTTTAAGCACTTTATTTCTTTATTTATGCCACTCTGCAATGACAGTAAAGCTCAAGCCTTCATAGTGACTGGGATGAGGGATTAGACTGCACTGTCAGCAAGTTTGCTGATGACACAAAGCTGGGTGGTGTCACCATTCAGCGAGATCTGGGCAGAGAGAAACTGAATGAGGTACAACAAGGGTCAGGGTAGAGTCTGGCATCTGGGCAAGAACAACCCCAGGGACCAGGATAGGGTGGGGACTGACCTGTTGGAGAGCAGTGTAGGAGAAAGGGACCTGGGGGTCTTAGCGGCCAGCAGGGCGACTATGAGCCAGCAATGTGCTCTTGTGGCCAAGAGGGGCAACAGCA
>VZRI01004024.1:43255-53318 GCA_013397515.1 Upupa epops | reverse complement strand
GGTGATCCTGCTGTGGCAGGGGGATTGGACTGTATTATCTTTTGAGATAGATCCCTAAGGATTCTATGCTGTAGGGAATGTGTAGTCTTCATTCTGTGTTCTCATCTGTTTGTCCAGTGAGAACAGACTGCTGGCTGGGTGCAGAAGGGGTTAATCCTTTGCAGCCCAGTGTGAATATTTTAGGTTCAATTTTTTTTTGTCATCAGTGCACAAATTCTTATGAAATTATAGAAGCAAAACAACATATTAGCTGTCCTCTGAATGCAGAATGTAAAACGAGCTCTTGCACCCAGGTGGCTCAGGCAGCAGAATTTAAATGACGGTGACATCTTACTTGGGCTCTTAGATCAATGTCTCATACTAATGAAGTCACTTCATTGCAGTTCAAAATGCTGTGGAGGTGAATCTTAAAAATCAATCTGTTTGGCTTTAGACAAGAAGCAGACACTGTTAAGCATTTGTCCTTCCTCCTTATTAATTTGGTACTTTGGGTCTTCCCAGCTTCTCTGGGGCTGCAAATGAGATCAGTGTGGAGTCAGCTGGTAGGTGAGCCTGTGATAAAAAAACCTCTTGATCCTCTTGGGGTGAAGTGAGTGACTGTAAGGAACTCTGTTCACAGGAGCACTGCAAGGATTAATTACCTTAATGTACATGAAGTGACTTGGGGATGAAAAGGAAGGTCTAAATCTGCAGGAATCTGGTGATGACAATACAGATGTAGAAGATGCCTTTTAGTCTCCAGCTGTCGTCTCCAGAATTGAACAAAACCCTGAGAATTCAGAGTCTTCTTTATTTGGGATAATGGATTCATTTTCCTTTATTATTCTGTCAGGTTTCACCCTTCAACATAGCTGAGCTATAACTCTTAACTAGAAGTACCACAACATCTAGAGCAATAACTGTTATTTACTCAGTTCCCACTGGATGCCTCTGCAACAGCTTCTGAGGAGAATGTTTCTCTCAGACTGTGGATGCTACCACTATGCACAATATTGAGTCCTCAACACAGCTCACAGCCAGTCCTTCACATTTCTTGCAGTACTGGTCCTTTTGAATGCAGGGAGCTTGTAGGTGGAAGGTGAGAATTTAATACCAGGAGACTCCCAGATTTCTGGTTTCTTTTTTCAGTATTAATTGGCTTAGCTAGGGCAACACGAAAGATTAAGCAAGTAAATGCCCTGTTACCAGGTCATTAAATGCATCTATTCCTTACTCAGAGTATGAAATCCTGCCGTCTCTTCAAAATCTTTGGCCTGTAAATCAAGTTTAGGGAAGTTAAAGCAGGATGTCAAAAATGACTTTTTGCTGTCAAAGGAATTTAGGGGAAAGATCAGGAGGAGAGATGAAGATGTTAACTATCTGTAATTGGAAATGGCAAGGCCATGACCCACCCACAAATGGGTATAGAAACTGAGTTGTAGCTGTCCCTGGCTCTTTTGAAGTGCTGCTGGCAGAAGAGTTGGCTTCTCTGGAGCAGACGACCATGGCTATGACCATGCTGGATAACAACCCTGCTAAACATCCCATTGTTGTGTAAAAGAGATTCCAAATGGCTTTTCTACTCTACACATTTTCTTTGTGTTTTAATTTACTGAACCCCAGACTTCCAACACATCACTAAAGTGGCTTATTTCACTGAAGGTGACAGCTTTGTATTTACACCTTAGGAAACAAATGTGCTTTGGGGAACAACTTGCAGAATTATCTCTTTTTAAGCTGTTCTGGAATTGTTCTAACTTTTTTTAAGGTTTCTGCTGAACAAAAGTTCAGGTTTCCTAGTAAAGCATGTTTGTTTGACAGTGACTACCAGTGCACCTAGGTGTATTGCCATCTGTGTTGTACTCGGTAATAAAACACTCACCAGAATGATTTGTTGCCTGCCTTAGTTGCTCCTTCCAGGTTTCAGTTTTGCTTCCTAGTTGCCTTCGTTTGTGTCTCCAGTATATGATCCACATGTTGCTTGATCTGTTTTCTGATCACAGGTGGCTCATGCTCTTGGGTTCTGGGTCTGAACATTCATCAGGCTTAGGGAGATGTGAACTTTGAACTCTATTTCCTAGACCCTAGTGAAACTCAATTGCTCTTCAGAGCCCCCACTGAAACACCCTCAGCAATAAGGTTGATGCTGTGGCCATGACCAGAATCTGCTTTGCTCTCTGCTTGCTGTTCTTCATGACTGTGGAGATGCTCAAATGTAATATCACTGACTCACTGTGATTAACAGATTTCTTGTGTTTTGTGCATCCTCTGGGCTTTTCACTTGACATTATCTAACTGCTGAACAGAGAAGAAAGGTGACAGGAGGAGCACTCAGGCTACTTGTTCCAGGCAATTGCTGTGCAAAAGTGTTTATGGTCCTTGAATGTCAAGCAGTTTAATAATATCAGCTTGACTGAACAAGGTTTAATTATTAATATGGAGAAAGATGTTCCACAACCGTAAGCCCACCATGGGCATGAAGAGACATCGCTATTTTTATTCATTATCAGTTCTCTTTAGCATTTTAGTGTTTAAAGGCCAAGGAAGAGACTGATCCCATTATGCTTAGCATAAAAATTTAAGAAAACAGATATTTGCTATCAGACAGTCCAAGGGGAAGTGCCTCACATCATGCTCTCAGTTCTGGCACATAAACAAATTACGGGGACGTTTGTTAGAGCAATACTAAGTTAGAATTTGTTAGTATGGCTCGGAGGTGTTTATGTCTGAGTTACAAGCATTTTAATTTGGTTGTGCAGTGTTCTTCCAGCTCAGGAAGTTTGTTGGTATATGTGCTCATGTCTACTGATGGAACACGCACAAGGGGGACCCTTTACCCAAGACATGTAGACATGGTGATCAGGATCCATCGTTCAGACTAAGTGAATTTGTTTGTCTAGTGACTAGGGCAGGTACTGTCCTAGTAATAGTCTATCAACAAAGCAAGTGTGTTCTCAAAGAGAACCTTTGTTAAATGGTAGAAACATATTCCATGTGTTAAATCAAGCAGCAGTCACTGCCCCAGGATGTACTACAGACTATACAGAAGTTTATAGGTTCATAGAGTGGTTCAGATTGGAAGGGACCTTAAAGATCATCTAGTTCCAACCCCCCTGTCATGAGCAGAGACACCCCCCTACTAGACCAGGGTGCTCAAGGCCCCATCCAATCTGGCCTGGAACACTTCCAGGAAGGGAGCAGCCACAACTCCCTGGGCAATCTGGTCCAGTGTCTCAGCACCCTCATTGGGAAGAACTTCCTCTTGACTTCCAGTCTAAACCTCCCCTTTTCCAGCTCGAAGCCATTCTCTCTGGTCCTACCACTCCAAGCCCTTAGAAACAGTCCCTCCCCAGTTTTCCTCTATCCCCCTTNGCAGAGGGAGGGTCCCCTCCCTCACCCTACTGGTCACACTCCTCTTGATGCAGCCCAGGATGCAGAAGTTCATTGGTTCTTCGTAATACCAGGACCAAGACTGCATGTAAGCACTTTCCATCACAAGAACATCCTAGTGCAGCTTCTAAGATAGAAGCTCTTAACTTTTCTTTGTACTTAACTATAAAACCAGAAAAGAGTACAAGGGCTGAGTACAACAAAGTGCCCCACTGTATGAAACAGAGCAGTCGTGACAGATTTGTTAGTGTTTTATTCCTGATGCTATCTATAGTTGAAATCATGTACCTGGAGAAGACAAAGTTTTGCATATTGCTGACAACACATTGCTCATTGTGGAAACAAATAACAACCGGGTTCAGAGAGGCATGCTCTGGCTGCAACCACTGGTGTCTCAAACCATGAAAGTATAATGGGCTTTCAGTAATTACCCACTGCAGTTCATAATTACCAAACATATGTGGAGTGGTGGGAGTCCCCTTGCAGAGCTCAGCAGAGTTTCCAGCAGAGGCAACTCCATCACTAAAAACCAGCAAGGGAGATGGCATACAGATGCAACCCTTTCTCCACTGGGCTTTTGTCCTCTGCTGTGCTGGACTCTGACGCTACTTTGGGGGTTTGGGAATCGTACAGCCACAGGAATTGCCCAGCACATGGCTGTTTAAGTGAAGATAAATTTTTAAATGCTTATTGCTCCCTGCTCAGCTCCAGAATCCAGCACACAACTCTCACATTGCTTTGGAGAACGAAAGGCAATCAGAGTGCCCGTTCAAGAACCATTGATCATTGCAATCACCCACCTCACACTGCCTTTGTGCTTAAAGACAAAGATTCATTTGATTTTTCCTGAACCCCTTGTGCATAACACTCAAATCCAGACAAAAGTCCCTTGTCTGCACAGAGGGAGGAGTGGAACAGGTATAAAACCGCCTTAACAATGTATTTGCTGTAGTTGCACTCTTCAATCACCTTGAAATATTAACAACCTCTCTTCCCATCTTGGATGTCCAAGCAGTTTGCACAGAAAATGACAGTTTCATTTAACACAAGGAAGCCAGCTTATCGTCCTTACTGGGATTCACTTACTGTGATTCAGTGAACCTCTTGTTTTGTCTGAGGACTTTTCCCCTGCTCTGTCTCCCTGTCCACATGAGGAAGTTGTTGAGATGATCTGGTGCTCTCTTCTCACCTGTGAGCGAGTGTAACACTCTGTTTGTTTCTTCCAGTGCTCAGTACCATTTGGATAGACAGCTTCCTTCTTGTTGCTGACATTATTTTCCCACTGGTCCAGCACTGATGTGAGAGGCCACACTGCAGACCATCCATCTCAGAGAGAGCTTGATTTATGGCAAGTGAGGCTTTTGTAGTGTGATCTTGAATCATGGTTTGCAGTCACTCTGAACCCAGTTCAAAGCATAAAACAAAGGCAACATGCTGCCAGTAAGCTGAGTTGGTGGCCAACTGAACTGCTGCCCTTTTTGCTGGCAGTCTTGGGATATTGATCTTCATTCCTATGTTGCAAACTGGTAGGGTTTTTGTTGACTGTTCCACGAGGCTGAGACTTTTTATGACTGTTGGTCCTATCTGGCTGTCTCTTGCCTGTGTTCACTTATCAATTGCTTCATGCCATGCAAGCTCTGTGGGGCAGAGCCTGTCTGCTGCTCTGTAGTCTGTAACATGATAGAGTTCAGCTCTGCAGCAAAGGCTTCAAGCGCTGTGGACTCACACATTTTCTCACTATTAAAGTGAAGGTGGGTGTTTTACAAAGCGTTAGAAACTGCTTCTCTGAAGGGACCGTGTAGGCTAATCTGAATGAAGAAGGTTGTGTGTCAGCTACCCAAAGACTTAGGTGACAAGATGTGACAACTTTCGATATGCACTGACGGTACTACCAAACAGGATGTGGATTCTCTTATGATGAGGATGAATTATAACAAAAGCCCTTTTTCACCAGTTTAAGTAGCTAAAGACAGCCAGTGGCTCACACTGTGCAGGTCTGCCTAATACCTTTTCAAACAGCCTTTTCTTCAGTATCACGTTGGATGATTTCTCCCTGCTGTCTCTAGGTTCAGCCTTGATCATCTACATTTTACAAGCTCAGAGAAATATCTTCATACATTTTCCCAAGGTTACACAATTTTTAGAGACCTAGTAAACGTCTACACTGGGTTTATTGTGCTGTTTAAAACCCTTCTTCAAATCTCTCCTTTGTCTTGTCTCTGTTTTAGAAACAACTAACACGGGTTTGAGGCTGATAGGCAGTAAAATAGATAGAAATAGGACGAAATAATAGAGCCATTCGCTGCTTTCGTAGGACTTGCCCTAGTTTTACTTGTAAAGGATTAAGTTTCTATCCCAGCAACTTTTATTAGAGAAATAACTGGATTCAGAATGCATCTGTTACAGGCATAATTGCTGCACTGATAATTTGTTTTTTTCCCTTATCCCTTCAGATTCTTTTTGTCCTCTAAATGATCTTCATGACAACTTTTTTATTTTAATCTGAATTTCTCAGTGTTGCGCTCTTGTTGCATCTAAAATAATGCTATCTTCTGTCAGCAGCAGGACTCGGAATAGGTATAGGTATTTTTTATTCCTTCCAGCAACAGTTGAATCATTGTCATGCAGTACCTCTCTTCGTGCTCATCATGTGCAGGGAAACAGCTTTAGGGAACTGTTCACCGGCGTTTAAGAAACATCAGCTTCTTAAGCTCTGCTTTATCTGGAAGGTGGCTTGCAGGAAGGTATGCATATTGTTGTTTGAGCTTAAAAATGAGATTCTGAGCCTGCCCTCTGGCTTGACATCATTTTACCAGTTTTTCTCTTCCCTAGAAAACACTACTATTGCTACAGCAGATAGAGTACTAGGTGAGACACCTGGTACCTGCCTCTGTGTTTAGCTGTATTAGAAATTGCTCAGCCTCTAGACACAGCATCAGAGCTCTGGAGATGCTCGTGGCATGAGTGGGAACATGATTGTTCTGGTCTTCAGTGCTTTGGTGAGAACAGAATCAAGGTTGATGATATTTAGTGAAGATTCCTTTTTCAGCGAGGCAGCTCATCAGATGCTTGAAGCCAACATAGCTCCTACATTGAGAAAGTGAAATGGCATTGCCTTTCATTTTAAATCATAGAATTCTTTAGGCTAGAAAAGACCTTTAAGATCATTGAGTCCAACCATTAACCCAACTGTCCCAAGGCCACACTAAACCTTGTCCCTAAGCTCCAGATGTCCACGACTTTGAAACACATCCAGGGATGACGATTCAACCTCCTCTGGGACATCCTATTCCAAGGCCTGAGGACCCTTTCCAGGAAGAAGTTTTTCCTTATGTTCAACCTAAACTTCCCCTGGAGCAACCTGAGGCCATTTCCCCTTGTCCTGTCCCTTGTTCCTTCTGAGAAGAGACCAACCCCACCTCTCTACAACTTCCTTTTAGGTAGTTGTAGACAGCACTAAGGTCTCCTCTGAGCCACCTTGTCCTCAGAGTAACCAGCCCCAGCTCCCTAGAAGTGAAACACTAAGTAATAATCCGAAATATTCCTGTTCTGGTTTGTAACCAATTTTTATATTTCTCTAAGGGACATTTTTTTCAATAGTCATAATTTTGTGGTTGAGGATTGAGGTGTACCACACGCACAATAAACCTCATACAGCTGGGGATCAATAAACAGAAGAACTAAATCAGCTTGTAAATTCTCCTGAATTTTGTGTGACAATACTTTGGTCTTTATTTGTGCTAGGACATTTCAGTAGCTACAACAGAAATTCATGCTTGATTATACAAAATTACTTGTTTTCTTTCATTCAATCCTTTACATAGGATAAAAAAAGCTGTTACGTATTTTAAGCTCAATGTAGTGAATTGGGATGAAACATGACAAGTGTTTCTGGGAGAGGACAGTGCTCTCTGTCCAGTCTGGGCCAAAGGACATCTCACAAAGGCCAGGGTTCTTGTGTGCTGCAGGTGGGTGACAGGTCACCTTGGTCTGTATTATTTTATTGCTTTAAACTTGGAGGTTTGTGGGGGTTTTTTATTTTTATTGGTTTTTTAGTTTTCTGGAGAACTGTGGCTCTTTTCATCACTTTTTATAGCTGTGCAGTCTGCTTCAGGGCAGCAATTTTCTGTGCTTCAGAGAAATCTTGGATAACTTAAATAAGATGATAAATAAATACATTGGTTAGCCAGCCTAGCTAAAGTATAGGTCTGCATAGTGTCTGGCTGCCTGTGTTTCGAAAAATAAAGCAGAACCATTTCAAATAGCTTTAGATTCCCTAGGGGAAGAAGAGAATTTTTTAGAGGAAAGGCAAATGCTTCAAGAGAAAATGCTCTTCGTGAAAGTTGCCTAGATTGTAATTTACAGTGGTGACTGTAAGTAATAATTCCAGGTGTTTACTTTTAAGAGACCTGCATATCAAGGATTCTGATAAAAATACGACAACAATCATGAAGATTGCATTTCCTGCTGGAATTTGGGGAATTCAGGATGACATTTTCAAAAGCAGTTGAAGATCTTGTCCTGCTTTATTTACATGTAAATGTTGTGGTAATATAAAAGCTGGATATCAGCAAAAGACTGGACAGATGTCTAAAGGCTTAAAAAGCCCAACTGCCAAACAGCAGGCAGACAGATTGGGCATGCAGAGGTATTAATCATCTCTACAGGTATCCACGAGAGAAAATACAAGTATTCGAGTGGGCTATTAGACATGATGGCTGTGCATGTGCTGCCTAAGTGTGCCCCTTGGAGAAGAGGGTAAGCACACACGACTCCAAATATCTGCAAGCTTTAAAGACTTGGCAGCTCGCCCCGGGAGATGCTTGTCTGTGTGTTTATCAGTCTTCAGCTGGTTCTCTTCCATGAATCTGTCCATCTTGATCTGGAGCCTCTGTGCAATCTTTAATGTGAGCAAAATCCTGTGCCTTGGGGGGCTGCTCCACTAATCAAGGCTAGGAGGCACCTCTGCTTTTGTGTTCTGGACCTGCAGCTGCTAGCTTAATTTCTATCCCTAATCCTTATACTGATTGTGCACAAACAGCCCTTATTCTCCCTCTCTCTGGAATGCTGTGATTTTTGTCTCCTTTCACTATGGCTCCTTCGAGCATCTTTACTCCAGGCTGAAGAGTCTTACCTTGCTTAGCTGTTTCTTGTAAAGAAGTCTTTCCATGATCTGGCCAACCCCCTTTTTTTTTCTTCTCTCTGGTGTTCTTTTGCCACTAGAGAAGTGCAGAAAGATGCAGCTATTTCAGTGAGATTAACATCTGAAATAATACAACTTTTCCTCTAAAATCTTACTCCTTTTGCTCTTGCTTCGAGGCTCCTGCTGCATTAAACACCGGCAGGTACTTGTCAGTCTTCTGCATGCCCTTCCCTGTGATGCTAATGACTGATTCCAAGGCAGAATATTCATTTATCCTCATATTAGCTCTCATGGTAATGTTGTCTGATTTCAGGGGCTTTACAGCCACTTCTCAGCAAGCCACTGTATGGATGACTATTCATTAGGATCCGGATAGAGACATCACTGTAGGACACTTTGTAATCCTGCATTTCCAGAAATAGAACTGAACCATTTCAGACAGTGTTGGGACTTGGGGCTGGGGTGGGGGGGATGCGTGTGTGAGAATAGCTTTGGAAAAGCAGAAGGCTCTTTGAAAGAAGCCGAGTATTTTTAGCACTATTCAGTGTGTTTGTTCAGTTCAGGTGTTTGTAGGAGGCACCACTTACAGTCACCGTGTTGTATAGTACAGCATTGGGTCGGGGTCCTTTAACTGTTTATAGTGTATTTTCATTAAGGAAAGTGAAAAATTGCAAGTATTTTTCATGGAATTTGTGAGAGAGCTGCTTGTTTTGTTTGCTTATCTGTACAATTATGGAACAGGGGTGTGAGTATTTTTGCCTTCATTCCACCCCCCCTCCCCCCCCATTTAGCCTTTTCCAGTTTTGCTATGGAAAAGCCCCAGAGTGAAATGGAAGCAGGGAAAATCTGACATCACATCATCTCTTTTTTCTTTCCTCCCCTCTTTTTTTTTTGGGTGATGGAGAAACCAACGTGAATGTTTCAAAGCAGCCAGTTTTCAGTGAGATAACCCCTTGTTTCTCTTTAGTGAAGATCTTAATATTCATTGGCCTCTGAACATCCAGGCTAACCAGGCACCGTGATCTCAGGAAGAGCAGAGGGAAGGACGTGCCTTAGGGGCAACGCTTGCACTCAGTCTAATTCTGCACCATACTGGATGGTTGTCCAGCACAGGAAGGAGCAGCAGTATATTTTCCAGCACTCTCTTCATGCAGTCCTCAGTAATTTTTCTCACTATTCTTCTTGATAGCACTTGCAGGGAGCCTAAGAAATGATGGAGCAGTGAGTTGCCTTGGGGCAGTGCAGACAAGCTGTTGCAGGGGAGATGCTGCGCTGAAGAAAATCAGTCCCTTTCACTGGCCCTCTGCTGCTTAATTTGAAATGTCACGCAGGGCACTGGTGATTGTGTGATTTGCACTTCTAAAATGAGATTAGTTTTCTTCCTCTGCTGCATCTTTATGGCCTTTATGACTTGCTTTTACAGCAAAGTCAGAGAGTAGTGGCTAATGGGACAGAGTCTAGTTGGAGACCTGTGTCTAGTGGAGTCCCCCAGGGATCAGGACTGGGACCAGTCCTCTTCAATCTATTCCTTAATGACTGGGATGAGGGATT
>VZRI01004024.1:32192-42874 GCA_013397515.1 Upupa epops | reverse complement strand
TGGTGATAGGACAAGGGGCAGTGGGTGCAAACTGGAACAGGGAGGGTACTGGAGCATTGGAACAGGGTGCTCAGGGGGCTTGTGCAGCCTCCTAGTCTGGAGAAGTTCCAGACCCGCCTGGATGTGTTCCTGTGCGACTTGGTCTAGGCAACGCTGCTGTGTCAGGGGGATTGGACTGGATGGTCTTTCGAGGTCCCATCCAATCCCTAAAGATTCTATGATTCAAAGGCGAGATGAATGTAAGGTTCTGGCACTTAAATCATGTGACCGTTCACTCGGCACAAGTGAAACACCGAATCCCCTTCTTAAGATACATTACCTTCAGCTCTATGCTGCGTGAGGTTGACTGCTGCTCACATTCTCCATCCTGAAAAACATAAATCCTGTTTACCATCCTGTAAACACCACTGGTAAGCAAAGATGAAGGATGAAGCCAGAGAGCTGACTTCATCACCTTGAATAATGCTGCTCCATAGAAATCACAGCTGGCATCGCTCTTATGATAATAGAGTCGCATGCAGGGGCTGTGAGCGGCAATGGAGTTTTGTGCTACAGACCAGGGAATCTGATGTAATCAGATTGATGACACCAAATCAGATATTCAAGGGAGAGGCAATTAATCCTTCATTTAAGGACACTCAAATCAGCAAGACATCTAGTGTTAAGGATATAAATGAGTCTTTAATGTGGGCTTCGTGATAGGTAGCTCCTGCAGAGGCATCTATCAGCTGTATATAATGGTAATTTGCAACTCCCTGAGGAGTTAGAGACAACAGATGATGATTTCTCAAGCTTCTGCTGCTAGAGTGCACAGCAGGGTTAGCTTCTTGCTCAAGGAGTAGGCCCAGTCCTTTTGAATACTGGTATCATAGTAATTGTCTCTTTAGAAAAAGAGAAAAGGTTGCCTTGTATAAGACAGAAGGTTGACACTAAGAAAGGATGTGTTGGAAAACTCAACGTAGAGATGTCCGGTGTGGAAGCCAGTAGGTTACCTTCATTTCCTGGCCGTGGGGCTCTGGCATGGATTCAGAAGAAGCCATGTGGTGATCTGGGAGCTGTTTGAAAGTGGCTGCTTGAGGAACGGCAACTGTGAGGGGGTGGTTAAAACCCTGTCCTTCATCTAAAGCTCCTGTTGACTCAGGGCTTCAGGAGAGCTCTTCTCTAGAGAAGAACAATGTGTAGCCTCAGGCATACTTACGGATCTGTGATAGGAGTTTCCAAGGAGTCCTGAAGTGGTTAGGACACAAATTGGTGACAAAGGAGTGAGAGCAGCTACACACAGCACCCATCTAAAACAACACCAGCCTCATGCAATGATTTTACAGGCAGTCAATGCAGCACCTCTGTCACTGTGATGGTTGTAAATCACAGAATCGTTAGGGATCAGAAGGGACCTTGAAAGATCATCTAGTCCAGTCCCCCTGCAACAGCAGTATCGCCTAGAACAAGTCACACAGGAACACATCCAGTCGGATCTGGAATGTCTCCGGAGAAGGAGACTCTACAACCCCCCTCGGCAGCCTATTCCAATGCTGTGTAAGCCTTCCTGGGAAGAAGTTCCTTCTGATATTGATATGGAACCTCCTCTGTTTCAGCTTGCACCCATTGCCCCTTGTCCCATTACCAGATGACCTTGAGAAGAGCCTGGCTCCATCCTCCTGACACCCACCCCTCACATATTGATAGGCTTGAATGTGGTCACCCCTCAACCTCCTCTTCTCCAAGCTCAAGAGACCCAGCTCCCTCAGCCTTTCTTCATAAGGGAGGTGCTCTGCTTCCTTCATCATCTTCGTTGCTCTACGCTGGACACCCTCCAGCATCTCTGTGTCCTTCTTGAACTGAGGGGCCCAGAGCTGAACACAATACTCCAGATGCAGTCTCAGTAATGCAGAGTAGAGAGGAAGAAGAACCTCTCTTGATCTGCTAACCACCCCCCTTCTGATCCCCCCCGAGGATGGTGTTGGCCCTCCTGGCCACATAAAGATGTTCACCCTGACCCTGTCTTCAGACTGTGGCACAATTACAGACAAATGCAAGTGAAGTCAGCAGAGGAGCAGTGCATCACCAAATGAGTTACAGGAGCTCCTAACTACTAATGTTGGTTAATTCTGATCCTTTGTAGTTTATTCCTGACAGTATTACCAATCAGATCAAAGCCACTATCTGCCTTTGTTATGGAAAAACAGTTGTTGCGTTATACAAAACACCCCAAACACCCCATCATCTTTGTGTGGGTAAATGTAATATCTCAGGCTAAAGAAAAAAGAAGAGTAACATCTTTGTGTAATCAATCTTTTCCTTCCAGTTTTCCTGTGCAGTCAGACCTCCTCAGTTTTATTAGTAGCTTTCCATATTCCCAACTGATAGCTATAATCAGTGTTTTGGAGAAAGTTATTTACCTTAGTGATGGACTAGGTGTATTCTGTGCTAAGAGTATTCACTTCTTTTACCCCGAAATACGAGTTTTCTATGTTGTCAAAAAAAAAATCCAGTCTTATTTCTTGTTCATTATAAAAATGGAGAGAAAATTACCCTGGATTTCTTTGTGGTGTGATTTAATAAGCTCAAGAACTTTATGATATCTCTCTCAGTCTTTTCATCTCTAGATGAAGCAGCCCCAGTTCCTGAATAATTTGTTTTTGCTGCAAAGGAATAAGTGATAACTATGTTGTGTAATGATACCCACAGAATGTTATTCTGGAAGTATGGCTTTCTGTGTGTATGACAGACTATCAGATACGACAGGCTGTGTGAATAAGCAAGTAGAGATTAAATGGAACAGGAGAGAAATGAAAGATTATACAGTAGGCTATGGAATAATGTGTGTGCTGGGACTGTTTAGAAGTAAGAGTGAAAAAAAAAGAACAAAAAAGGGAGGGTAGCACTGGAATGACCACCCTGGGCTTTTGGAAACCTGATGCCATCCAGTCATAAAGGAAGGGGTTTGTGATGCCCAGGAAGGTCAAGGATAATTCCCGAGAAGTCATGGTTGCCAAAGGGTGGTCCATAAATAGATAAGGTGTCTACCTGAGAGACACAGACTTTGTCAAGAAGATGGAATTCAATGTTGAAGACATTTTAAAGCTGGAACAAATAGACGTTAAAGAAACCGAGACAGGGCAGATCCTGCCTCCTAGAAGAGTGGAGACTGCTTAACAGTAACTGCTAAAAAAAGTAAAACTTGAAATATCAGTGGCTTAATGAAAGGAGCTGGCATAGGATTTGGAGAAAAGAACCCAGACTGTAGGAGGAAAAATTCTGAGGGAGGAAAGATGGATCAGGGTTACCTCCCTTCAAGGCTGCCTGCCATTTCTTCTTAATGAGAAACAGCTTCAGTTTAAAAAACACGCGATGCTCTGCTTTTCCTGCTTGGAAGCTTTTATCTGCCTCCTGTGGTCGCTTTTGGGCTCTTTCAGATGTAGAGACAGGAAGGTCTTCATGCAGTATTGGTCAGGGTGAAAAGGAAGTAATGACGATTCACTAGTTTTGCCTTAACCTAACAAAGAAGGGAAAATGAGCTGAAGCAAATGGTGTGTGGGGCCCGAATGAAGCCAGTAGGCAGCCAGCGTGAAGTGATAATGAAACCTACATCCAGGGCAATCCCCTAGAAAAAAGAAAAAGGTGTTCTTTTCACAGTGATTTTGATCGTTTTCCTGTGAACTCCAGTTCCTTCTCAGCAAATTAACAGTTGATTGTTAGAAAACAAGAAACTACAATTACTTGTGAATGTTATTAAGAGAAGACTTCGATTTCCTAGGGAACAAATAAACCAGGCATCAAAGTACTGCAGCTTGGCATTCCTTGTTATTTGTAATGCCTCGTGTCACGATTCCATTGGACACATCAGAGGAAGCAGCAGGCAGGCTCTTTGGGCTTTAACGTCTGAGAAATAGAAATAGAAGAAATAGGTAATTCAGCTTCAAGCGGGTGTAAGATCAGCACAAAAGCTGCTGTTTTGGGGGAACCAGTAACGCTTGAGATCAAGTGTAGAAGTCCCACATTTCTGTTTAACTGCTTTTCTTTGGCTCAATCTCTTGAGGAATCACTTTATAAACCAGAAAACAACACAGCAATTGAAAATTCACTTAAAAATGCAGCTTTCAGAATAAAGCCAGGTACAGACATCCCAGAAAAGAAGTTATGCAAGGCAAATGGGTTGTGTTAAAAAGAAAGAGCTAGCAGGTGAGACTAATCAAAGTGGCAAGTCCTGAAGGAGCCTCATTGAATGTTTGAGGAATAAAGGGTGTGTATTATTAGCAAAAAATACCCCAACCCACTGAAATCCAAACCAAAACCAGAGCAGAAATCCAGAAGCTTTAAAAAATAAATTAAAACAAAGCCCCGTGCTGGGATTGATGGAGGGGCTGAGACTCAGCTCAGAAGAAAGCTGTGACAGTGTCGTGGGTCTGAGACACTGGGCTTTCAGCACTTAGAGCCTTATGACACTTGCACTGCAGCTCTGTCAGTGAAATAACATGCAGGATTCAGAAAGGAGAGAAAGCAGGGCTCTGCTCAGAGGAAAGATTGCCATGATGGTACTTACGGCTAATGTGCACTTACTTGATGTGGATAGTGGTGTCTAGGTTTTCTCTTTAAAAGGTTTAGCTTTCCAGTCTCCTGAGGCAGAAAGAAACTTGCAACCAAGTGTAGAGGCAGATGCGGTGACAGTGTACTGTGTTAAGACACGTTAGTCTGTCCAATTATTAGGAGGGTGAGCAAATTCTCTTGATCTTTAAATAGGTTTAATATTTGTTTTCTCTTTAAGACTCCATTCTGAATTTAGATTCCTAACTTAATTTTCTAGAACCAGCACAAGGCTTCAGGTATCTGTTGCTTTGATTCCACATTTCAATCACAGAACATGATCTGTTTTGTTTCCTTCTGATGTTTGATCCAGACATATTCTGTTACAACTACCCTGTGGTTCTCCTGAAGCTGTCCTAACAGATTCATACTCCACTACATGAAAGCATAATCCATCCGTTTAGCTCTGATGTTGGCAAAGTCCCCAGGTAGTAAATCCCCTTGACACACTCTCAAAGCCTGAATAACTCATCCATGTTCAGAGTGGATTTTAATTCTCTTAATTAATTTGTAAAGTAATTACAAGCCCGTGTGAAATCAGCGTGCTTTGAGGGAACAACTGAAAAACCACACGGGTTTAAAAACCATCTACAAGGCATATTAGCATGTTCTATTTCCAGTTTTTAAAACTAACCTTTAATAAGGTTAAAATAATAATTGGGTTAGATTTTAAAATACACCTGTTAAACTGATCTTTGTTTCTTTAGACAGGTTACATAAGTAAATGTTTCCACAAACCCAAAGTTGCTTCGTTATACAGATTAGTACACTCGAGTCCTTGTTCATGCCACATTTACTGCTCTAAATCTGTCGATTGCAGCCTAATTACACTTGATTTATAGGTGACTGTGCCCTATTGTGTAGACACTGAGGTCTGGGATGAGTGGGTCAGTACGGATCAATCCTGATTAACTTGCAGCATTACTCTTATGGATCTACTGCTAGTCCAGGTGTAATTCTGGCTATACAGTGAGACAGGGTCAGGTCAAACAGCAATCAACTGGCCTGTTTGCTTTCTTTTCTGGCTTCTCTATGGAATCAATATATGGGAGTGTATGAAGCATAAGGTTACAGGTGTTTTATTTCCTTGAAGCATTAAGTGTAGCTGCTGCTCATAAATCACTGCCTGCCTGCCATTTAATAGTAATTTTGGCATATAATTTTAATAATTATTCAAATAATTAATATTTATAATTAATATTTATATTGCCTGTTTCTGGGTTCCTGTAGGTGAATTGTTAGCATCTTCTGAATAATCATCTTATTTGGGAATTACAATGCCAAGGTTGTGAAGATTCACTAGTGCCTCAATTGCTAAGCACTCGAGAGCCAAGCATTATCAGCACTTGGCTGCAACCTCCCGCCAAGCTGCTCTCTTCTCCTGAGAAAGTCAATGTTTAATGCCTATGTTCAAACAAACAAGCAGGATCCAGCAGCCACCCCTAGCACAGATCACAGCATTTCCAAATGTGGGTGATGTGGCTTCCTGCAGGGTAGACTGCAAAGGGAATGAGGTTGTGTTGTTCTGTGCTCTTGATAACTATGGCAAAAGCCAGAATCTTTTAGCTTTCCTGTAGCCTCAGCGCAGTGTTGCACGTGAATGATTTTATGTTCACTGTTACGGTGATGCAAGCGATAGTAATACTGAATATTGTGATAGACAGATGTGGATGATTATTTAAAATGTTGTTGTAATTAAATCGCCTGATTCCATTAGCGTGTAAATGTCTACTGCTCCGCATAACTAATAGGAATTTTATGGGGAATCAATTAGGATGCGAAAGCGTATTCATTTGCTCTTATGAGGTGGAAAGAGAAGAATTCAGGAACAGAAATAGAGGTTTTCGTATCTCTCAGGATTCGAACAAATTATATGTGTGTTTCAGGGAAGGAGAAGAACCTTGGGTTTTTTTGTTTTCAGAGAAAATCTGTTTTAACTCCCCCCACACCAAAACAAAGTCAGTGAAACTTCATGTTAAATAACATGAACTGGCTTGGATAGGGTGACCTGAAGGACTGAAAGCCACGGCTGGATTACTGGCAGCACTGTGGCAATGACTGGGAATAAGCAAAGTGTTAGCAGAAAGCTAAGAAGTGCTTGGATTAGAGTAGTGGATGCCTTGAATTGGGCTGCTTTGGTACTTAGGGTAGAGATGCAGAAAACAGGGGATGGATTTATGGAATTACATAATTCTTCTCGTATTTCTATGCAGATTTTTTCTGAAACCTAGGGCAGAAATGTGAGAAGATCCATAGCTATCAATTAGTAACCAGGATCTCCTAACAGCAGGGATTTTGATGGTGATGTCAGGAAAAACCTGACTATCTGAAGCTCACATTCTGGCATGAAAACAGCTTAGTCTGATACGAAGTTTACTCCTGGTTTTACTCCGAATGGCTTCTGCAGAATGCACAAACTGACAGAATCATGATTTTGAGGCTCTGAGCAGCCTGCCTGAGCTCAGGCTGGAGCCCTCTGGAATGGCAACAGCATTATTGTGAAACTCCTTAATTTCACTTGCACTGGATTTTCTCAGCACCAGGCAATATTGTATGACAAAATTTCCCATGTCATACCTTCTCCTGCCTGTTTTATTTGTTGTGGTAGCTCTTTTTTTTCCCTAGTTACAATATGTTGCTGTGAGAGGTTTTCTTTCTTTATTTGATTTTGGACTGTGGATACCCGTAACGTTGATTTGCCAAGTTTTGACTTGCCTGTGAGGAGCAGAATGCACAAAACATAGGGAAATAAAAGAGAAGCTAGACCTTAAATTATCTGGCACTGACTATTGCAAATGATATTTCATGCCTTTGATAGTGAATGACACATTCTCACTGTCTGCAGTAGTTATAGTTTCCTCATAATCCATACTTCAGCTTCCTTTCTATTTATTCCCTTATATATATGGGTTAGGGTTATATGATTAGCTGAAGGATGATAACAGGTCCTCATTGTTTACACCTTCTAAGGTTGTACAATTGAGCTACCTGATCTGTGGTAGGGAGATTGGACTAGTTGATCTTTCAAGGTCCGTTTCGATCCCTAACGATTCCATGATCTGTTCTGCATGTGCAATGCAGTATATACATGTCTTTACTGATGTAGCCAAGCAAAACAGGAAAAGGTTGGATTATTTTCTGAAAAGCTTCCAAAAGCAGCCAAGGATAGCTTGTGTAGCTGAATTTTTGGGTTAAATTTTAGTCTCTGTAAAACTAAGTGAAAGGATCACTTTTCTCCCTAAGGAAAAGACATTATGAATGACTGGAACACTTTAGACAGTAATAAAAGTCTTCTCTGTGAAGTTTATATTTGGGGCAAATTAAGGATCTTTTCATTTATTGTAATTAAACAAATCCCCCAACTTGCTACTGCTCATTTTATGCAGCAGTGGATAAGATTTCTATTCATATGATTGATCCAAAAGATAACTTTTTCACACATCCACAGATGCTTTGACCTGAAAGGAGAACCAGAGCAGTCCCAAGCCAGCTCTAATTTTGCTTGGTCCCAATCATTTCGACTTCAAAGTCTGCCTAAGAGCTCCGCCAGTGCCCTCCTTATGCCAACCTGCAGGCTCCGAATACACGTGGAGCCTCGTGGCCTTGAGATTTTCTGGAATGCAGAGAACACATTTAATTCTCATAGACCAGGTCACAAATCATCAGGAGAAATTTCTTTCTCTGCTCTTCATTTTAGTGGTCCAACAGGGTTTCCTGTTCCATGGCCACTCTTAGATTCATGTGTATTGTATGCGTTAGTCCTGTCCTTGTCCCCCAGGGAAGACTTTGGCCCTTCCAGATGACATTCTACTGTGCTGGAGTGGAAGGAAGCTTCCAGTTCACTTTCACCAGTTTTGCAATGCCTAATTACTTCTCTTAAATGAGAGCGGTGAATGGGAACCAGATCCTCAGCTAATTCCCAGTGAAGCTGTCTCAAAGGCTTGGATCATAGGATCATTTGGGATCCAAAGGGACCTCAAAAGATCATCTAGTCCAATCATCCTGCCACAGCAGGATCATCTAGACTGCCTCAGCTGATGCTGAACCTAAATTTCATTGTCATTCAATTTCAATGTTTCTCACCCGATGTAGATATGCAGGGCACTAAAATTAACTCTTGGTAGACGTGACTGTGTCTGTCACCCTCTGCTCTGCAAGTCCTGCTGCAGTTTGTAAAGTTCATTATCGCTTTGCCATTCTGTTAAATCCCTTCTTACTTGTTTTTTATCGTCTTGAGTTTTTACAGCTTTGTTAAATATGCTTAAGGAATTATTAAGCCATTTATCTACAGGGCTTTGTTTGATCAGCTGTAATTCGTGGCAACTATTAGTAAGGAAATGAGCATGCTCATTGATAGTGAAGGACCCTGCGTGTTTAATATGCAACGTGTGTGTAGGCTCGTTCCTCTGGCAGAGTTGTTCTCCATTTATTCCCCATAAATTCCAAAGAAGTACTTCAGTTTAATTCTCCAGGCTTTGATTTAGGCTCCTGGAGGATCAGGTGTCAAATACACTACTTGTGTTAAATGAGAATTACCGATGTGTGTTTGCTCAACAGACTTATTTAATTGGTGACTCCAGGCTTTCCTCGGGGGAACAGCGAAAGTCACACTGAAAGGCTGAGGCTGGAATTTACCTCTGCAGATTGCCTAGTCTGACTGCTCCGGGCAGGGTTGGTGAAAACAGATTGCTTAGGATCACTTTAGATTTAGGTTTTTTGAATCTATACAGATGGAATGTCCATGGATCTGTGCTGGTGTTCTCAACCATCAGAGTGAAAATGTGTTTTCTTACATTTAAATGGAATTTCTTGTATTTCAAATCATGTCATGGCCTCTTCTGCTCACTGTGCACTACTGAGAAGGGTCTGGCTCTGTCTCCTGTCTTCCCTTCTGTGGATAAAACTCACTTTGAGCCACCTCCTCTTCAGGCTGAACAGTCCTAGCTCTCTCAGCCTCTTCTTGTAGCTCAGATGCTGCAGTCCCTTAATCACATTCACTGCCCTTTGGTGGTCTTGCTCCAGTGTGTCCTTGTTTCTGTTGCCTTGGAGAGCCCAGAGCTGGACCTAGCATTGCAGATGTCTCTCACTAGTACTGAGTAGAGGAGAAAGTTTCACCTCCCTCAGCCTGCTGGGAATAGTCTTCCTAATGCAGCTCAGGATGCTGTTGCTGCAAAGGCGAATTGCTGGCTCGTGTTCATTTGTTGTCCATCAAGCCCCCTACATCCTTCTCTAAAAAGCAGCTTTCCAACCAGTCTGTCTGTAGTGGTACACGAGATTATTCCTCCCCAGCTGCAGGAGGCAACACTGGGTAAAATAATAGATATCAATGCAGCCACCGGAGTAAAATACATTTTACCACTACAAAGCTTTGACAGCAGTACTTTTACTGATGACATCTGGGGTTTCACATATATTTCAGCATGGTTTGTTTTTTGCATTCGTCTCCCTATACTTCATTTTCCAGCTCACACAGTAGCATCTGGCACTGTCTTCTTGCCAGAACCCCCCCAGTATGAAATGTGAATGCTTATTGCTTTCTACAAGGCATCTCTTATCTAAAATATTAGTGCTTTTTTCCACTTTCCTGCCTTTTAAAGTTTCTCGATTGCTCTCAATTTCTGCATTCTCGATTTCATGTTTACTGCTTGCTGCCACTTGTCATTTATTCTTTGTGCCAAGGAGATCATCCATCTTCTTTTGTCACAAATACTTCCTTTTCCAAAAGGTTTAATTCTTTCTCTTGCCTGATATTTTTTTCTCGTTGATTTTTGTGACTCTGCCCATAAAAATTTTCCTCTGCAGTCAAAAGGGAAGTTGAAATGTTTCAGTGGAACACGCTGAGGCTTGGCTTTTTTGTTGGGGGAAGCAAAGAAATAGAATGACCTCAAGAAGGTGAGAGAGAGAGGAAATCAGACGTGGATTGCAGTGATGTTTTCATTGTGTACTTTGAGAACATCACACTGCTTTATAATCATAGCATCTTTAGGGATCAGAAGGGACCTCAAAAGATCATCTAGTCCAATACCCCTGCCACAGCAGGATCACCCAGACCAAGTTGCACAGGAACACATCCAGGTGGGTCTGGAACTGCTCCAGAG
>VZRI01004024.1:13206-32185 GCA_013397515.1 Upupa epops | reverse complement strand
AGAGACCCAGCTCCCTCAGCCTTTCCTCATAAGGGAGCTGTTCTACTTTCTTCATGATCTTCATTGCTTTATGGTGGGCACCCTCTAGCAGTTCTGTGTCCTTCTTCAACTGAGGGGCCCAGAACTGGACACAATTCTCCAGTACACCACCCCCCACCTGGATGCTGTTGGCCCTCCTGGTCACAAGAGCACATTGCTGGCTCATAGTCATCCTGCTGTCCACTAGGATCCTCAGGTCCCTTTCTTCTACCCTACTCACCAACAGGTCAGTTCCCAGCCTATACCAGTACATAATGCTTGGTATTGTGATTGGTGTGCGTAACGGATGTGAACATTATATCAGTGTGGTATTGGTTTACCCATCAGGATTTGCTTTACTGGGATAAGTACGTATAAGGTTTTTGAGATGGGTGAGCATCTCTTATAAAGGTTATGAATGCCTTGTTGTGTGAGACTAATAACTAGCAAAGAGAAGTAGAGCAATTCACAATGCCTTGTTTACCAGCCCACCTTCCCTTTATTACTTCCCCAAAAGCCATGTAAGGTAACCAAAAATTTACTGCTCCTTGAGACGAAGAGTGCATCGTAAGTACCCAACAGTGGAGTGAAAACAGGCGAAACATTTAGTCTAGGAAAGAAGTCTGTGCCATATGGACTCCTAGAGCTTTAATCGGGTTGATTGACTTTGTATTCCATTAAATTTCCACCGAACATCTTTCTTGAGACTCTGCACTTACCATCAGGCATAAAAACATTGGGCTGTGCAGTAGAGACCTTCACAGGTCTTCTCTTCCAAACTTTGGAAAGTAGCAGCTGGTACCCAAAAGCCACAGGACTGGCTATGCTGAGCAAGACAGCTGCTCTGGGAAAACATCACTGCTCCAGTTTCAGAATCTTTTGACCTCGCTTAAGTCAGCAGCCAGAGATGAATTTTTTAATTAATTGCTGCAAGATAATTAATAAGCAAAAGAATTATATATGCACCATATGTCTAGTTTGCGAGTGCCTCTGCCGTGCGTGGGCAGGAGGAGACGGGCTGTGCTGGTGGCACGGCAGAAGAACGAGCTTGGACAGCTCAAAAAGAGGTCACCGATGCTGTCACTGACCCAGGGAGGATGAGGCAGAGCCTTTTCAGTGCATTTGCAAGCTCTTAATTTTCAGCCACTTGATTTTGTTTCAGGATTCATTCCTTGGCTTTTGCATTTTATTTATTTATTTTCCAAATTTGTCTTTCATCTAGTGGAATAGGCAAGAGGGATTGTCAGACCCTTTGACAAATGTCGTGGAAGCACACAAGCCTTTTTTGTTTCATATTTCCTTTTTCTTACAGGCAGGATAAGGAACAGTAGAGCAGACTTGGCTGGGGAAAACTTAAAACCCCAGGAACTCACACAGACTGTGGCAAAGTGAAACAAAAAGCCTTTTGCACCTTCAAAGACAGTAAATATTGACATTTACCACCAGGGAACTTGTGGTGAAACAACTCTTTGTCTTCTCGTGTGATGTGTGTTAATCAAAAACTGTCCTTCATGATGAAACCTAGAAAGAACCTTGCAAGTTTCTCTCAGTTCTGGGCACCAAACTTTTGTCTCTCCCTTGCTGCAGCCCCTTCTTTATTGTGCAATGGCTTTACTCTTGTTTTTTCTCACACAAGCGCTATTTCAACTTCTTTCTGCTTTCCATAAGTCTTTCTTTTTTGAGAGAAGGTAAAGACTTGTGCTTTGCAATGCCATCTCAGTGTGTTGGAGTAGAAAGCTGTAATTCTGATAAGAAGAGGCTATTTCCAACCTAAAGAGCTGAGGTACTTTACGGACAGGTTTGAATAGCTAGAGAGTCATTTGCTTAGGTCTTGTTAAACTGAGAGGGAGGAATAAAACCTTTGGAAGAACACAGACCATATCCAGTTGCCTGGAATCACACAATTTTTGAGGCTGTAAAAGAACTCTGAGGTCATCCAGCCCAGCCTATGACCTGATGCCATGACATCAGTGGATCAGGACACTAAGTGCCAAATACAGTCTATCCTTAAACACCTCCAGGGATGGGGACTCCACTACTACCCTGTGCAGTCCATTCCAGTGTCTGATCACCCTTTCCATGAGGAAGAGCTACTCAATACGAGAATGAAAAGATACATACCCCAGCAGTAAGAGGGTTAAGGTATTGGAGTAGGTAGTCTAGGACAGAGTTGAAGAAGGTGGTGAAGCAGGTCTCACTCCCTGGCAGAACTTTGTTTTAGCTGTAAATGGAGGATAGCGATTGTTGTTCATCTAGCTCAGTGCACAGCTCCTGTGTTTGCTGCATGTTTACAAGGCACTGAAAAGATGAAAGCTCTTAGAAAAGTGCTGAGTCTCGTGATTAATTGTTGTGATTAATTGGAGAGCTCAGAGGTGCTCATGGCATACATCCTTTTTCAGGAATTCAGAAGGTGGGAGCTGGAAGTGATGGCTGTTGCTGTTACAATGAGGGTGATGAACCATTGCAGAGAAGCAATTACTGTGTGTAAAGCGCTGTGAAAAGGCAAGTGTAAATTGCTATGCTGTCACATGATTTCTATTATTTTAGCTTATTTATCAAGCAAGAGACATTAGGGAGCAGATCCTTCACTCTCCTAACAGGTTTAATTACTGTGATTTCAGTTGCGTTAGACTGAGTTACATCAACAGAAGTCCATGTGGTGTTTTTTTGCAGGAAATTGCTGTCTCTCTATTGTCAGGCAAGGCCTAACACTTATTTCTACAGGAGAGGAAAATGAAGTTCTTTAATCTCGGTTATATGTTTTGATGAGGAGGGAACATTCAGAAGTTCATAACCTGGCACTAGGGTTAATGTGGCAGTAGCCTGAGAACAGTTACCGTGGTGAGGTTAATGCATGGTACTCATAGAATCCTAGATTCATAGAATGATTGAGAGTGCAGACACCTCAGAGATCATCTAGTTCCCACTCCCCGTCATGAGCAGGGACACCTCTCACCAGACCAACTTGCCCAAAGCCCCATCCAACCTGTCCTTGAAGGCTTTGTACAACCTGTTCCAGTGCTTCACTGCTCTCATGGTGAGGAATTTCTTCCTAAAATCTGATCTAAATCTACCCTCTTTTAGCTGGAGACCAAAATGTGGTGCTGTGTGTTTCCAAATACACAGACATCACACACAGATGAATAAACTTGTTTTGTGAAGAGAAGCCATATAAAAGCAGATCTAAAAACTACTGCAAGTAATTAATTGTGAGATGAATTAATGAATGACAAAGAGTTTGAACGATGCTTGCGCTACAGGGTACTCATTAATAGAAAGGCGAACTGTCGTTCTAAGTTAATGAGAGTTCATTTTTAAATGTTAAAACTGTGTTTTCCTTTTCCTATTGAGCTATAAAAAGTTTCGTAGTTCAGTAGGTGAGGAAAGGTGATCCTCAGTTGTGCAAGTAGAAAGGACATGTCAGTCTACTTCATGAAACACAGTTTCTACCTTGTTTTTAATTAGGTTGGCTCCGAGCCTTTACTCCTGTACCTGAAAAAAGGTCTGTATCAAGTGACATTGCTCTTGATTTTCCCTTGCAAAATCAGCATCCCATTTATTACAGCCAGATAAAAAATGGAAAGTCCATTTTAGTGCTTTTAAGAATTCCTAAATCATTTCAGAGATCGCTTGTTCTGTTCAGCACATTATTTTAAAATTGTAATTACCTTAAATCATCATTCTCTCTTTGTCTTGAAGGTAGAGGATGAGGTGATAGAATGAAGCTTTGACTTTGTGACTGTTTGGGACTGAATGTCCCTCTTTCTGCGGATTTCACTGTGTATAGCATCAAATATGAAGTCACAGGCATTTAGTTCAGTCAAGTCTTCATTTAAGCAGATGGAAAACCAATATTCAGGAGCATTTTGCTGATGTAGCATCCATTCCCGAGTCAGGTCCCGTGTCAGCGAACTATTGCCAAATTCTAGTAAAGAACACAAATCAAAAGTTATTTGAGTATTTACGTACTTTTATCCTGGCTTTAAAAATTCCTGAATGCTGCTGCCACAGATCCCATGGTTTGTGGTTTTTGTTTTGTCTTCTTTTTCATAGTTATCTTCCTCCCTGTTGGGAAGAGCCCGTTTCTTTGGACAACATCTAGGGGTGACACTGATAACTCGTATTAGAGAAAAACACAGAACCACGCTCTGTTCATCTTGCTGTTTTCAGTGCTTCCTTTGTTTTGACGCTTATTTTGTTTCATAAATTATGGAAGAAGTAGAACCAGTCACAAACCGTTTAGACCAACCCCAAAACTTCTTCACTGAGCCTTGTGTTTAATCCTAAACCAAAACAGCTATTGTCACTGCTTAAATTCTCACTGTGAAGACAAAGTGAAACGTGGAACGCAGCTGTCAAACCACATGTGAATTAGAAAGTTCTGAAACTTTGGGCTTCGCCGTGAGCAGCAACAACATCTGAATAATCCTTTCAGTTCCTCTATTGTCACTATTTCTGGGTAGAGGAAGTAGAGGAAGAAGTAAAGCAAACTCGTTTGGACCTGATCTTGCACTGCTTATAAAATCCCCGCCAAGTGTCACAGTGACATTAGGCCTCTTTGGATGAGGGATATTTCATGATACAGGGCTGTGAAGGAGGCTATAGTTAATGTTTCTCCTCTCGCTTAACTCATCCCCTGTTGTTAGAAGCTGGGACTTGTGGGGCACTTGAAATCAAGGTGGAGATTGCAGTGGAGGATGTTGCTGGGAGCCTGTCCTTTAGGACTTCTGTGGCATCCCAGCTTCTACCCCCTGCCTTTCTCCTACAGATCTGCAGATGATCTGATTCCTCGCTCAATAGCAGCTGCCTTCCTGAGACAGGGAGGATGGCTGCTGTATGGAGAAGTGTGATGTACCTCCATCACCTCCTCCTCTCAAACTGGGGAATACGCTCAGTAAGCCCTGTGCCAACCAGAGTAGAGACTGAGGAGACAGAGATGGGACATGGATGCAGAGGAAAGGGGTGTCTGGTCCAAAAGGGATGTCCTGGACCTGGTGCAGGACAGCATAGGGAAAGTTTAGTTATGGTAACAGCAGTTTGAGTAGAGACTGGTGTCTGGGAACTAAATCATACACTGTCAAACTAGCACATTTCCATTACAGGTATTTTGGAATCTCAGCACAGTTGGGGATCACTTGCTGTCTTGGATCAATACCTGCGTAGGGGCTATTTTCTTCCAGAATGAATTTACCTTTCATGAGAGATTCTATGCCTGACAGAGCAAAAGCAGTATTAGCAGGTGATTTAATGTAGGTGGGCAAAGAGCGTGAAGCAGGACTCTCTTTAGCAAATTGCATAAGAACTAGTGGTGGGATTCTACTGTGAGATGTTCTAATATGCATCTGTATGGTGGTGACCTATATTCGCACGTTCTCAAATTATATCCATAACGAAGACTAACGAACAAACACTCCATCACTGGAGATATTTTAGGTGTCCACACATGGTCCTGGGCAAACGCCTCTAGGTGGCCATTTTTGAGTGTTAGATGAATTTGGCTTCCGGAGGTCCCTCCCAACCTCCGCAACTCTGTGATTCTGTGAAGACAGTCTGTTGGCATTGGATGAGGTGTAAGCTGCAGAGAGCTGAATTTAGCATAACCAAAACCTGCTTTAACACAAACAAAATCTGTTTCAGCACCTTCTCATTACTTATTGTTCTTGTACTAATGCAAATAAGGCTCAAGAAATGCAAATGATGGCTGCAATGTCACATCCTGATAGTCTATACTCAGTAAATTATTTCATTACATTTGTATAAACTGATTTGAAAAAAATTAAACTGCCCAGGAGCTTTCAAACAGAGGGATAATTGTCGAACTTGAGGTCGAATGAACCTGGTTTTGGCACAGGCAAATCTGATAATTACAGTTTTTCGAATTCTGTTAATTGTAGTGAACAGAGAAGCAGTCCCCTTAAAGGTTTATAGGTGGAGGATGTAGCTGTTCTTCTGCAGACAGAGCACTGAGAGCGTACCTGTGAGTACTTTTGCTCGTTCCTTACAGCTAATTTCCCATAGCAAGTTAAAATCCTAAATGTTCTCCTGCTTTGTGTGTCTAATGCAGATGATTCATTTTTAGAACGAGTTTGAATGACTGCTCAGAGGGTTGGTTATGATGGTATGTGTTTTCTAGGTTAGCTTTTCACTAAATCTTCTGAGACGAAAGGTACTGATACAGCTTGAAAGAAACCTTGTCATCTGCTCCTTATCAGCATCTTGCTGTCCCTGCAGGGCTGACCTTGGGAGGATTGTGTGGCAGGGATACAGAAAAACCACTTAGCTTGCAATTCTTTCTGCCAGTGTCTGAATGGAGTATTCTGTAAAGGCACTTCCAGTCTAGAAGATTTTGACATTCACTTATGATTCTTCCTGCTTTCACTTCAAATATATGCACTAAGGAAGCTAAACTCTCCCCAGAGGACATCCCTATAGGGGTGCACAGAGCCACAGTATGAACAGGTGATTAAATAAACCATCATAATGAGGTCTTGTGACCTTAGGGGCCTGTGTCAGCTAAGGCACTCACTTTCAGCAGGTGGATTAGAGTCCCTGCCAGCACTAGTGGATTTAAACCTGGTTTACTAGTGAACGGATATTATGGTTTGGACTCCATCATTTCTGTGTGAAATGAGTGAGTGGTTCTCAGCAGAACTCCTCACTGGCAAATACGACTAAACCAACTCTGTTCACATAATCATCCCCTGTTGATTATCTCAATAGAATAGCTACACATAAAGAGCTAACTATCCTTTCTGCTTTTAAACCAGTGCTTTTAAAAGGAGTCTGGAGGAAATTAACTGGCAAATTAATTGCCAGTTAATCTCTATCTCCAAAAGATAGAGAAAGGTTTGTACAAACCTGGACCTTGCCTGATCTATCTCTTGCCCTTCTGTGTAGATGAGGGACGCTGCTGGTTCCTTGCTATTTGTAATGAAATGAATAATGGCCTCAGCAATCTGCAGTCTGGAAGACAGACACTGCTATCATGAATTTACATTCTTTGCTTTCTTTTAAGTGGCATGATCTAGCTGTCAGATGTTTAGGCTTACTTGGTTGGATTTAGGTTGGACTGGATGACCTTGAAGGTCTTTTCCAGCCTCATCATTACTGTGATACTGTGATTACAGTATTTTCTGGTTTGGGATAAACGAGTGTAAATGTGCTTAATCTGCTTTGAATTCCTACAATAAACTTGCCGGCTTCATCACTTAAATCCATGTTTGATTGTTTGGGCAAGAAAAAATGGTTTCAACTATGAGAATTGATTTCAAGATTAGTGTTGTTTTTCCTGTGAGAAAGTGTGAATTGGTGTTTGGTAGAAATCTTTTTGGCCTTCAGGGTTTTCTTTTTTTTCCTCAGTACTATTTATTGCTTTAGCAGAACAGCTGCAGGGTCTCAGCTTTGATTTCAGCAGCACAGTCCTATTCACTGCACTCCTATTTTGGAAGAAATCACTATTTCTTTAAACGGAAGAAAACTTGTAACTGCCTTCTAAGTTTTAAGCACATTTCCCAACAGGGCAGCAATTGGTAAATTAATTGACATTTTTCTTAAGATGCCGGTTGAACCTGTGAAGATAACAATTGCCGAGTGAGTCATCGGGCAAAGCTTTTCAAGGAATTTCTCACTTTGCAAATTGTTTGGAGTTTTTGGTTTTATTATGAGTGTGTTGCATTATCTTTGCCTCTCACATTCCTCCTGGATTGGAAGGGCAGTTCTCAGTCAGAATCATAGAATCATAGAATCATTAGGGATTGGAAGGGTCGTTTAGTCCAATCCCCCTGCCACAGCAGGATCACCTAGACCAAGTCACACATTCTGAACCCCACCTGGATGCTGTTGGCCCTCCTGGTCACAAGAGCACATTGCTGGCTCAGAGTCACCCTGCTGTCCACTAGGACCCCCAGGTCCGTTTCTGCTACACTGCTCTCCAACAGGTCAGTCCCCAACCTATCCTGGTCCCTGGGGTTGTTCTTGCCCAGCTGCCAGACTCTACCCTGACCCTTGTTGTCACAGCAGTTGTAGTGTATTAATGGAGGTCTCTTCTGGATGAATGCCATTGGGTATCAAGCAGAAAAAGAGCAGTAGGGATGAAGATGCAGACACATTTAAAGAATAGCTCTTACCCTAGCACAGTATTTGGATAACACTGAAGCCTCTCTGCCCTCCAACTGTTAGCAGAACTGAAATAATCACAGAATCACAAAGCATTAAGGATTGGAAAGGACCCAGAAAGATCATCTAGCCCAATCGCCCTGCCACAGTGGGATCACCTAGTCCAAGTTGCAGAGGAACACATCCAGGCAGGTCCTGAACATCTCCGGAGAAGGAGACTCCACAACCCCCCTGGGCAGCCTGTTCCGGTTCTCCGGTACCCTCACTGGGAAGAAGTGAACCTGTTCCGGTTTTGGAATGGGCTGCCCGCAGAGGTGATTGGATCACTGTCTCTGGAGGTGTTCAAGGTTAGGCTGGATGAAGTGCTGAGTGGCATGAGCTAGATGTCAGATGTTTAGGGTTACTTGGTTGGTTTTAGGTTGGACTGGATGATCTTTAAGGTCTTTTCCAGTCTCATCTGTACTGTGAGACTGTGATAATCACAACTAACTATGACAATTGCAAAAGACTAAAGTACACCTGGGTTATGGACAAGCTGGGTTCTGGTTTTGACTTAGCAACTTTCAAATGAATCCATTAAGTTTTGTTAGATGTATCTTCTTGTGTGTAAGTAATTGATTCAGAGAAATCAATGTTGTCTGCTACTGTGCTTTTAGAAAGAGGAAGTCATTCACGTAGGATGTTTCCTGTGTGGCTGTAAGTCTCAGGAAAATCTGACCTTCAAGGACTCAACAGGTAGCACTCCCCTTTGTGCAAGCAAAACATTGTTATAAGTTATAATTGAGTTAGTTTCCTTGACCTGTTTATGAACAGCACTAGAAAATGTATTCTAGTAAGGAAGGAGACAGGCATTTCAGTTCCTGTTGGCCACTCCCAATGTATGGTGCTACTTGTACATCAAAGCATTAGAGGCTAATAATAACATATGCAGAAGATTGATTTCTGTTAGCTTCTTGTAAGCTGCATGAAGTTGGTGATTTGACATTTGATTAGACTATTATTTTTTTAAATTTGGATTCTCTGAGTAATCACAGTGGGTAGGTTTGGAAACTCCAGTGCCTTTTGTTACAGCAGAAAGGCACAGAGCTTTGCCCCCAAGGGCTGATTATCCAGTCCATTAGAAAATGCTGTAATTTTGCCTAACAGCATCACAAACCCAAATGAAAATGCAGATAATAATTTGGTTTCAGTAAATGGCCATCGCACATCTGGACAAGTATGTGTGAGTGCTTGCGGAGAGGTGTTGCAGACCTTTGAAAGCTCTCCTGACACCCGTCTTAGACAAATTAGATGCTAAAATGCAGAGCTTTAGAGAGGACTGCAGGTCTGTAAAACACAACAATTACTGATATGGTCTGCTGTAGATAAATAAAGGTAGTTGTTTACAGTCACACCTGAATAAGTATCAGCCATTATTTAAAAGGACTCTTTTATTCCTGACAAAAGCAGTGCACAGGTAGGCCAGGCTCTCTGGCACTGTGCTGTCAGACCGTGCTATGGATCTAAAAATTGTCACCTAATTTGGAAGGGCAGTCATGCTTAGAGTCATGGGCTGAGAGGAGACCTTACTGCTGAGAGAGACCTTACGGCTGAGAGGAGAATTTATTACAACTACCTAAAAGAAGGTTGTAGCGAAGCTGGTGCTGGTCTCTTCTCCCAGATTACTAATGATAAGGTAAGGGGAAAATACCTCAAGCTGTGTCAGGGGAGGTTTAGATTGGATCTTAGGAAGAAATTCTTTCTCGAGAGAGTGGTTGGGCTCTGGAACAGACTGTCCAGGGAGGTGGTGGAGTCATCGTCCCTGGAGGTGTTCAAAATATGAGTAGATAGAACACTTGAGGCCATGGTGCATGCGTAAGGAGATGCTGGACTTTATGATCCTGGAGATCCTTTCTACCCACAATGATTCCATGATTTTATGATTTCTAGGTGGAAATCTAGATCTGAATTTCGTGGCTCAAATCTGTTACCTCTTCTATCAAATGCCCATCTGTCCACCTGCATCAAAACAAATCTAACAAATGAGTTTTCTCAAAGGGACAAGGTCTGCTCCATACCAGAAAATTTATCACTTAACAGTCCCCTGGTAGTCAGTCACTGGCCAGTGCCACATGGACCTTGGTAAGAAATTCAAGAGAAAGAAAAGGTTTTGTTAGATATTGTTACCCACTTGGGGAGATTTCTTAATAGAACCTGATTCAAAGTCCACAGTTATCTCACTTTAAGTGAACTCTTCATAAATGTTCCAGTGTTCACACATAAACAAACTACTCAGGCTTGCTCTTGTCTGGAGGACAAGAAATTAGACTGGGACGAGTGGGACTGCCTAGAGTCCTCTCCTTGTCTTGAGATGTGAAAATTATGTTAAGTGCTTTCAGCTTTGCTATCCAGAGCACTTGGTTGGTTGATCTTTCTTTGAGAGCAGTAGGCTTGACATCTGTAGAGAGCAGGTATTTTCCTTCCAAACATCTGGTGGCAGTTATGTTATCCATCTGCGGAGCTGTGTGTCGATCAGGCCCTGATCATTTGGCAGAGCAATGTGGTAAAATGCTGCTCAGTTTGTGCAACTGGAATCTGGCACTGGAAACAGCTCAATTATGGTGCTTGGAGAAGTTGCTCAAGAGCAAATAATGATTTAAACTGACTTGACTTTTTAAAACTTCAGTGTTAAATCCTCATTGATGTATATGCCTGTGGTTTTTCTTGAGACATGATTGGAAACAGCTCTCTTATGTAGATAGTGTTCCCAAATCATCCCTAGAAATTCTGTACCATGTTTTTGTCATTTTAATAGTGTTCATAGTCTTGACCACATTATCAAACACAGTGTAGTTCAGGGAATTTGAATTATGTGATCAACTTTCCTTAAAGCTGACAGAATGCTTGGGATAGAACCAGATTTGGCAACAGAAGGATGGTAGTGGTGTTCTGCCCAGACTACAGGAACCCTTGAAAGCAGAAAACCCAAGTGGAACTTGATTCTGAGATGGGAAAGGGAGATGATGTAAAGGCTGCTGAAGAAAGAGGCTTATTCTACACCTCTTCTGAAGAAGCACAGAAAATTCACTGCCCACAATCTCTGTGAATTTACCCCAATACAATTATTCCAATCTACTCCAACTAAGAATCTGGGTTGATGATATTTGTGTTGCCTTTCACTGTTCAGCAGTCCTGGACATGGTGGGACTGTTTAGTTTGGGGAAGTCTGAGGGGAGACTTCATCACTGTCTACAAATACCTGAAAGGACATTGCAGAGAGATTGGTGCTGGTCTCCTTGCACAGATAATAACTGACAGAACAAGAGGGACCAGCTTCAAACTGCAACAGAGTAAGTTTAGACTACATATTGGGAAAACTTTTTTCAGTGACAGAGTAGTCAGGCCTGGGAAGAGGCTGCCCAGGGAGGGGGTTGAGTCACCATCCCTGGACGTGTCAAGTTTGTTTAGATACGGTATTTCNTACATATTGGGAAAACTTTTTTCAGTGACAGAGTAGTCAGGCCTGGGAAGAGGCTGCCCAGGGAGGGGGTTGAGTCACCATCCCTGGACGTGTCAAGTTTGTTTAGATACGTTATTTCAGGAATGTGGTTTAGAGGTGAACTTTGTAGAGCAGGGTTATTGGTTGGACTTGGTGACCCCAAGGATCTTTTCCAACATGAATGATTCTATGCTCCTATTCTTAACAGTGTGGGGTTTTACCTGGCGGCACTGGTATAAAGCGGTCTGTGATCTGTGATTTAGCAGGAGGATGTTTCAGGAAGGTATCTGTATCGTGGTCTTTGGTCATTCATTACAATGCTTAATGAATGTCATTAATAAAAACAGCTACAGTATAAATTCTATGTGCCTCAAAGCTTTTTTACTTAAAACAAAATCCTATTTGGGATTTCAATGTGAAGATGCTTAGGCACCGTCTGAAGTCACTCTTGACTTATCCCAGTTATAAGTGACACAAGTATTCCAGCCTGCAGTACAGCCATTAGTTTTTATAGCTATCAGTGCAGAGAGTAAGATGAAGTTTAACTTTGAATGTGTCTGATGGAATCACACAAGCTAAAACCAGAAACGTGTGGGCTCAGCTCAGGCATGTTCCAAAACACAAGTATGTGTTTCAGTCACTGACTAACCTGAGGGCACAGCATTGTTTATACATTGGATCTGATGGTTTTGTACTCCTGTAATACAGACTGCATTGACTATATAAGAATAATTGAGGGCAATGATATTAATGACTGTTATTTCTTTTGTTGAAGTGTTATTCTACTGTGTGCATGGTGTTGTCATGAAAACAAATAAGCTAATATAGAGACTCATGAATACCTTGCCATATACCCCAATATACTGCTCCTAGACAGTATTTGACTTGGATATAGAAGGTTCATCTCAATAGAAGCATCTATTCTGAACTTAACAACTTCAGTTACAGTAATTGCATTATATTTTACATCTGTTACTACTCTTGTCACATGAGTAAGAAGAGTGAATCAGAGCATTTCTTTTGGTGGAAAAGCCAGAAAGCCTACTGTAAATTCTTGAGTCCATTGGGTCTGCTCTTTCTCATTCTCTTACATTTTTTAAAAAAACATATGTGTTCAACAATTGGGCTGCCTGGTTTGGGTTCTCTGCCATCGCAGGCTAATGTAAAGTCCAAGTTGTGACTCCTTTTTTTTTCCTGGAATGTAACTGAATTTGAGTTTAATTGTTTTTGTATTCAGACCATCAAAAGCTGTAGTCTGCACGATGACTGCCGATGAATACAGATAAACAGGTTGCTCATTTAGACTATATAAGGTTTATCCGATTTTCATATACGTGACTTTGCCCGTGATGTTTTTGCACGAGTACTCTGCTGAGACTGCATCCTATAACACCTCAAAAGGACAAACCCACAATTCTGCTTAAGATTCAGCATGTCTTTCAAAACTCAGCTTTTTAAAGTCAGAACTCCTGACCTTGAAGCTGTCTGAAATCTGTCAGGTTTGTTTGGAATGCCAGAACACCACAGCATGCAGATATGGCTCAATCCCATCTCTTGGCTAGTTGCTTACAAGTTAGTTCATGCAGAGAGGAATAAAACCCCCTAACTGCCAAGCCCTTCAGGAAGGAAGATGTCTCTGTCTCTGCTTGCGAGGTGAGTGCCTGGCTGCACACCATGTTGAGTTGGTCTTCCCAGTTTGAAGTAATTGATCACAAACTCCTTTTAAAACTTGTGATTTATTTGGAAGGAAGGTGACCTCTGCTGCCTTGAGTAGATGAAAGAGCAAAGTGAGTGCCCTCAGCTGCCTTCTTGATTAAAACACTTGTAGAGGAGCATACATGGGATCTAGGCAGGCTTTGACCCCCTGAGCCCAACACTAAAACATTAGAGCCCTCTCATTTTATAAACTCTCTTTTCCAGTCCTTGTCAGTGCAGCTTGGAACATCTGTATGAGAGGTGAGGCAAAATGACCTTGTTCTGAGGGGCCTTGACTCAGGGTAAGAACTACAGAGCAGTGTCTCCCCTGTCCTGTTTTTATCTATGGCCACTATTAATACCAGGGCGATTCTGCACTTCTTTTTTCTGGCTTTGCCTTTTATTTTTCAGAAAACTGTGGAAGTCAGTGATTGTGTGCTGGTCACAGAGACAACTTCAGCATTCATCTTCATATTTCATGCAATCTGGAGATCAAACCTGCATTATGAGTGTTTCCTAGCAGTGATAACAATGTCACAGATCTGAGCAATCCCGGCAAAGGCAATTTCTCTTTTCCTTTTGGAGTCACTCCTGCACTCTTAACAAACAAATCCTGTGCCACTTGATCTTCCCAGCTCTAAAACTAGTCTTTTAAAATTCTTTCAAATCTTAAATCTCTTCCTCCCCGTTACAATTCTTACCAGCATGCACGAATTTCCAGTTGTTAAAATAAACATTATAATTATCTCATCCTTTTCCTTGCTACTTTCAAGACTCAGGCATGACGAGTAGTTTTTACCTGCCTGAGTCCAGATGCAAAATTATAAGGATCACTCATTGCTGCAAATAAACTGGGGAATATTTTTGTTACAGAGACCTTTAAGTGGAAAGGAGGTATCTGGAGGGAAACCTGAAGTCTACTCTCTGTTTAAGGCCAAACAGCTGCCTCTACTTCTTTAATCTCTTCTTTTAATGAGGAGAAAGTTTAGTTGCTGTTTATTTTTGACCATATGGTACAGGAAACGACTTGAATGGTGAAGAACCTGGGGCCACCTCGTATCTCCAGGAGGTTCTGTTGTCTTGTGAAGATTTGTTTTTGTACAAAGCTGCTTCTTAATGACTGTGGTGGTTCTCGTTGCTTGATGTCACTGCTCTTTTTTGTTGGTGCCAAAGTATCTCCTGCAAATGAAATACTTTCCTAGTCATCATAGTGTATTGCTTTTCTTTGTCCTAGATGCTATTTTGTTGGAGCTGAGTTTTGTGGTTTGTTCTTGATGCTCAGATGGCTGAGTTGTTGATAAATGTCTGCTATAAGAAAACCCTTAAACCTTTCAGCTACCTGTGTGCCATAAGCCAATCTAGGCCATCATTTCCTAGTCGGAGTCTTCAGCCATCAGAGGGGGCTGGGAAGCACAATCCATCCATTCTGGGGATTTTTGCTTGAGATTTATTCTAGCTGAACCCTCTCTCCAAATTCACCCTTCATTCAGTTTCACATGTTGATGTAGTACAGGTGATCCTCGAGATTTTCCAAATGCTTGTGGTCAGAAAAGAATCTGCAATAGCTGCTGAATTGGGGGATATCCAGGACTGAGGATGGAAATGTTTTGTTCTAAGAGTCGAAGGTTTCTTTTCCTCATTCTTTGAAGATGCTGCAAAGTTCACAACTGGTCAATTTTCCTTTTAGTGATGATTTTAATGACTTCTAAATCTTCTAAATGCTTTGGGGATTTACAGACTAAGAAAAGCTGCCTTCTACTCGTTTATTGCAATGCAGTGTGCAAGTCACTAGCAGTGAAAAGAGCAGGGATGAGAAGATCAGGTGCTAATTTATTATGACTTGAATGGAACCCAGGGAAACGGGGCTGGCTGCAAAGTGAGAATCAAGATGATCTGGTGTATTTGGAAGGCAAAACTGAGTTGCTTCAAAGGTTCAGTCGGGTAACACACTGTGAGTGTGAAAAAGTAATTTTCTCAAAAAGAAAAGCTTATTGATCAGAGCCAGGGACAGTAACCTGGGTGCCCTCAAATGGGATCATTTTTTAAGATCTAGAGTGTAAAAGCCATCACAGGCAATTCAGGGGTTAAATCTGCTGCTATTAGGGTGTTCAGTGTAGAACAATGAAGATGATGAAGGAAGTAGAGCACCTCCCTTATGAGGAAAGGCTGAGGGAGCTGGTTCTCTCGAGCTTGGAGAAGAGAAGGCTGAGGGGTGACCTCATTCATGTCTATCAATATGTGAGGGGTGGGTGTCAGGAGAATAGAGCCAGGCTCTTCTCAAGGTCATCTGGTGCTAGGACAAAGGGCAGTGGGTGCGAGCTGGAACAGAGACGGTTCCATATCAATATCAGAAGGAACTTCTTCCCAGGGAGAGTAACGGACCATTGGACTAGGTGATCCTGCTGTGGCAGGGGGATTGGACTAGATGATCTTTCGAGGTCCCTTCTGAACCGTAGTGATTCTATAGGTAGTAGACGTGAGGGAAAATAGTGCTTACATCCAAGACAAACAAAATGCCTCTCTGGACCAAAAAGTTCAGAAAAATCTGAACTGCTTCTCTAAGTGGACTTAAGACAAATATACCAGTAGAAGCACACGAACAGAGTAAATGTGTCTAAATATATTCTAAACCTTTTTATAGACAGGTAGGTAGGATGTGTTATTGATACATGAATTTTTGTTTGAGCTTTCTTATTAACCACCAGCTCATTTTATTTAAACCGATCTAAATGCTGCTATATTTGGAATAGAGTTCTGTGAGTATGAACTGATCTTCTTGGGCGCTCAAGTTAAAAACCCCAAAGAGTATGCAAATTAGCTATTTTAATAGTGTAGAACAAAGGGGAAATCCCCAAACCAGTAAGCAGAGAGTAGAGGATGATGTTACTTTGGCCTATCAAGGATTAGCCTCACCGAGCACTGAAGAAGGAAAGTTTTGAAGTTAGATGCCATAGGGACAGAAAATGTAAGAGCTTAGACAAGAGAACCAATAAAATATTGCCAAGGAATTGCCTTTTTTCCCACTGGGATACAGAAGTGAACGCAGGGCAGTATTTTAGGTTGCTCCAAGAGTCATATTTGCAAGGATGACTGGCCATGGGCTAATGGAAAAATTTGACTATATACATTCCCCGTAAACACAGGAGGTGTTGAAAGCATAAATAGTTTTAACTTCCTAATAAAAGGAAAGCTTGTCGTTGGCATGTGTAAGGGAAAAGGCCCGTATGTTACACAGAGCATGGATGTGGTGCGTGGGGGTGCCACAGAATTTGCCATGAACTCTGCTCTTTTCACAGAGTGACTATTATCACTGTCTGCATAGAAAAAACACCAGTTGCTCAAGAAAAAATGTCTAAGTGAAACTAAAAAAAGTATTACGGAGTAATTGTGTTTCACCATGCTTCAGATTTCCTTCATGTGTTATGTTGAGATTACTTCTGCGCTTTTATTGCGATGTGGGCAATTACTGTCATTCAGCCCAGAGTGGTTGCTCTTATTACATCACCTCCCAAATTAACAAGTAGGGCTCTAATGGACATTTTGTTTTGAAAAAAAAATACTTGAGCTCAGCCTAAGATTTAAGAAACCACACGCTAGCACCAAGTGTTTATTTGTCTCTTTTCCCACCCTCCACAGTTAATTACATTTCAAAACCTTAAATTTTAAGTAAAAATTACCTAATACCATTATTTAGTGCTGCAAAGTACTTCTGTAACCCCTGGTGATTCCTTGAGCCTAATTAGTCTGTTTCAAACCACAAATGAAGGGAGTTATTAAGATACTAGGTTTAGATTATGCACATCATCTTCAGTCTTTATTATTTGCTCTTTAAAGCCGGAGTGTGCACTGGTGGTGTCCTTCTGAGGCTCTTACAAGGGACCTGAACTACAGGTTTGAGGAATGAAGATATCAGCACATAAAGATCTTCTGTTATATACCCTTTGCTTCAATTCTGCACCATTAAAGTAAGGACGTACTACTTTATTTTCCTCTTTCTCTGCTGTCTCAACATAGGAATATTAAGCCCGTTGGAACAATGGGACACTGAAGTTTTGTTATAATAACTAGAATAACTTGGCAATGATCTTGTTTGTGGTATAAAGCCTCTACTGTAATTCGAACAGGGAAATAATATTATTCACTCAGTGGAAATGTGCTGAAATACACTTTCCCAAGCTCTGCTTCGAGCATGGCTCTTCAATATGGTTAATGCCACCTGCTTTCATGGACTGATGTTATTGAGTCTAGAGAATTGGAGGCTGAGAGGAGAACTTATAGCTCTCTACAGCTACCTAGAAGGAGATTGTACCAAGGCCGATGCTGGTCCAATCTCCCAAATTACTCATGATAGGATGAGGGGAATGCCCTCAAGTTGCATCAGGGGAGGGTTAGATTTGATCTTGGAAAGAAGTTCTTTCCTGAGAGAATAGTTGGGCACTGGAACAGGCTGCTCAGGGAAGAAGTGGAGTGTTTAAAAAATGAGTAGATCTAGCACTTGAGGCCATGGTGTAGGGGTTAGGGAGATGTTGAGATTAGGGCTGGAGAACTATCCCATTGTTTTTTCTCACATGACCTCTGTCAAATTCAGTTTGTGATTGCCTTATGGTGAGCTGAACCCTATGCTCAAGCCTAATATTAAAGCCTTTAGGTGTTCCATTGAGATAACTTTGACAACTCTAGTATACCAGACCCATCTATCATCATATAAAGCACAGTTCATCCATATTGAGTTTTATAACTAGTGGCTTTTCTTTTACTTAGTGATGTATGTGCATAACTGATTTAAACTGCCTAGAATGACGAGATGCCACTAGAATCTGAATGCAGGGTGACTAACAGTTTTAAACTTACTGTTTGTTAATTGTAGATCAGTAGTATCCTAAGCAAAACAGTAATGAGAGGGTGGGGATTTCTTATGTACACCTTTTCTGGACTCCTGCGACTGTCAGTTTAGTGAAGTAATGTTGTCAAATTTTGATTACAAAAATAAAGGAGGACGTAGTCTTGAAGAAAAACAACAAACCACAATGAAACAAAAAACAAACTCAAATCACTCTGCCCAGTAATTCCTGCAAGTAAATTTAGACCAAGTAGCTTAAGGTCTAGGAGGGTGCCGTTTGGCTTGTGGTTTTTTGTTGATGCTCAGAATGCAAATTACAGTTTTAAAGTCCTGTTGTACATGAGAAGCTTTGATATCTCATGCTCCTTTGATCTCTAGAAAGGTACTAACGTGAGGATAGTTGTCTACAGGTGTTATGACAGAGTGTCTCATGTTCTGTTATTTTTTTAATGAGGGCAATCTTCTTTTCCGTGCAGGGATCAGGGCTCTGCTGTGCCAGACGCTGTGCAATGCATATTAAAGTTTCTGCTATGATACCGTGCTTGGTAACTGATAAAATAGTACCGAGAGAAAGAGTATAGTTACGATTTATGCTTTACAGTGCCAATAAATTTGTCAGTCTTAATCAAAGTGCAAGTACGTATGCTTTCCTAAAGAAGTTGCTTGTTAATATTCTCACTAGTCTGCTCTTAGATTGGGCTAGATTAGAATCATAGAATCATTAGGGATTGGAAGGGAACTCAAAAGATAATCTAGTCTAAGCCCCGTGCCACAGCAGGATCACCTAGACCAAATGAACACATCCAGGCAGGTCTTGAATGTATCCAGAGGAG